>OZ023231.1:40393352-40890183 GCA_964006365.1 Trididemnum miniatum | reverse complement strand
TGTCTCCAGACAAATGCTGCCTGCAAGTCGGAAGGATGTTCTACCTGTCATTCAAAAGAGTTCTGTCATCTATGAGTATAAGTGCCACTGTGACAGTCGGTACGTAGGTAGAACAGCTCAACGATTTCAAGACCGCATCAAGCAGCATGTTCCGAAATGGCTACGACAGCACACAGCCTCCCAGCGAGTGCAACCTAAAATAAATAAATAAATAAATAACTGAGGTTATTTTCAAATTATGTTTAACCTAACCGAGCGTGCAAGCGAAAGCAACCCACTCCAGAATGTGACTCGGCAATTGGACAACACTTATTAGAAAACGACCAATGTGCTGCCAATTACAACGATGATCAATTCTCTATTCTGGACACTGTGCGCAGCCCTTTCCATCTTAGTCTGCTCGAGGCAAGCCACACTAAAGTACGGCGACCAAATCTATGCAAACAGAAAGAGTTTGTCTATACTCTTAAACTGTTCAAGTAGAATTTAGGTTTGCACGACTTGTCCAATCAGAACTGTGCGTGACTTTCTCGCGATCGATTGGATTCGATGATGTAACTACCGCTTCGCTGCCGTCCGAAACTGATATTTATGAATCGCCAGACCTTGCTTTTCCGTTTCCACTTTAACGCGATTACCCACTGAAGCGTGCGTCACGAAAAGCTTCTGGGACAACAGCGTTTTTCAAATCTACTCAAAAAGAGTTACTGGGACAAACAGCTTTTCTCAAAGCTCTCAAAGAGTTATGTGAGAGGGTTTCTTGAAGCCTAACGCGAAAACAGCTTTTTTCAAAGCTATTCTCTCTTATTCTGTTTCCTTCGCTTTCACGATTCGATTAACGAAGGTGAACTAGACTACCGCAGCTGCTGCGTAATGAAACGCGTCTCGATCAAATCCCAACGGTACGTCATAAAAACGATAGCCAATCAAAATCGAGCTGTGGATTTTCAAATTTTTTTCGTTTTTTACGAGTTTCTCCAAAACTAGACTGCGTTGGAAGTTCGTTTTTTTTCCAAAGAGTTCAGAATATTTTATTTGATTTTTTGATAAATAGTTGTTCTAGACTTGACCTTGTCTTTAAGAATAGCAAATACCAGAAGCAAGTTTTCTCGATTTTGCTCAGTCGATATCGACTTATCTTAGAGTGCAATTCAACTGGATGCGTCGCTTACGCACTGTCACCATCTCCAGACATTGCGCATGGAATTACGTGGAAACGTGATGCTAACGAGGCGACTTGCAGACTCTGCCTGAAGCGCTAGTTCAAAACACTATGCACAGCTGCACTTTCCTCAATCTATTCAACAACTGAGTACGGCGAGTCAGACTAGTGTCACACTCTCCTCATTACATTGCCATAGACGATGCGATGCGCAATGTCACTATATGCTTGCATCCAACTTCAATAGACGATCTATCGAAAACTACAATTAGACAATCTATCCGTAACGAACATTTGCGCAGCGCAATGAACAAACTACAAGTAGACCATGGAGTACCTAAATAGTTTATCCAGATTACATGATTTAATACCACGAGCCAGCCTCCAATTACTTGGAATGACTTAGCCTAAGTTAGCGAGCGAGAGGCAAAATTATGTACGAACTGGCGTTGAAAACGTCGTGTACCAAGAAGATTAAGTGATGTGTTGCTATTACATGACGATACCCGAAGCTGGCTCGAATAAACCACTGCTAGCTTCTGGTCCTGTTTTGGGAAACAACCTGGGATGGTAAAAGGATAGATCCTCAGCTTCAAAGCTGTTCGCACTTGATCCGGAGTGGATGCTGGGACTAACGACGACGACGATAGATGACCCTTGCTGTAAGATTATTATTGCTAGAAGTTACCCAAAGCGATACTGGTAGCAGGCAGCACGTCGTCGTCATCACTTGGCCGAACATCCACTCTTGATCAAGAGTAAGCAACTATGAGGCTACAGAGGGTCTATTCTTCTTACCACCCCAAAAAGTTAGCAAGAACCGGATGACGCTACATGAAAAACAAGTTCATATAGAAGTCTCGTCAGCCTTGCAGTGCGCAGCCAATCCAGGCTAAACTTATTCTAGACTCTAAGGAATTTTTCTATTCAATTGCTGATCCTTAACCTCTTAACTTCATTACTTTTTTAGGTTGTTTTCTTTTGTTATCAGGCGGCTAGCCAAAAAAACAAACTCCGATAAAAAAGCCCATGATTTAGCCCACAACTAAGTTTGCCAACTGTGATACAGTACTACAGCTCCCGATCCAACCCACTTTTTAGCAGCTGCAGACGCGTTTCGATTTTAGCATGGCCTTATTAGTGCAGCATAGCAATTTCTCATCCACTTAAAACCTTTTAACCTGCAAAAGAACCGCAAACCCCAACTCTAAACCTCGACACAATTTTTTAAATTGGGTAAAAAGTTGCTCTGCTGCATTGATGAGACCGTAATAAGATCGAAACGCGTCTGCAGCTGCAAATGAGTGGGGTACTTTGGGAGCCTGTTGCGATGCAGCTGCCTAACTAGATGATAGAATTTTACTGGGTTTTGTCGTTTGTGGCTGCTCTCCTGCTAAAGGGAGGGAACAATCTAGAAAAGCAATGAAGTTGAAAGGTTAAGGATGAGCAATTCAACAAAAAGTTCTTAGAGTTTGGAATGAGTCAAGCCTGAACTAACTTCGCGTAGCAAGGCTGATGAGACTTTTCTCATTGTCGAAACATTAAGTGGTCCCTCGTAACTTTTTCATCTAACTTACAATTGATATTACGAATTGGTCTCTGCATCATAATTAAATGATTGATGTAGTAATCACTTTTTTCAACTATAATCTCAAAAATTTAATTATGTTGTAGAAAGCCCATGGGCTGTTGGCCCACTCAAATTGAATATGTGAATATGGTAATTACAGCGTGTGGCTTGTGGTCATGCGGACATGGTAATTCCAGTCTGTGGCCTGTGGACATGGTAATTACAGCCTGTGGCCTGTGGTCATGTGGACATGGTAATTATAGCCTGTGGATATGTGGACATGGTAATTACAGCTTGTGGCCATGGTAATTACAGCGTGTGGATTGTGGACATGGTAATTACAGCGTGTGGCCTGTGGTCATGTGGACATGGTAATTACAGCGTGTGGCCTGTGGACTTGGTAATTACAGCCTGTGGCCTGTGGTCATGTGGACATGGTTATTACAGCGTGTGGCCTGCGGATATGTGGATATGGTAATTACAGCTAGTGGCCTGTGGACATGGTAATTACAGCCTGTGGTAATATGGACATGGTAATTATAGCCTGTGGATATGTGGACATGGTAATTACAGCCTGTGGACATGGTAATTACAGCCTGTGGCATGTGGTCATGTGGACATGGTAATTATAGCCTGTGGATATGTGGACATGGTAATTACAGCCTGTGGCCTGTGGACATGGTAATTACAGCCTGTGGCCTGGGGACATGGTAATTACAGCCTGTGGCCTGTGGTCATGTGGACATGGTAACAACAGCCTGTGGACACATGGACATGGTTATTACAGCGTGTGGCCTGAGGACATGGTAGTTACAGCCTGTGGCCTGTGAATACGTGGACATGGTAATTACAGCCTGTGGCCTGTGGTCATATGGACATAGTAATTACAGCCTGTGGCCTGTGGACATGGTAATTACAGCCTGTGGCCTGTGGTCAAGTGGACATGGTAATTATAGCCTGTGGATATGTGGACATGGTAATTACAGCGTGTGGCCTGTGGACACATGGACATGGTAATTACAGCCTGTGGCCTGTGGACATGGTAATTTCAGCCTGTGGCTTGTGGACATGGTAGTTACAGCCTGTGGACATGGTAATTACAGCCTGTGGTCTGTGAATATGTGGACGTGGTAATTACAGCCTGTGGACATGGTAATCACAGCCTGTGGTCATATGGACATGCAGTGATGGGCACGATAAACCTTTCTGTACTAAAGCGATAACGATAATCGATAATTTCAAAAATGCTCTGGGCGATACCGATGATCGATAAATCTCAATTTCTTAATGCGATATCGGTAATCGATAAATTATTGCCGATAAATTTTTCCGAGAAATGATGCGGTAAATTTTCAATGTGTTTGACGAAGTTTTTTTTCTTGTAAGTCAAATCAAAAAAGTGTTTTTCTAGATTTTTCAAGAAAAGAGAGCACTTCAAGAACTCTGCCGTGGCATTAAACAAAACAAAGAGAGATTTTTTAAGCTGCAACAAGACTTTGTTGACACCATGAATTTTGCCATAGCGCCAACTCCTTAACTTTGAACATTGTGTGCATAAAGAATCGTTTATCGCGATAATTTATCGGCGATAACAAAATATATTACAAAAGCGATATCGGTAATCGATAAATCCAAATTATTTTGAGCGATAACGATAATTGGTAAAAAAATATCGCCGATAACTATCGCCGATAAATTATCGCGATAAATGCCCATCTCTGTGGACATGGTAATTACAGCCTGTGGATATGAGGACATGGTAATTACAGCCTGTGGCCTGTGGACATGTTAACATGGTAATTACAGCCTGTGGCCTGTGGATAAGTGGACATGGTAATTACAGCCTGTGGACATGGTAATTACAGCCTGTGGACATCTGGTGACTTGCATATTTTTTTTCCTGATTTTATACTATTTGCTTGCAAGAACTAAGAAGTTCTTCTGTGATACTGTCAATCAGGGTTAAAACAAATTTCTGAAGAAAAGTGCGACTTCGCATCAATACACTGTGCGGTGCAATGCATGGTATAGACCAGGGATGGGCAAACGTTTCACGCGAAGGGCCACATTTGAAAAAATGTTGAAGCCGTGGGCCAGACACTGAATGGAAAAAAAGGTGAAGACCTTTTTTTTGGAGATCACGGTCCGCGTGCAAATGTGATCTTCGAAAAAAAAGGTCTTCATCCCGTTTTTTATTTCAATTTTGCACTGTTGAGGCTTATTTTTTTGAAAATCACTGCCATCAGCGATCTCTGAAAGAAGAAAATGTCTACCGCTCGATTTACAGTGGGAATTTAAATTTCTGTAAGTGCCGGCGGGCCAGAATAAAAGATCCGGCGGCCGGATTTGGCCAGCGGGCAGTTTAGGCTGAAGCAGACCTTATGGAGCGAAGGAGCCACAACATCCCATTATTTCGTCCTGCTATACCATTTTTTCCGACTGAGAGTAAAATAGCCACAACCACCAGGGGAGAGTAGTTGTTGCGTGGGAGTGCCATAATTCATCAACACTGGAAAAGCATACAGATACTGTAAGAACTATAGGGTGGATGAATGCGGCTGTATAGGAGGTGAGATTGTCTTCGTCAATCCAATGGGAGACGAGGTGAAAAATTTTTTCAGAAGCGCTGTGCTGTTCGAATACAAAGTGGTGGCAGCCACTCTTCTTGTGGTTGCTGGAAAAATCCACTCAAAATGAATGGTTTTTCTACAGGCATGATCCTAATTAGGTTACAGTCATTCGGTACTTAAGATTTTTGGGGATGTACTAAAATACTATCAAAATTATTACTCATCTTCTGGGGGAAGACAATTACATAGGAGGATGTAAGAGGAGGAGGGTTAGATTGACTTACGGACCCCCCTAAATTTTAGTAGTGCACATTAGTATATTATTACTTTGATGCTTTTAGACGCTCCAAAATGCAAGATACGTATTTTTTAGATTCTTCGCTCTCCCTAAAACAAATTCTGAATCCAGAAACAAATAAACGTCTATTGAAATGTCACAAATCCGTCAGGTTTTGACTTAATTTGGCTTAAAACAAACTTCATATATCAGTTTTGGACCCAACTTGGCAAAGCAAAATACACATTTAAAACGCACTGAGACCTCAATGTCTTTCCAAAAGGACAAAAAAAAAAAAATAAGAAAAAAAAGAGTTTTCGTGTTGTTTTTCGAAAATGTTTTTTTTTCCCAAAAGTAAGTGAAGCCCTGCGTTATCTTAAAAAAGTCTCTATACAAAATAATTCGGGTTCTAATGGGTTCACGCAGTATATTTCTGGCAGGATATTTTATTCGCGGTTGGTAGTTACTGTGTATCAGCAATTCCGCATATACGAGTACAAGCCCTCTTTTCCGAACTCACTCGCCCATGAAAAAGCTGGAAGAAAGTTATAGTGGCTGCTATGTCCGTGGTCATAGTTCAGAAGACGTAATGTGTGTCAGCGCTATCACGAACGCGCTTAATTTTTTTCTATTTACGCCTTTGCATACCTGTACGCATGTGAAAGAAAATCTAAAATTTTTTATCGCGCAATCAAAAACACCAACAGGTTTTGTTGCATTACTCACAGCCCAGCACCTGTAACTGCTGCTTCAATGAAAATACTGCCGCCTTTTGCTTGAATAGATTGGAGAGTTTCTGATGTGTTCGTGACAGTCACAAAACGATCCGGAATATTGGCTGTAAAATTGCGAACTCCATCGTTGATAAATGCCTAAAAACAACGATGTCGTTTCAGTTTGGTCTATCATCATCACCAAACCGATTTTATATGCTGATTAGCAATTTTGCTGATGCACTTGTTTAGTTGCGGTAAAATTATAAAACGCAATCGTTTTATGAAAAAATAGTAAATCTTCATTATACTCGCGGTATTACGCCGAAGCAAGTAACGAGTGGCGGGGTCCATCTCGGCGACTTAGAGCCTAAGCAACACAGTTGCGAAGAAACATACCAGCTGTGGCGAGAAGTTGGTGACACTGTGTCCAATTTGATCAGCCGCGGAATCGAACCCCAGGTCTCCCTCGCCAATAGCGATGTGTTTGTGCCAACCGACCGATGGAAGGATGATTGTCAGACTCGTTTCCACAACACTTAATTTGGGGCAAGACTTTTGGTATTTGTACATGAAATTTAGCAACATTAAAAGCGCAGCGTAGATTGCATAACCGTGTTGCAACATTGCGAGCAAATCAGTAGGCCTACATATATCAGGGCTTCCAGCCAAAAATGGTGAAAAAGCCGGAAAAAGTGGGTGGTCAGAAAGTAGCAACAGAAGGGCTATGTCGGGGGCCTGGGGGCGAAGACAAGGGGTGTGGGGCAGAGCCTCCAGCCACAGAAAATTTTTGCATTTTTTACCCAAAAAAAGTAATTTTAGTGTTATGTACTATGCATTACACAAACACAAAATGCTCTGACATGTGACAATCACTTTCCAGTGGTGCACTCAGGATTTGGCAGGAGGGAGGGATGCAATCGGGGGTTCTGGGGGGGAAGCCTCAACCGCCGGAAGCTAAGGGGAGCCGTCAACGAATTTTTACGGTTTTCACATAAAAAAACACTCATTCTAGCACATTTGTTTTATCGAAAAAGGGCATGCGGTTTGCGCAGTCACAATGGACAATGCAAAAATATTCTCGCAGCTTATGTATAAAAGCAGAAGCTTGGCTAAAATAAGGGAAAGGAAGCTGCAACCATTATTAGTTTGAGAAATTATAGACTGAAAGTTAGGTTTTAGCACCTTATTACAAGGCCAGGGGGGGCATGGCACCGTGCCCCCCTGCATGCGCCTATGATCACTTCTACGTAAACCGAACCTAGGCCTAATCACTTCCACTTAAAGCGAACCGAATCTGAATTTCAACAATCATTTTTATAAGCCCTACCTTCATACCTTCAAAATAAGCTCTTCCTAGTTGGTAGCGCGTAAGTGCAACAACGTAAAGTTACGCAGGAATCATACCACGATGCAACATTGTGTGATGTCACATTCGAGCTGTTTCAACTTTTTATGGCCTATAACAAGCGAGCTGCTTGTCTGTCAACATGGTTTATGACGTCAAAAATCTTACAATTGTGAGGTTAAGGAATGGATGTGAAAAATCAGTAAGGGATCTCCAACTTTTCTGGGATCTCCTATACTTATTAACAAAATCATAAATGATGAACAACAGGATTCTAGTTTATGAGACTAAAGATTTTAGGAGAATCTTCTAATCAAACGTCACCATAGGAAATAAAGGGCAACAAACAAGTGGGAAAAACAAAATTTGGAAAAAATGCCAGATAAGGTAAAATTTGAAAAGATGAGAATTACTACAAAAATGGTAATAATGTGAACTGAAATATCAATCCCCTTTATTTCCTATGGTGACGTTTGATTAGAAGATTCTCCTAAAATCTCTAGTCTCATAAACTAGAATCCTATTGTTCATCATTTATGATTTTGTTGATAAGTATAGATCCCAGAAACGTTGGAGATCCCTTACTGATTTTTCACATCCATTCCTTGACTGACATGGGGGAGTGATCTCTAACTTGCCTTTTTGGTGAACTCGCTGTGCTTGAATTGGCCTCATATTTGATGTTGTGTTTTGAATGCCACACAAGATATGAAGAGTGACGTTATCTTACGGAATAATGAATGAAAGAAAGTTTCTTTAGTCTGTTGGTCCTGTCCAATTGAAAGGTTTTCTATATCTGTTACTGCCAGTTCTATGGTAGGCTAGAAATAAAAAATTTTTTTCCTTTTAATCTTTTTCTTATCTACATCCACCTGATGAGCCCGAAATAGGGCAAAACCGGTCGTGGATTCATATTTCAGTTCACATTACTACCATTTTTGTAATATAACAGGGTAAATGGTAGGCCTTGAAGACTTACTAAATAAACGCTGCAAAAACCAATTCTACGACTAGTTTCGAGATCCCTTACTGATTTACCGCTCATCAGGTAGACTCAGGTTTTGAACCCAGGACCTTGTGATTGAGAGTTTTACCTCTCCAACCACTCAGCCACCAAGCTGACAGCGTTTTCAATGCAATTTTCAGCTATACATACTCAAGCCCCTGCAACTGCAGGCTTGGCATTGAGCAGTTAGCCTAGTTGGCATGTGTCGGCAATGGCAGGCCTGATTTTACAAGTAATGAATGAAGAGGTGCAGATGTAAGTCTATATGTATGAAATATAACAGGTGCCGATGTAAGTCTATATATATGAAATATATAAGAAACTAGTCGTAGAATTGGTTTTTACAGCGTTTATTTAGTAAGTCTTCAAGGCCTACCATTTACCCTGTTATATTTCATATATATAGACTTACATCGGCACCTCTTCATTCATTACCATTTTTGTAGTAATTCTCATCTTTTTAAATTTTACCTTATTTGGCATTTTTTCCAAATTTTGTTTTTCCCACTTGTTTGTTGCCCTTTATTTCCTATGGTGACGTTTGATTAGAAGATTCTCCTAAAATCTCTAGTCTCATAAACTACAATTCTATTGTTCATCAATTGTGAGGTTAGTTTCACTGCAGCATGATGAGACTTTACAACACTGCAGATAATTATGTCAATTTTCTTACTCGTATGAAAACGCATCCATACTGCATAGGAGAAAAAAGTCAAGTACCTAATGCAAAAAATCCCGGCAGATGGCACGCGAGGGGAGGGGTGAGTGCTTTCAGAAAAAAAAAGCATTTTTGGAATAATACCGGTAGGTGCCGATTTGAAGTGCAAAATGCCGGAAATCCGGAACTCTGGCAGCCCTCATATACCCAATAGCAACACTCGCTTTTTTTGAAAATGTAGAGCTAGTCATCGATTTTAAAGTTTTAATTTCGACCAATATGTTATCTCTGGATGTAAGACCGTCTATCGACGACAGGGACAGAAAGTCAGCATTGTTTTTGAGATATTTTAGGTTTTCAAACCAGTTTTTTATTCCACTCAAATTGAAGCACCTTATATTCAAAACTGAAAACCAGAAAACCTCGATCTTGTTTTAACCTACTCGGACTAAAGTACCAACTTTTTAAATCGTGCTGCAGCAGGTTCGCTTTAATTTTTTATGGTAGTCTCCTCTCAAACCTGATTTCTAACGTTATTCTCTCTCTCAGCTAGCTTATTTAGCCTAGCACTATTTGATTAACACAAGATTTACAACAAAATGAGAGCATAATCAAATGCTCGCTGATGAATCAACAGATTTTACTTCGTGATTAGGTTAGTTTTACAATTCTAACTAAATTTGCAACACTGGATCACCACAATCGAGCTATCAAGCATTTTGTTTTGAATGTCCAAAAATTGCATCTAGCGTTATAAAAATGTTTGACATTCAAATAATCTAAAAACGCAGACGGACCGGTAACAAACTTCAAACGGACCGGCAACAAACTTCAAACGGACGAGCAACAAACTTCAAACGGACCGGCACTAAACTTCAAACGGACCGGCACCAAACTTCAAACGGACCGGCACCGGACCGCGGCCCGGTGGTTGCCGACCACTGTTCTATAGTGTGGCTGTAGCCTATAGATCTGTGAACTGTCTTAACCTGCGTTTTGAAAATTAAAAAAATGTTTCATTTGTTGTTGATTTAATGCTCTGATATTTGAACAGCCAACACCACGTGTGTGGAAAACTGGTGTGGTGGAAAGGACGCACATACCAATGCTCAATCACGCAATAACTTAAATACCTTGCTTTAAGAGTTCAAGGGCGGCATACAGCTCAAAATTGCGTAGACAGCCGGAAGTGCTGCATGCGCAACTTGCGTAGATGCATTGCGTACGCAATCGAGCAATTTCAAACACAGTTGACATACGCGTCAAATTGCGTTGAGCAGTTTTCAGCGATATTTTGGATTCGAGAGAAAGTGAGGAAAAAAGTATGTCTGACTCAGCGTTTTCGCCAAAGCGAAATGTTTTGTAGCTCTTTCATCAATGGAAAGTTGGAAATGCATCCATTTATAGGCGAATTAACAAATGTAGCATTGGCTACGGGCGCCGTGCATTTTAATATTCTAATTTAGAGTAAAAAAATTATGTTATATAAAACATATACACTTAAAAAGCAAAAAATCAGATTATTCCATCAGCAGGCTATAATGTAGGTGTATGATGACACTACCAACACAAAATACAATAATACTGTATTTAAAAAAGCTATTTTTGAAGTTTTAGATGAAGTTTGTATTTCGAATTAGTACATTGCTACCTGTCTTCAGTATTCATGAAGTCACAATGTCAGTCTCCATATCAAAAGATTTTTCGGGATCTACTCGAACTATATTTAGCACTTTAGGCCAGCGGTTCCCTGACTTTTTCATTGAAGCTGACCTTTGCAAACTTCCCAATACTCGCGGCACCCCACTGAAGTCAATCAAAACAAGCTTTGCCAAGTATGTCGTATAGAAAGCAGCGCAAAACATACTAGAAGTTTTGCGCTGCTTTTTTTGGCTCATTTATGCAATAACTTGTCTTATATATTATGTAGGAAATTTCCTATATGTTTTGCGCTGTCTTCTTTGGCTAATTTATGCAATAATTTGTCTTATATTTCATATAGGAAATTTCTTATACATTTTGCGTCAGTTTTTTCGGCTATTTTAAACCACCTATTTGTCCCATATATATAAAGAAAATATCATCCATAATATATCGGACAAAATGTAGCTTAAATTGGCCGAAAAAATCACATGAAAAAACTTAAACTATTTTTTTCCATACGGCGCGCACGCAGAAATTTTGCTACGGGCCCCGCACCAGCTTAATCTTGCTCTGCAGCCGCATGATGAAATTTTCGCAATGTTGTTTTTGTGGAATCGGTACGAAAACGATTTGATTGGCTTTACTTCACACGCTCACCAAAAACTTTAAAAATTCTACCAACTGTCGGTTATGAACCGTTGGTCTAAACTTCATAAGCGTTTTGAAAACTTTCGAAAGCCAATAATTTTATTCAATTTAAAACTTGTTCCTTAACTGTGTTGTGGAGATATTCTACAGCGTTTTGAGATCGCCGCGAAGTATTAAGCATCTATTCCATTATTCAAGCCTTTGACATTTTATATTCAGGAAGTAACTAATTATTATCATTCAACGTCGATAGATTTTGTCTTCTTCCGTAGTGTCTAGCTACTGTACCTGTTATAATTCCCACATAAGCAAACGAAAATGCAAACGCCAAACTTGTTGTGTTAGCAAATGTGACAAAAATGCCGTCTGCGCCATCATTAAAGATTGCGTTAACTGACAAACTTTTTTTTTGCTGTCTACGCAATTTTAAAGTTGGCGTGTCTACCTACTAGGGTTGGATTAAATTTTAATTTTAATTTTGAATTTGAATCCGCTCACGAGTTTTTGATGAATTTGAATTTGACTTTCGTTTTTTGAAAGTCAATGAATTTGAATTTCATTTTTTCAAAGTCAATAAATTTGAATATGAATTTCGTTTTTTCAACGTCAATGAATTTGAATAATTTGATTAAACCATAGACGAACTTTGAGTTTTTCGATTTAAACCTTACAAAGCAAATGTAGCAATTTGTAACTGGTTTATACCAGTTAATGTTGCAAATGCTCCATAACATTTTATCAAGCCAACAGAAAGTTTATGATGGCAATTATGACGCTGCAAGGCGCTTTAAAGTTGTTTTTGGGCCACAGTAACCTCCCTAGTGCACCTGCTGGAGAATAGACTTTACACTCAATCGCTCGGATTTCACAACTTTAAACGTTTTTATAGCATTTTAACTTGACGTGAAGTAGCCGAGAATGAATTTCGTCTTTACGTCAGCAATTTTCCACATGAAATCAGTAAAGCTTATTTATTTTAGCAACAAGCGAGCGAAAGAAAAGATACGAAGTTTCAACTTCAAACTGTTTTTTTTTAAATTAATTATTAGTGCAAGATAAGAATGATTTACAGTAGCTTATTATTAATATAAAGGTCGGATGGCCGGACAATGCTTTCTCCTCTCATATAGAGCAGAATGCACAATTATGCGCAGCGATCTTGAATGCGAAATAGCTGCGTTTGATCTATGGTTTCAATAGTAGTGATTTCACTAGGCGCGGAGACGTTTCAGAGGCTGTTGCTTATAAAATGCAATAAAAATGTTTGGTAGCCGTTAAAAATTTGTTCGTGTGCTTGCTTTATTTCTTCGATTTTGTTAATTGTTCTTCGTGTTTTCTGATAAAAGTTATGTTTTTTTGCATTTTGTACTGTCATTTTTGAAATTAGCTACACTTTTAATTTATTTTACGCATTTCTTGAGTGAAAATATTTTGAACAAGTTGCTACTCGCTAAACCTACAGTACTTAAAAACATTTCTTGTTTTAAACGCATAATTATAATAATCTGGCTGACCAAGAATGGAATTAGTAGAGACGGCTGATAAGTCGCGACACTGGTGAGTAGACTGGTGACTGGTAAGTTGGATTGAAATTGAATTTTGAATTTGAATCCGCTTACAAATTCTTCATGAATTTGAATTTGAATTTCGTTTTTTCAAAATTTGAAATTTCGTTTTTTCAAATTTTTTTTCAAAGTGAATTAATTTAAATTTCAATTTTGTTTTTTCAAAGTAAATGAATTTGAATTTTAAAATTAGAAAAAAATGAATGGGTCCAACCCTACTACCAACTAGTTTGTCTGGACGAACTTTTTCTCTACGATATCGTAGAGCGCGACAAAAGGTGAGCAGGATACGGGCCAAATCATTAATTTATTTCCAAAAACAATGAGAAAAAAAATACGAAACAAATCAGAAACATTGAGCAACAAACAATAAACTGAATTTTAAATACACTCAATTCTACTGGTTTGCTTCTTGGTGTAGTGAGTGCTGATTCTATTCTGTCAATGCTAATTGTTTTGCTTATGTCTATCTAATCCGCTTCAATAAAAACGTCGCGGACTAAAATTAGTCCAGTCAAATTATAAGTGGACCAACTACAAATTGCAAATGTTTTTTCCCACACATTTTCTGAAAGTTTTCACCCCACAGATTAACATACTAACAGTCTACCAAAAAAAAATTAGTGGAACATCGTTTTTTGGAGTAAAAAAATGGCCGCCATGAACCTCCAAAACCTTCGCAGAATTTAGAATAACCGCACTTAATGAATGATCTCTTACCTAACTAATGACGTCGCCGGTGGTGACGTCATAACCCCACAAATACAATTTTTTTTTGATTTCCTCAGGTTTTGTTTTATTTTTTAATAGGCTAATTTCGCTTGCAGAGATTCTAAATTCCATTCAGTTAAACTTCGCATAACTCTGCTTACGTGGCTCTTATTAAATAAAAATTGCAAGCTTTGGAGAAAACGTAGTAATGAGGGTCACTCTTAGTGACGTCATTGATGGTAATAATGTCATTAAAATGTCAAAAATCAACTCATGTTATGTCCTCTAAGCCTGCATCTCATATTTTTTATCCTGTCAATCTTGGCTTCAAAATAAGAGTCACCACATTTTTTTGGCGTATAATAATAGAATTAACAAGCGAAGAAACATGGCTTTAATCTATTAACTCTCTCTGTATGGCACGTTGAAGTAATATCATCTGTATACATAGGTGGCGAAACCGGGGTACCGCGGGGGCCTGGCCCCCCACTTTTTTTAGGGGGTGGGCAAGGGGGGTTCTAATTTACTCGTTTATTTCTACAATATTGCCTCTGCATGAACTCGTTTGAAACTTAATAGGCTTACCATCGAAATTAAAACCCAAAAAATAGCTTAAATCTAGAGATGTCTTCATTAAAATTTTGTTTGCGGGGTGGGGGAACAGAAACTAGAAGCAAGAATCGTGGGTCCGAAGCTCACATAAATGGGACATACCACATGTGGACAGGCTAAGTATGAATTGTAGGCATAGGGCCGGATTTACGTATAGGCTAAGCAGGCTGAAACCTAGGGCCTTGGAGAAAATGGGGGGCCTCATCACGAACAATAAAGACCTTTTTTTTTTCTCTTTACCGATACTTTCAGTGGAAAACAGAACATTTGAGAACGTGTATATCCTTTTTTTTGCTCTTCACTATACCGATATTTTCAGTGAAAACAGGACATCTGAGGACGTGAAAACCTTTTTTTGCTCTTCCAATCAGTGTGATCAAATAGCTTAGAGCCTCTCATTGTCTAAATCCGGCCCTCAGTAGCGTATTTAGGGGCGGGGCTATTGTGCCATGCCCCCCCCCCCTTTTTTGACTCTGCCTTTCAGTAAACAAGAACAAAACTAATGATGCCAAGTGACTGAAATATGCCAGACTCTTTTGATGGTAGCTGTAGCTTATGGTGTGGAGCGAATCCAGAGGGGCAGGATGAAGAGTATGCATCCTCCCACCAGCCATTTTCTAAAACGTTTTTGATGCATACAATTTTTCCATAATTTCGAACCTCTTCGATAGCTATAAGCCTTACGCCTTAAGCACGCATAATTAAAAATATACGAACAAAATGCATCATATTTGGCAAAGCACTCAGAATTAGGGTCAAAAAATTTAAACACAATCTGCCTGAAAATTATTCAAAAAGCACTAAAATAGCCATTGCAGTCTGTAAATTTTCAAAAAATTTCTGGGGGAGCATGCCCCCGGACCCCCCTAGAACATTTCTTGTTTCTTAATCAGCTTCAAATTAGTTCTGCCGAAAAAAAGATGCTGGAAAAAAATGTGAAAATTATGCCCCCACCCTTTTAAAATTTCTCGCTACGCTAGTGCCGGCCCTGGTTGTAGGTGAAGAAAATCTGGTTGTTAGTTTTGGGCCCCTCCTCCCCACTTTAGACATGCTTCCGCCATTGCTGTCTGTATACACTTATGGCATTTAACAACAAATGGGTTCAAAGCACGAAATGTTAACTCAATTCATTTAAATCTTTTGTACACAATATATAATTCAATCTGGGGTACCACTATGACAATCAGAGTCACGATCTTCTACCAAAGAATAGTATACTGTCGCTGCTTTGGTGAAAGTTTTGAATGGGAATTCTTCCGACATTAACAATGTCATCTGATGTTATTTTAATTATTGGGATTACCAACGAACGCTTTTCTGCAGGATTCGTCATGGAAATAATACCCATTTCGTGGAATGTGCCATAGCCATCAATGCTACAAACATTGTGGTCTACATTATCAGCTGAATACTGGAGAAATAAACCCTCGTTCATGCTTCCGACAACATTAGTATTTTTGTTCCATCAACAACTGTCCTTTGTCATACTTTGCGGTGTTTCAATCCTTTGCGGTGTTCAGTAGGACCCTCATTTTTCTGTTTAATTTCTTTTGTATCTTGCTTAATTAACTTCGCTGCGGTTTCTATTATATATTTCTTCTCCCTATCGCTTTCTTTTGATCGCTGGTGAAAGTTGTCAATTATCTGAGAAGCAGTTGAATGCAACGTAACTATATAACTATATTATCTTTTCCTTGCAATTCCGAAATCATTACTGTTTCGCTGAAACGCTGCTTCAACTCGTTTTTCATGTGAGTAAATCCGCATGGTTCTACGTCATTGTCCTCCAAAAATTCTCCCATATTCTTTCTCAAATCTTCATTGATAGTGTTTCAGCATCATTGTTTTCAAAGCAATCCATTTTCATCAAAAATGCCTTGTGTCGCTGGACATCTTTAGGTCTTCCACTTCTACCAATTTTTCTTTTGCTTCCATGTTCCAGACTCTGATTCACCATCATCAAAATGTTTTGGAGTGCTGCGGCCAGTGCGAAAGTTAAAATTGCAAGCTGCATGGTAGACAGCATCAGCAGCTGGCAAATCAATCTTTCAGAAAATGTGTAGCTTTTAGAAAATGTATGGGAAAAAACATTTGCAATTTGTGGTGGGCCCGCCCTATTTTTGAGACGGATTGACTGGACTAATATGGAATGTTCACAAAGAGCCGATTTGTTAGGACGTTGGTATTTAACGGCTCTTTGGTGTTTAGACATTAGAGATTAAAGATCTCGTTTGGTCTCTCCAATATGTATGAGTTCTTTAATTGGTAATTAATATACCCATTAGATATATTTTTGAAATGCATTTTACTAGTTATTCTACTGTTTTGTGGGATCATTTCAAGTGTCTCTGAACAAGCTATTTGTTCTGATTAGCGAAACGTCAGAATTATTAAATTAAATTTTGATCTGATGGTCTCTTTTTTGTGAGTCAGTTAGTTCAGTTCAAGCCTACACCAGAAGAACTGTTTGCTTCAACATTAAATGCATATGCGTGCGGCAGGAACACTATTGGGCGTAAGGCCAACTACATACTTTACTGGCTTTTAGGCTACGTTAAACTGTAGCAATGTAACGGTTGAGTTTATTGGTGGAAGGCTGTCAAATAAAATACTTGTCGCATATCTAAAAAGCCTGTAAAAAGTTATTTGTGGAGTATGACGTCATCAACTTGTACATGACGTCATCACTCATCACCAGATCGTCAATACTTGACTAGTCAAATATTCCTTGGTTGCAGAATCTTTTGAAACCAGTCTGACACTTTTATTTTGACTACAAAACACTAGAATAAAAATGCTGAAAAGGTTATATTCGCACTTTGTTGAACTATATGATTTGCACAACTCACAATTTTCTTGTCGCATATCTAAAAAACCTATTGCCCAAACAGAACAAAATTTTGCACATGGGTAGATAAATTAGCATACATTAGGCACACCAAATTTCAGTTTTCTAAATTCAGTACAGTTAAAGTTATCAAAAACGTAACACACCCCAGCAGAAAAAAATGTTGATTTTTAAAAATCTTTTACTTGTGGGTTATGACATCATCAACCGATGACGTCAATATTTGACGAAAAGATGGTCCATTATCTGACGATTAATTCGATTAATTTAAAAGTACTTTGAAGCTTCTGCACCTACTACAAAGAACGGTAGAAGCAATTAAGTACATCATACTTTTGCAAATAGTTGAAACGTCTTGTCATCTTTATGACGTCATTATGACGTGTTCCACCAAATTTTTTTGGTTGACTTTTAGTATGTTATGCCTTAAGGTATGAACTTTCAGAAAATGTATGGGAAAAAACATTTGCAATTTGTGGTGGGTCAGCCCTATTTTTGAGACGGATTGACTGGACTAAATGGACAAATTAAAAACGAATGCAACCTGCCTGTTCAAAGTTCTATCGTTAGTGCTGTCTGTCACTAATAGTCACTTGTGACGTCATGGGATTTCCCAACTATGAACGACATAGGTTTTAGACAAAATTTTTGAAGTAGGCCTAAAAATAGCCTATACTTATAAGATTCAGTGAAAAGAACTGATCAAGTGAATATCATATTTTGGTGCCAAAGCTGTTGTAAATAATTGGCCCTCCATCCTTACCCATTAAAATAGAACTAAAGACTCGTAAAGTTTTGGATTTTTTTTTATTGCAAGCGTTGTAACACTCCTCAAGCAATACTGCACAATGTACAAGAAAAAAATATTTTGGGAAACTTACTGCATAATCATGCAAAGACATGGTCGTGTTACCAACTACACCGTGTTGATACGAATCACTATGATAGATTTATCGTTGTAACCAAACAAAATCTACCGCAAGAATAAAACAGAACAAGCATTAAAACCCAACCGCACATGCTTTAAAATGTCATGCCATTTTGGAAAGCATATGGTTAATTGCATAGTAGCATTTTTTGGTAACACCTAGTCTTTTGTAAAATTTTAATTTTTGATGTTAAAAGTCCAAATTCTCAAAATGTAGCGTGAATGAAGATGCAGTTCTGGGGATCATTGGTAGACAATTAACTGTATGTAATTTAAGGTATAGTTCTTCAACGGGGGCGATATCGGCCTTCAGAGGGGCGATTGTAACAATTCTTGAAATTGGGGGCGATTTTAGACTTGCCAATATCGTTAACCACTGAATAAATGATAGAAATGAATTTTGATTTAGTGGCAGCAAGGTTTTAAGCAAGGTTTTCAGCTACGCATTTTTGAACCAACACAATCGTGCGCTATGATGCTTAGAACAAAGAAAAAATGTACCAATAAAGAACGGCTGTTGACGCATAACCTAGCAGTCACTGTTCACGAACTTGTAGACTCACAATCGTTCTACATGAGTCAGCTCGACATTGAAACCGTTTTAACTTCCGTGATAAGCAAAAATAAAAAAAAAATTCTCTTGGCATTTGCGACGTTGAATATCAGAACTTGCGAAACTATCACTCTGAACTATCGCTTCTGTGGAGGTGCGACCGGTTGCGGAACATCCACACAAGCGCATTACTTTCACATTAAAAAGCTTTACCATCAAGTAGTAAGTGGAACTGAATCGAAGACCAGAAAATGTGGCTTATTGCAGGTAGAATTTCGCTGATGCACGAAAATACATGTAATAGCACTGTAAATAATATCTCTCAAAAGTTGCCGACCTCCTATCTACCACTCCCAGATGGGAGAATCCCGTTAAGCGTTTCCCAATGACACAACAAATAAACTTGTCGGCTTACTCTCCACACTGTCCCCCAATGCTGAGCGTCAAGCAGGAAAGCTGTGATTACTAATCTTCAAGCCATAATGTTGTGACCCGAATCCGAAAAAACTCTACTGAGCAAAACCTTAAAAATTTTATAGCTGCGTTTCTCTAAATCGTGATTTTTTTATGTGAAAGCAAGTTAAACAAAATAGATATTTTCTAACGCATTGATTAAAATTTTGTTGTATTGTTGTAAAATATACGGTAATAAAATAACACCATCAAAATAATCTTCACAAAATCATAGCATTCATACGGTAATAGTTTAGCAAAAGACATTACATTTTCGAAAATGTTTTTACAAAACACCATTACGTTTCGCAATTCATAATTTTGATTTCTTGAGCGAATTATATTTGTTTCGATAAATAACAACATATGGGGTCTGTTTTTTTTTTCGATTTTACAATCTTGCATTGAGTTACAATTACAAATTACAATCTTGCATTGAGTAAAAAAAAACAATTTATCAAATCCATCATAGTACAATTTTCTGACTGTTTAAAGCCAAAAATTTTATTAAAATTGCAAAAAGCCATCGCTTGAAATAACAGCATATTCAACTGAAAACATTATTCCACAATTGATCGAGAAATTGAGAGAAACAAACTAAATGCAAAGTTGTTTCAGGAGATTGTACACAGAATGACTTAAACGGCGATTCAATTATAGCACGACCATGCAACTGCACATGAGTTGCCATAGCTCTCAGATTTAGTTTTATTTGCATTGATCTTAGTTTCGTTTCAATTGCACAAACACAATTGTTGTTGATTGCGCGATTATCTACAGCTAAATCATTTGCCCATCGAATATGATGTTTCATCGGTCCTTTTTCATCATCAGTTAAGTACGCGTATATACAGTATACGTTATTAGTGGAAACCCAACTATCTAAAGATTTTTGTTTCAGAATATTCAAAAAATCAACACTTGTATTACTATCAGTTAGAGTAGACGATGTACTATTTTCCCAGGTTTCCGATATAGCTAAATACAACCTTATACGTAATCATTTTTGTTTGAGGATCAGATGCGATTTAAAATTTACAAGCAAGATCCGAAAAGCGCAGGTGATTGCTACTTCTATCTACTGTAGTAGCTGTGCATGGAAGCAAATACCGACATTGATCAGTGTTTTAGCAGCCTAAATACCCATCTTCAAAAAACGAAAGGGAGTGAGTTGTTGGTCAAACTGCAACGCAGTACCCATTTGAACAATACGGGATCACCTACATAAGACTTTTCAATCTTTTCCCACAAACGCAAAGCCGAATTATGAAAAAAAGCGCATGAATCTCCAATGCAATCATGTTATAAAAGATGGTGAATGCAACATTGCACCTTATAACGCAATACTCGAGGCGAGGTTTATTCTGCTAATTCTTTTCCATTTGGATTCCCAAAGAAAACCATAATGATTATTCTTAATTACATTGTTTTCGCTAATAGGTTGCCGACCCCTGACGAACTTGTAAAACACATGATTATCGGTGCGCAAGGTCTGGGGTCTGATCCCCAGGCCGGTCGCATCAGACACAGCGTCGCAACAGCAGTTTGCCATCATTTCGAGGGTTCTTGGGAGTCTAAGCTGTATTGCACGATCGCTAATGAAGTCACGGTCGCGGAGATGAGTCCCGCCACTCGTTACACGCATCTGCGCATTACCGCAAGCATAATAAAGATTTGATTTGATTTTACAGTTACACAATTGCAATGCTTTTACTTGTTATTTAGCTCTTCCAACAGGATGTAAAAGCAAGTAGGGCGTCAAAGCTTTCATCTTGTATCTCATAAACTTATATTTAATAAGCTTGCATCGGGGTCTCTCTGATCTGGTCTATCATCTCTGCGCATGCGTTTAACTTGTCATTGCAATTAAGCTATTACAGCATTATAATTTATAAACAATAAAGGCAAGAGTATCATTATCCATGACTAACTTTAATAATTACTCAACAATCAAGAGATAGTAGAAGAAAAAAACATTCTATAAGATTTTCAATCACTACAGTAGTTAATGGGGTCTGTGTATGTCCTGTAAAAATCATTTGAAAGTTCTAGTCTTTTATTTTTTGCAACATTGTCACGGACCCCCTGTGCAGTCGCCGCGGACCCCCAGGGTCCGCAGACGCTAGTTCGGAAAACTCTGGGCTAGACCATAATTTCGTGCCCCCAACAGCCAACAGGTTTTGAGTAATTGATTTAGTTGATTGAGGAATGAAATATACGTAGTTATTGACTTGTCTAATATTATGAGAGTGGACTCTTTCAATTTTGGTGAATTTTGATGTTATGACTATTGGAATTTTTTTGCTATGCAATAGATACATAAAGTTTACTAATTCAAATTTATAGATGTCGTGAAATTTTAAAAGATTTAAGTACCTGTAGAGCTGAGAGACACGCGAATACCTTTTACTGTAAGTCATCAAGCGAATAATATTATTAAGACGCACATTTACTTCCTATTCGTAAGACTTAGCAGATGCACCCCATAAAGTAATGCCATATCGTACACGACTATAAACAAGACTGAAATATAAGATTAGAGGAGTGTTTCTCGTGACATAACCACGTACTCGGTGGAGCAACTCAGTTACTTTCGCTAATTGCAAGGACAGGTGTTGGATACGTGTTGACCAAGACAGTTTTTCGTCTAGGTAAAGCCCCAAATATTTGGTTGCTGAACGTTTTTCAATCACATTTCCATCAACCGAAATATCAAAAACTGATGAAACCATCTGCTTAGGATTTTTGTTTATAAGCAGGTAGCAAGATTTTGAAAAATTCAAATTTGTTTTATTTTCAACTAACTAATTCTTTCCTTTGGCCATTCCTATGCTGACTGTCTTCCTTAAAAAGAGCAAATTTTTATCAGCTAAGTTTAAATGAGTGTCATCTGCGAAGAGAGTTGTGGCAAATTGAGAGGATTGGGGTAAATCATTAATATACACTCTTGCAAAACAGACTTGTCTATGATTTAGTGGAAGGAGTCTTTCTAGGACCATCTTAATTTTTCGCTTTTAATTGCTAAAATTAATTGATTTGATTAATTCAAACTAGAAACCAACAAATTCGTTGATAAATTTATGCATATTCCACTTTTTTCTACACTTGCTGATTATTTTGTGAAAACCTCAGATATTTCAAAGCGAACCAGAAAAGCTTACCCTAACCAACAAATTTACATATCCCCAAATTTTGCTCGTCTGGGTTTGTCAAGATGAACTTCGATTTCCATTCATATTTTAAACTTAACTCGTAAAAAAATTTGCTTAATAGAAGTACTTTCCGATTTCTCTTAATGAATATTCATGTATAGAATTAAATCCTTAGGTAACAAAGAAACTCGTTAATCTTCATGAAAAACACAATTTCTCCTTCTCTTTCCCAAAAAAATTTAGGCAAAAGCATGAAAGTTTCACAATATACTTTTTTCATACGCATTGCATTATCCTTCTATATAAAAAGCGTACGCCCACTGTTTTTATTGTTATTGCAAAGATACCACATAAAAATATTCTACTTACCGAACAGAGTCAAAGTTAGTTCTAAGATCGAAAGAACAGCTGACTACCTGTTCATTAAGTTGATTAGTACGATACAGAGCAATATCGTATCCGGTACAAAATCAGTTCGTACCGTCATTTTATCATTTCAAAACGGCCTACATATTTACCCTGTTCTGATGCCGATTATGGTGGGCTTTAGACCCGGTCCTGGTTCTACAGCACGTTCTGCATCGTAATCAGTTTTTTGATGCCACAGTTAAAAAAAGTGATTATAAAAAATTATTATGATGCCGAAACTACAACCAAGAACCGCGGGACTAAAACCCACAAAAATTAGTCATGTGGTAATTGTGTGCTTGATTGCTTGAAGCACCCGCTGTCTCGTGGCAACCCTTTGAACCCTAAAGGCCTGATTTGCGGGCACAGGTTGTGTGCGTAAAACCGGCCTCCCAAAGGCCTTAAGGCCCTAAAACAGGCCTCTCACTTATAGCACAAATACCCGAAGCGTTTGGAAACCAGCCACATGCTTATAGCGCAAATACGCAAAATGATTGAAAAACGACGAAATAAAGCGTTCATTCTGCTGTGCAAAATTGGTAGTTACAAAGTTGGAAAGCCAGCTGCTGCAGCTAAACCTGTTAGGATAGTAACATCTTTTTTCCAGTGTGTTGTGTTTTATGATGTTTGCAATTTTTTAGAGTTGGTGTCGCACCATCAGGGTAGCACGCTCCACTGGGCACCAGTGTGAAGTAGAAAATTTTAACCCCCCCATCCCGCCCTTACTTCGCACCCTGCTGGGCACAGACAAATGCTTTTTTCTTGAGTTGTGACACGTGTTTAGTCAGATTAGTTACTAGCTAGGAACCTAAGATTTATGCTGAGGTGTTTGTTGTTAGCTAGTAGCAGTGATGGAGTCGAGTACTCAACCTTCGAGTACGAGTACCGAGTACTTGCCTCGAGAATCTTCGAGTACGAGTACTGGTGGTTGGCTTCGAGTACAAATATTACGAGCTCGAGTACGAGTACCGAGTACATTTTGATTTTTCGCAGTTAAACTTTACACTTTAAAATCAATAATAAAACAGGACGTTGTGTTTTTCCATTTCATTTCGCTAATATCTCAAAAACTACATGCGATAGAAATTTGATTTTTGCGTTTAATGAAGCATAGAGGCTAGACATCAAATGTATGCAATAAAAAAAAATCGAAAATTTGGCTGCGTTGTATTTTTCCCAAAACGGCAGAAGTCTTGGGTCACTTTCATTTAAATCACTATTTTGGTGAAAAACAGGAACCGGAACAAGCCAGCAAATGTCCAGGGGTCGGGGAATACCCTAAAAATCGCAACAACGTTTATTTAAATGAAGCCACGAACGTGACATGACATCGCGGAGAAAAAATATCAAAGTACTCGTGTACTCGACTGATTTTTAGACCAAGTCCGAGTACTTTCAGGTTCGAGTACGAGTACTTTTTGAGATTAAAAGTTTCAAGTACGAGTACTCAGAAAAGCTGTACTCCAGTGTACTCGAGTACTCCATCACTGGCTAGTAGGTCATTCATTTTAGTTTAGTGTGATTGTTTGTCCTATTTCTGGTATGCACTCAGGAATAACAGTTCTTTATATATCGATCAGTCAAAGTAGGAAACTAGTAGTAGTAGTAGTATCTGTTATTTCCGCACCGTCAACACAATAAAAGAATGCGATAAGAGTAAGGGAATATAACGCGGCACAGGAAAAGGGAAGAAGCAACAAAACCATTGACGTTATGGCATGCAGGTAGGAGAGAAGGAGTTAACAGAATACAGGAGTGGGCATGGTTGCAACACCCAGGTCGGGAGCAGAAATTTCAAAAAAAATAAAAGAATAAAGTAAAGGTGATAAAAAACGACGGTCAGACAAGAAAAGACAACAGAAGCATCGCAACTACTAACACCGCTATGTTATAGTGCAAGGGTAGGAAACATAACAATGAGTGGTCTACTATGATTATTCCACCTCCGAGCAGCTCGACAGAAATAAAAAAAAAAAAGTTGAGATGAACTAGTACACTGAGAACTATAGAACTGCTTCGACATAAACAACCAAAGAAGACCTGACAGGAAAAGAAACCTACCAAAAGAAGTCCTGCCCAGTCAGACAATAGGCTTAAAAATAATCAGTACAATAAAGAGTCCAATCATTGGAGAACCCGCGAGCTAAACCGTTTCGGGTAGCATGTGATCTCCAAGGTGGATAGAGCTTCAGGCAGGGAGCCTAAGTTACTAAAGAAAGCAAAAAATATATACGTAGATAAAAATACAAACAAAAGAAATAATAATAATAATCACGAAATAATGGCTCCTGGAGGATTTAGACACGGATAGCTCCTGCCATCTCGATCAAAGTAAGCTACAAAAAAAAAAACAGAAAATAAGCCTATGAATCAATTACCAAGACCTAGTGCAGAGAAGATAACAAGGGTCACAAGACCAATTTAGATTTGCACGTTTGCTGCTGAGGAGCGCTGAGACGATCTAAAGTAAAACTCTGGGATCAACCGGGCCTGGAAAACTCAAGTTCAAAGGATTAATGTTAAATGTTTGACTTTATTTTGGCAACACGCAGTCACTGTCACGGTTATGTAAGGAAGAAAAAAAAAAAAAGAACGATAGAGTCTTTTACCTTCAATAAACAAGCACCCTTTTTACATTTAATAAACTAGAACGAGCACATTAATGTTTAGCCACAAATCATGTACTTCTAGAAAAAAGGCCAAAGATCTGTTCCAAGAACAAACGTCATTTGATCTCGTGACCGTTGTATTCTCCAAAAAAAATAAAAGTTGGCCCAAACATGCCATGATTTCAAGACTACCCGGAATAAAGTTTCAGAAGGGAAGTATTGAGTATAGTGAACTTTTGATAATATTGTTTCGCAAACTATCTGCGTGTAGCTTGGAGTAGTAATATCTTTTAGCATAATTTTTTTTAAATTGGAGTCGCTTCCTAAAAACTTTGGGCACAAGTTACTGCTCAGCGACCCTATCACTTCATCAATTACTGCTCAGCGACCCTATCACTTCATCAATTACCGCTCAGCGACCCTATCACTTCATCAATTACTGCTCAGCCACCCTATCACTTCATCAATTACTGCTCAGCCACCCTATCACTTCATCAATTACCGCTCAGCGACCCTATCACTTCACCAATTACCGCTCAGCGACCCTATCACTTCATCAGTTACCGCTCAGCGACCCTATCACTTCATCAATTACCGCTCAGCGACCCTATCACTTCATCAATTATTGCTCAGAGACCCTATCACTTCATGAATTACCGCTCAGCGACCTTATCACTTCATCAATTACTGCTCAGCGACCCTATCACTTCATCAATTACCGCTCAGCGATCCTATCACTTCATCAATTATTGCTCAGCGACCCTATCACTTCATCAATCACCGCTCAGCGACCCTATCACTTCATCCATTACTGCTCAGCGACCCTATCACTTCATCAATTACTGCTCAGCGACCCTATCACTTCATCAATTACTGCTCAGCCACCCTATCACTTCATCAATTACCGCTCAGCGACCCTATCACTTCACCAATCACCGCTCAGCGACCCTATCACTTCATCAATTATTGCTCAGCGACCCTATCACTTCATCAGTTACCGCTCAGCGACCCTATCACTTCATCAATTACCGCTCAGCGACCCTATCACTTCATCAATTATTGCTCAGAGACCCTATCACTTCATCAATTACCGCTCAGCGACCCTATCACTTCATGAATTACTGCTCAGCGACCCTATCACTTCATCAATTACCGCTCAGCGATCCTATCACTTCATCAATTATTGCTCAGCGACCCTATCACTTCATCAATCACCGCTCAGCGACCCTATCACTTCATCCATTACTGCTCAGCGACCCTATCACTTCATCAATTACTGCTCAGCGACCCTATTCACTTCATCAATTACCGCTCAGCGACCCTAGCTCAGCGACCCTATCACTTCATCAATTACCACTCAGCGACCCTATCACTTCATCAATTACTGCTCAACGACCCTATCACTTCATCAATTACCGCTCAGCGACCCTATCACTTCATCAATTACTGCTCAGCGACCCTATCACTTCATCAATTACTGCTCAGCGACCCTATCACTTCATCAATTACCGCTCAGCGACCCTATCACTTAATCAATTACCGCTCAGCGATCCTATCACTTCATCAATCACCGCTCAGCGACGCTATCACTTCAACAATTACTGCTCAGCGACCCTATCACTTCATCAATTACCGCTCAGCGACCCTATCACTTCATCAATTACTGCTCAGCGACCCTATCACTTCACCAATTACCGCTCAGCGACCCTATCACTTCATCAATCACCGCTCAGCGACCGTATCACTTCATCAATTACCGCTCAGCGACCCTATCACTTCATCAATTACCGCTCAGCGACCCTATCACTTCATCAATTACCGCTCAGCGACCCTATCACTTCATCAATTACCGCTCAGCGACCCTATCACTTCATCAATTACTGCTCAGCGACCCTATCACTTCATCAATCACCGCTCAACGACCCTATCACTTCATCAATTACCGCTCAGCGATCCTTTCACTTCATCAATTACTGCTCAGCAACCCTATCACTTCATCAATGAGTGCTCAGCGACCCTATCACTTCATCAATTACCGCTCAGCGACCCTAGCTCAGCGATCCTATCACTTCATCAATTACCGCTCAGCGACCCTATCACTTCATCAATTACCGCTCTGCGACCCTAGCTCAGCGATCCTATCACTTCATCAATTACTGCTCAGCGACCCTATCACTTCATCAATTACCGCTCCGCGACCCTATCACTTCATCAATTACCGCTCAGCGACCCTAGCTCAGCGATTATATCACTTCAGTAATTACTGCTCAGCGACCCTATCACTTCATCAATCACCGCTCAACGACCCTATCACTTCATCAATTACCGCTCAGCGATCCTTTCACTTCATCAATTACTGCTCAGCAACCTTATCACTTCATCAATGAGTGCTCAGCGACCCTATCACTTCATCAATTACCGCTCAGCGACCCTAACTCAGCGATCCTATCACTTCATCAATTACCGCTCAGCGACCCTATCACTTCATCAATTACCGCTCAGCGACCCTAGCTCAGCGATCCTATCACTTCATCAATTACTGCTCAGCGACCCTATCACTTCATCAATTACCGCTCAGCGACCCTATCACTTCATCAATCACCGCTCAGCGATCCTATCACTTCATCAATTACCGCTCAGCGACCCTATCACTTCATGAATTACCGCTCAGCGACCCTATCACTTCATGAATTATCCCTCAGCGACGCTAGCTCAGCGATCCTATCACTTCATCAATTACTGCTCAGCGACCCTATCACTTCATCAATTACCGCTCAGCGACCCTATCACTTCATCAATTACCGCTCAGCGACCCTATCACTTCATCAATTACCGCTCAGCGACCCTATCACTTCATCAATTACCGCTCAGCGACCCTAGTTCAGCGACCCTATCACTTCATCAATTACCGCTCAGACACCTTAGCTCAGCGACCCTATCACTTCATCAATTACCGCTCAGACACCTTAGCTCAGCGACCCTATCACTTCATCAATTACCGCTCAGCGACCCTATCACTTCATCAATTACTGCTCAGCGACCCTATCACTTAATCAATTACCGCTCAGCGACCCTAGCTCAGCGACCCTATCACTTCATCAATTACGGCTCAGCGACCCTATCATTTCATCAATTACCGCTCAGCGACCCTATCACTTCATCATATACCGCTCAGCGACCCTATCACTTCATCAATTACCGCTCAGCGACCCTATCACTTCATCAATTACCGCTCAGCGACCCTACCACTTCATCAATTACCGCTCCGCGACCCTATCACTTCATCAATTACCGCTCAGCGACCCTAGCTCAGCGATTATATCACTTCAGTAATTACTGCTCAGCGACCCTATCACTTCATCAATCACCGCTCAACGACCCTATCACTTCATCAATTACCGCTCAGCGATCCTTTCACTTCATCAATTACTGCTCAGCAACCTTATCACTTCATCAATGAGTGCTCAGCGACCCTATCACTTCATCAATTACCGCTCAGCGACCCTAACTCAGCGATCCTATCACTTCATCAATTACCGCTCAGCGACCCTATCACTTCATCAATTACCGCTCAGCGACCCTAGCTCAGCGATCCTATCACTTCATCAATTACTGCTCAGCGACCCTATCACTTCATCAATTACCGCTCAGCGACCCTATCACTTCATCAATCACCGCTCAGCGATCCTATCACTTCATCAATTACCGCTCAGCGACCCTATCACTTCATGAATTACCGCTCAGCGACCCTATCACTTCATGAATTATCCCTCAGCGACGCTAGCTCAGCGATCCTATCACTTCATCAATTACTGCTCAGCGACCCTATCACTTCATCAATTACCGCTCAGCGACCCTATCACTTCATCAATTACCGCTCAGCGACCCTATCACTTCATCAATTACCGCTCAGCGACCCTATCACTTCAGCAATTACCGCTCAGCGACCCTAGTTCAGCGACCCTATCACTTCATCAATTACCGCTCAGACACCTTAGCTCAGCGACCCTATCACTTCATCAATTACCGCTCAGACACCTTAGCTCAGCGACCCTATCACTTCATCAATTACCGCTCAGCGACCCTATCACTTCATCAATTACTGCTCAGCGACCCTATCACTTAATCAATTACCGCTCAGCGACCCTAGCTCAGCGACCCTATCACTTCATCAATTACGGCTCAGCGACCCTATCATTTCATCAATTACCGCTCAGCGACCCTATCACTTCATCATATACCGCTCAGCGACCCTATCACTTCATCAATTACCGCTCAGCGACCCTATCACTTCATCAATTACCGCTCAGCGACCCTACCACTTCATCAATTACCGCTCAGCGACCCTATCACTTCATCAATTACCGCTCAGCGACCCTAGCTCAGCGATCCTATCACTTCATCAATTACTGCTCAGCGACCCTATCACTTCATCAATTACCGCTCAGCGACCCTAGCTCAGCGATCCTATCACTTCATCAATTACCGCTCAGCGACCCTATCACTTCATCAATTACCGCTCAGCGACCCTATCACTTAATCAATTACCGCTCAGCGACCTTAGCTCAGCGACCCTATCACTTCATCAATTACCGCTCAGCGACCCTATCACTTCATCAATTACCGCTCAGCGACCCTAGCTCAGCGATCCTATCACTTCATCAATTACTGCTCAGCGACCCTATCACTTCATCAATTACCGCTCAGCGACCCTAGCTCAGCGATCCTATCACTTCATCAATTACTGCTCAGCGACCCTATCACTTCATGAATTACCGCTCAGCGACCCTATCACTTCATCAATTACTGCTCAGCGACCCTATCACTTCATCAATTACCGCTCAGCGATCCTATCACTTCATCAATTATTGCTCAGCGACCCTATCACTTCATCAATCACCGCTCAGCGACCCTATCACTTCATCCATTACTGCTCAGCGACCCTATCACTTCATCAATTACTGCTCAGCGACCCTATCACTTCATCAATTACTGCTCAGCCACCCTATCACTTCATCAATTACCGCTCAGCGACCCTATCACTTCACCAATTACCGCTCAGCGACCCTATCACTTCATCAATTATTGCTCAGCGACCCTATCACTTCATCAGTTACCGCTCAGCGACCCTATCACTTCATCAATTACCGCTCAGCGACCCTATCACTTCATCAATTATTGCTCAGCGACCCTATCACTTCATCAATTACCGCTCAGCGACCCTATCACTTCATCAATTACTGCTCAGCGACCCTATCACTTCATCAATTACCGCTCAGCGATCCTATCACTTCATCAATTATTGCTCAGCGACCCTATCACTTCATCAATCACCGCTCAGCGACCCTATCACTTCATCCATTACTGCTCAGCGACCCTATCACTTCATCAATTACCGCTCAGCGACCCTATCACTTCATCAATTACCGCTCAGCGACCCTAGCTCAGCGACCCTATCACTTCATCAATTACCACTCAGCGACCCTATCACTTCATCAATTACTGCTCAACGACCCTATCACTTCATCAATTACCGCTCAGCGACCCTATCACTTCATCAATTACTGCTCAGCGACCCTATCACTTCATCAATTACTGCTCAGCGACCCTATCACTTCATCAATTACCGCTCAGCGACCCTATCACTTAATTAATTACCGCTCAGCGATCCTATCACTTCATCAATCACCGCTCAGCGACGCTATCACTTCATCAATTACTGCTCAGCGACCCTATCACTTCATCAATTACCGCTCAGCGACCCTATCACTTCATCAATTACCGCTCAGCGACCCTATCACTTCACCAATTACCGCTCAGCGACCCTATCACTTCATCAATCACCGCTCAGCGACCGTATCACTTCATCAATTACCGCTCAGCGACCCTATCACTTCATCAATTACCGCTCAGCGACCCTATCACTTCATCAATTACCGCTCAGCGACCCTATCACTTCATCAATTACCGCTAAGCGACCCTAGTTCAGCGACCCTATCACTTCATCAATTACTGCTCAGCGACCCTACCACTTCATCAATCACCGCTCAACGACCCTATCACTTCATCAATTACCGCTCAGCGATCCTTTCACTTCATCAATTACTGCTCAGCGACCCTATCACTTCATCAATTACCGCTCAGCGACCCTAGCTCAGCGATCCTATCACTTCATCAATTACCGCTCAGCGACCCTATCACTTCATCAATTACCGCTCAGCGACCCTATCACTTAATCAATTACCGCTCAGCGACCTTAGCTCAGCGACCCTATCACTTCATCAATTACCGCTCAGCGACCCTATCACTTCATGAATTATCCCTCAGCGACGCCAGCTCAGTGATCCTATCACTTCATCAATTACTGCTCAGCGACCCTATCACTTCATCAATTACCGCTCAGCGACCCTATCACTTCATCAATTACCGCTCAGCGACCCTATCACTTCATCAATTACCGCTCAGCGACCCTATCACTTCAGCAATTACCGCTCAGCGACCCTAGTTCAGCGACCCTATCACTTCATCAATTACCGCTCAGACACCTTAGCTCAGCGACCCTATCACTTCATCAATTACCGCTCAGCGACCCTATCACTTCATCAATTACTGCTCAGCGACCCTATCACTTAATCAATTACCGCTCAGCGACCCTAGCTCAGCGACCCTATCACTTCATCAATTACGGCTCAGCGACCCTATCATTTCATCAATTACCGCTCAGCCACCCTATCACTTCATCATATACCGCTCAGCGACCCTATCACTTCATCAATTACCGCTCAGCGACCCTATCACTTCATCAATTACCGCTCAGCGACCCTATCACTTCATCAATTACCGCTCAGCGACCCTATCACTTCATCAATTACCGCTCAGCGACCTTACCACTTCATCAATTACCGCTCAGCGACCCTATCACTTCATCAATTACCGCTCAGCGACCCTAGCTCAGCGATCCTATCACTTCATCAATTACTGCTCAGCGACCCTATCACTTCATCAATTACCGCTCAGCGACCCTAGCTCAGCGATCCTATCACTTCATCAATTACCGCTCAGCGACCCTAGCACTTCATCAATTACCGCTCAGCGACCCTATCACTTAATCAATTACCGCTCAGCGACCTTAGCTCAGCGACCCTATCACTTCATCAATTACCGCTCAGCGACCCTATCACTTCATCAATTACCGCTTAGCGACCCTAGCTCAGCGATCCTATCACTTCATCAATTACTGCTCAGCGACCCTATCACTTCATCAATTACCGCTCAGCGACCCTAGCTCAGCGATCCTATCACTTCATCAATTACCGCTCAGCGACCCTATCACTTCATCAATTACCGCTCAGCGACCCTATCACTTCATCAATTACTGCTCAGCGACCCTATCACTTCATCAATTACCGCTCAGCGATCCTATCACTTCATCAATTATTGCTCAGCGACCCTATCACTTCATCAATCACCGCTCAGCGACCCTATCACTTCATCCATTACTGCTCAGCGACCCTATCACTTCATCAATTACTGCTCAGCCACCCTATCACTTCATCAATTACTGCTCAGCCACCCTATCACTTCATCAATTACCGCTCAGCGACCCTATCACTTCACCAATTACCGCTCAGCGACCCTATCACTTCATCAATTATTGCTCAGCGACCCTATCACTTCATCAGTTACCGCTCAGCGACCCTATCACTTCATCAATTACCGCTCAGCGACCCTATCACTTCATCAATTATTGCTCAGCGACCCTATCACTTCATCAATTACCGCTCAGCGACCCTATCACTTCATCAATTACTGCTCAGCGACCCTATCACTTCATCAATTACCGCTCAGCGATCCTATCACTTCATCAATTATTGCTCAGCGACCCTATCACTTCATCAATCACCGCTCAGCGACTTTATCACTTCATCCATTACTGCTCAGCGACCCTATCACTTCATCAATTACCGCTCAGCGACCCTATCACTTCATCAATTACCGCTCAGCGACCCTAGCTCAGCGACCCTATCACTTCATCAATTACCACTCAGCGACCCTATCACTTCATCAATTACTGCTCAACGACCCTATCACTTCATCAATTACCGCTCAGCGACCCTATCACTTCATCAATTACTGCTCAGCGACCCTATCACTTCATCAATTACTGCTCAGCGACCCTATCACTTCATCAATTACCGCTCAGCGACCCTATCACTTAATTAATTACCGCTCAGCGATCCTATCACTTCATCAATCACCGCTCAGCGACCCTATCATTTCATCAATTACCGCTCAGCGACCCTAGCTCAGCGATCCTATCACTTCATCAATTACCGCTCAGCGACCCTATCACTTCATGAATTACCGCTCAGCGACCCTATCACTTAATCAATTACCGCTCAGCGACCTTAGCTCAGCGACCCTATCACTTCATCAATTACCGCTCAGCGACTCTATCACTTCATCAATTACCGCTCAGCGACCCTAGCTCAGCGATCTTATCACTTCATCAATTACTGCTCAGCGACCCCATCACTTCATCAATTATCGCTCAGCGACCTTATCACTTCATCAATTACTGCTCAGCGACCTTATCACTTCATCAATTACCGCTCAGCGACCCTATCACTTCATCAATTACCGCTCAGCGACCCTAGCTCAGCGATCCTATCACTTCATCAACTACTGCTCAGCGACCTTATCACTTCATCAATTACCGCTCAGCGACCCTATCACTTCATCAATTATTGCTCAGCGACCCTAGCTCAGCGATCCTATCATTTCATCAGTTACTGCTCAGCGACCTTATCACTTCATGAATTACCGCTCAGCGACCTTAGCTCAGCGATCCTATCACTTCATCAATTACTGTTCAGCGACCCTATCACTTCATCAATTACTGCTCAGCGACCCTATCACTTCATCAATTACCGCTCAGCGATCCTATCACTTCATCAATTACTGCTCAGCGACCTTATCACTTCATCAATTACCGCTCAGCGATCTTATCACTTCATCAATTACTGCTCAGCGACCCTATCACTTCATCAATTACCGCTCAGCGACCTTAGCTCAGCGACCCTATCACTCCATCAATTACCGCTCAGCGACTCAATCACTTCATCAATTACCGCTCAGCGACCCTAGCTCAGCGATCCTATCACTTCCTCAACTACTGCTCAGCGACCCTATCACTTCATCAATTACCGCTCAGCGACCCTATCACTTCATCAATTACTGCTCAGCGACCCTAGCTCAGCGATCCTATCACTTCATGAATTACTGCTGAGCGACCTTATCACTTCATGAATTACCGCTCAGCGACCTTAGCTCAGGGATCTTATCACTTCATCAATTACTGTTCAGCGACCCTATCACTTCATCAATTACCGCTCAGCGACCCTATCACTTCATCAATTACCGCTCAGCGACCCTATCACTTCATCAATTACTGCTCAGCGACCCTATCACTTCATCAATTACCGCTCAGCGATCTTATCACTTCATCAATTACTGCTCAGCGACCCTATCACTTCATCAATTACTGCTGAGCGACTTTAGCTCAGCGATCCTATCACTTCATCAATTACTGCTCAGCGACCTTATCACTTCATGAATTACCGCTCAGCGACCTTAGCTCAGCGATCCTATCACTTCATCAATTACTGTTCAGCGACCCTATCACTTCATCAATTACTGCTCAGCGACCCTATCACTTCATCAATTACCGCTCAGCGATCCTATCACTTCATCAATTACTGCTCAGCGACCCTATCACTTCATCAATTACCGCTCAGCGATCTTATCACTTCATCAATTACTGCTCAGCGACCCTATCACTTCAGCAATTACCGCTCAGCGACCTTAGCTCAGCGACTCTATCACTTCATCAATTACCGCTCAGCGACTCAATCACTTCATCAATTACCGCTCAGCGACCCTAGCTCAGCGATCCTATCACTTCATCAACTACTGCTCAGCGACCCTATCACTTCATCAATTACCGCTCAGCGACCCTATCACTTCATCAATTACTGCTCAGCGACCCTAGCTCAGCGATCCTATCACTTCATCAATTACTGCTCAGCGACCTTATCACTTCATGAATTACCGCTCAGCGACCTTAGCTCAGGGATCTTATCACTTCATCAATTACTGTTCAGCGACCCTATCACTTCATCAATTACTGCTCAGCGACCCTATCACTTCATCAATTACCGCTCAGCGACCCTATCACTTCATCAATTACTGCTCAGCGACCCTATCACTTCATCAATTACCGCTCAGCGATCTTATCACTTCATCAATTACTGCTCAGCGACCCTATCACTTCATCAATTACCGCTCAGCGACGTTATCACTTCAGCAATTACCGCTCAGCGACCCTAGTTCAGCGACCCTATCACTTCATCAATTACCGCTCAGAGACCTTAGCTCAGCGACCCTATCACTTCATCAATTACCGCTCAGCGACCCTATCACTTCATCAATTACTGCTCAGCGACCCTATCACTTAATCAATTACCGCTCAGCGACCCTAGCTCAGCGACCCTATCACTTCATCAATTACGGCTCAGCGACCCTATCATTTCATCAATTACCGCTCAGCGACCCTATCACTTCATCAATTACTGCTCAGCGACCCTATCATTTCATCAATTACCGCTCAGCGACCCTATCACTTCATCAATTACCGCTCAGCGACCCTATCACTTCATCAATTACCGCTCAGCGACCCTATCACTTCATCAATTACCGCTCAGCGACCCTATCACTTCATCAATTACCGCTCAGCGACCCTAGCTCAGCGATCCTATCACTTCATCAATTACTGCTCAGCGACCCTATCACTTCATCAATTACCGCTCAGCGACCTTAGCTCAGCGATCCTATCACTTCATCAATTACCGCTCAGCGACCCTATCACTTCATCAATTACCGCTCAGCGACCCTATCACTTAATCAATTACCGCTCAGCGACCTTAGCTCAGCGACCCTATCACTTCATCAATTACCGCTCAGCGACTCTATCACTTCATCAATTACCGCTCAGCGACCCTAGCTCAGCGATCTTATCACTTCATCAATTACTGCTCAGCGACCCCATCACTTCATCAATTACCGCTCAGCGACCCTATCACTTCATCAATTACCGCTCAGCGACCCTAGCTCAGCGATCCTATCACTTCATCAACTACTGCTCAGCGACCCTATCACTTCATCAATTACCGCTCAGCGACCCTATCACTTCATCAATTATTGCTCAGCGACCCTAGCTCAGCGATCCTATCATTTCATCAGTTACTGCTCAGCGACCTTATCACTTCATGAATTACCGCTCAGCGACCTTAGCTCAGCGATCCTATCACTTCATCAATTACTGTTCAGCGACCCTATCACTTCATCAATTACTGCTCAGCGACCCTATCACTTGATCAATTACCGCTCAGCGATCCTATCACTTCATCAATTACTGCTCAGCGACCTCATCACTTCATCAATTACCGCTCAGCGATCTTATCACTTCATCAATTACTGCTCAGCGACCTTATCACTTCATCAATTACTGCTCAGCGACCTTAGCTCAGCGACCCTATCACTCCATCAATTACCGCTCAGCGACTCAATCACTTCATCAATTACCGCTCAGCGACCCTAGCTCAGCGATCCTATCACTTCATCAACTACTGCTCAGCGACCCTATCACTTCATCAATTACCGCTCAGCGACCCTATCACTTCATCAATTACTGCTCAGCGACCCTAGCTCAGCGATCCTATCACTTCATCAATTACTGCTGAGCGACCTTATCACTTCATGAATTACCGCTCAGCGACCTTAGCTCAGGGATCTTATCACTTCATCAATTACTGTTCAGCGACCCTATCACTTCATCAATTACCGCTCAGCGACCCTATCACTTCATCAATTACCGCTCAGCGACCCTATCACTTCATCAATTACTGCTCAGCGACCCTATCACTTCATCAATTACCGCTCAGCGATCCTATCACTTCATCAATTACTGCTCAGCGACCCTATCACTTCATCAATTACTGCTCAGCGACTTTAGCTCAGCGATCCTATCACTTCATCAATTACTGCTCAGCGACCTTATCACTTCATGAATTACCGCTCAGCGACCTTAGCTCAGCGATCCTATCACTTCATCAATTACTGTTCAGCGACCCTATCACTTCATCAATTACTGCTCAGCGACCCTATCACTTGATGAATTACCGCTCAGCGATCCTATCACTTCATCAATTACTGCTCAGCGACCTTATCACTTCATCAATTACCGCTCAGCGATCTTATCACTTCATCAATTACTGCTCAGCGACCCTATCACTTCAGCAATTACCGCTCAGCGACCTTAGCTCAGCGACCCTATCACTTCATCAATTACCGCTCAGCGACTCAATCACTTCATCCATTACCGCTCAGCGACCCTAGCTCAGCGATCCTATCACTTCATCAACTACTGCTCAGCGACCCTATCACTTCATCAATTACCGCTCAGCGACCCTATCACTTCATCAATTACTGCTCAGCGACCCTAGCTCAGCGATCTTATCACTTCATCAATTACTGCTCAGCGACCTTATCACTTCATGAATTACCGCTCAGCGACCTTAGCTCAGGGATCTTATCACTTCATCAATTACTGTTCAGCGACCCTATCACTTCATCAATTACTGCTCAGCGACCCTATCACTTCATCAATTACCGCTCAGCGACCCTATCACTTCATCAATTACCGCTCAGCGACCCTATCACTTCATCAATTACCGCTCAGCGATCTTATCACTTCATCAATTACTGCTCAGCGACCCTATCACTTCATCAATCACCGCTCAGCGACCCTATCACTTCATCAACTACCGCTCAGCGACCTTATCACCGCATCATTTACCGCTCAGCGACCCTATCACTTCATCATTTACTGCTCAGCGACCTTAGCTTAGCGATCCTATCACTTCATCAATTACCGCTCAGCGACCCTATCACTTCATCAGTTACTGCTTAGCGACCCCAGCTCAGCGATCCTCTCACTTCATCAAATACTGCTCAGCGACCTTATCACTTCATCAGTTACTGCTCAGCGACCCTAGCTCAGCGATCCTCTCACTTCATCAAATACTGCTCAGCGACCGTATCACTTCATCAATTACCGCTCAGCGACCCTATCACTTCATCAATTACCGCTCAGCGATCCTATCACTTCATCAATTACCGCTCAGCGACCCTATCACTTCATCAATTACCGCTCAGCGACTTTATGACTTCATCAGTTACTGCTCAGCGACCCTATCATTTCATCAATTACCGCTCAGCGACTTTATCGCTTCATCAATTACCGCTCAGCGACCTTATCACTTCATCAATTACTGCTCAGCGACCCTATCACCTCATCAATTACCGCTCAGCGACCCTAGCTCAGCGATGCTATCATTTGATCAATTACCGCTCAGCGACCTTATCACTTCATCAATTACCGCTCAGCGACTTTAGTTCAGCGATCCTATCACTTCATCAATTACTGCTCAGCGACCCTATCACTTCATGAATAATTCAGTTTCAGGAGGTTTCAGAACTTAAGGCGGCAAGGCATTGTGGTAGAAAAAATTGCAACCTACAGATAGAATAGAAGTAAACGAAAGAGCGTTTTGTTTCAGTAAAAGCAAAATATACTATTCATAGTTGAAACTAAAATAGCTTGCCCTTACTAAACTTTATATATTTTGGCAAGCCTGCTTCACGATAAAGTACAATGAAGGTCGGCCCAAGTAGGCTACTGTATTACAGAAACTGGTTAGATTTTTCTGGTTAGGCTTTTATCGGACTGTAACTTACTATGAAAATAAATAAAGTACCATGAAAAAACATACGTTTGGTAGAGATTAAGGCTGCAACTAGGTCAAAATATAAAATTGCGATCGGTAGCCTTCGTCATGGTACAACGGTAGACGTTTGATCAGTCTTTCTGCACAGAAGCACAATGGTTTAACAATACTGGTACTAATAGCTAAAACGTAATGTTCTTCCTGGCCTACTGGACGGGAAGTCATGACGACTTCCTCTTGTCGGAAGCTATACCAGCTCTCCATCACCAACAATTGCAACGCAACTCCAGTAAAAACGTAACCGTAGATTTCATAAACCAGGAAGTAGGCCAGGAAGGACATTGCTTTTTAGGTATTGATTTTCACCCTGGCCACCCAAAGAATTCGACTTGAGTGGTGATGCAGACACACGAGTAACTACGTACCACAAAAGTTAAATTTTTTTGAGATATACTGTATTTATTCGAAGGTTGAGTGATCCTGGCAAGATCATACGTTCTGGAAGATGAATGTATCTTTTTTGAGTGCGGATGATGAGGGCTAATAGCCCGAAACAGCGCAGTCCCGCTCTACGGTTACGTTAATGCTGATACTTGTAAAATTTTTGAGCTGTTTAACGAAAGGGCTGCTTTACGGCAATAGGCATATAGCAGTATGATACACGTTCTCAACGAAAAAATTTGTTATTAGTAACTACGGACTACCGTAGGTTAATAGCAAAAAAATAAGGCATTATGCTTTTAAACTACGATGCGTTAACCTAAGTGCAGTACAATAAAGACCTGCAACACTATATCTATTTGAAAGATAAAATACATTAAAAATGTGGATGCGCACCAGCTGAACTTTTGTTGCAGATTTGTGTGGCGACAGTATTTAAATTTCATGTCCATTACAGCTAATATAAAGCTTCAATTGTGGGTCTTTGCTTTGCTTTTGAGTGTATAAATGATTATGAAAGACTTGATAGTGCAAAAATGTATCAATGTCATTGTATTTTTCAGAGAATCTTTTGTCACTGCATCAGAAACTCCAATTCACGACGAATCAAACAGAAAGAAATTACAGATCTTAAAAAAAGTAAGAATACTCCCTAGTGTTTCCAAACAATTAGTGTTGAATTAAAGGACATACTTCGTAACTCAGACGAAAACAATTTCTTATACCAGTGCCGATTTTTAAACATAACTCTGCCTCAGTGGCGTAGCTACAATGTGCGGGGCCCTCCCGCAAGCCTAACTCAGGAGCCTCCACCAGCATTTATTGCCATTAAAAGCATTGATGGTTACGTGTTCAAGTGGTCATTGGTTGAAGATGTACGACTACTGTAGTACGAGTAATGTGATGGCGTCAATCGTCATCATATGTAAACCCCCAGTCGCCAACGAGTTTTTACGATTTCCACATAAAAAAACACTCATTTTAACATCCTTTTTTAACGAATAAGGGCATGCAGTGAGTCCAGTCACTATGGACAACGCATAAGTATTTTCGCAGCGCTGCTCATGTCTAAAGGTGGGTTTACACGTACAAAAAATTTCCGCGCCACTGAACAACGCTTTCTTTGTTCTTTACAATGTCATGCAGCTTGCCTCCACTTTGCTCAACTTGTCTCAGCTCCACTTGCGTCAACTTTGCTCAACTGCTTTGACGCAAATACTTCAACTCCGCTCCACTTTGCCTAACCCGCGTCAACTTCTCTCAGCTTGTAATCACGCAAGTTGACGTAATTACCTCAGCTCCGCTCCACTCCACTCGTGAATCCGCTCTTCTAGCGAAAATTTTGAAGTTGAGGCAAGTTGAAGTGAGCGGAGATTGGATTTGGCCCATGGGGTACTCAAGTCTTTTGGGACAAAACGTCGGCAAAAATTTGATAGCTTGAAGATTTTACCACGAAATTTTAAACCAACTGTGAAAAGGAATTTTAAAAAAGGCTGTGTTTTGACTCGAGTAAGCAAACTTGCTGGGCTATCACAGCAGGTTAATCTAGGCCTAGACTAAACATTTTTAAAATTCAGTGTTACTTTTTCATCTGAAAGTGTAAAAATGTAAAATTTTGCGCATGGTACTGTTGGTAGAACAGTTGCAAGTCAATTTAAGTTGTGAAAAATCTTCAATTAATGAAGCAAGCGCTGATATGGCCCAACTAGGCCTACCGTATTCTATTGATACTGGTAGTTTACTACTGATACTAGTTTGCTTCCTTCCTACATGTCATCACTTTGTATTCTTGTATGTTTAGCCAGCGAATGCAAAGTGTTGGCCGTCAATATGGACTATTGCAATTGTGATGTCAAAGAATAACAACGGGTGCATACGTGCATACCGGTACCCTGTTTCGCCTATAGTAGATCAGTTTTAGCACCTTGGTAGAATTTACCGGTATCGGTAATGACTAGGTGATTTAATTTAGCCAGATCATAAGCTGCCTGTTAAGCACTGGTAATATGTGCTGTGTACACTGTACAAACTGTAGCCTACATGCACCAATCGCAAGTGCGATGTCATCGCGGCAGAGCGTGTTTGAAAGGTCGCAAGCACATTGCAGATTTCCTGAAGCACTGGTGTCGCTTCTCAGTAGGCATATCGCACTTGATAGATCTACTCCATAAAAGTTTAAGGCAAGCTAATGCATGCAATGTAAACTTGCATGCAATGTAAACTAAAAATTACCGTAAAAAGTCCCTCTTCGGGAATGGTAAAAATTTCAATGGCTTGCAAGTTGTCCGCTTCCCGCGACGGTTTCACTTTTATCGACATGTACATGGTGCCTTGCACTTTTCGACCATAGCTGCAGAAGAATATTAAATCTCTATCAAAAGTTTGGCAATTTGTGCATTTTCTGCGCTAAAATTCTAATAAAATAAAGAACTTTCTTGAAGCAAATCAAGAAAAGGCGAAACCAACAAAAGCTCAACGATCTTGCTGCAAAAAGTGAAAATATTTGCACCAGTCGACAAAATATAACTAACGGAGCAAAACAAGTCGGGTGAGAAGAGTTCGATCCTGAGCTTGACAAAAAGACCTATAAAAAAACATAAACGCTCTCTCACTTGCTAAAGCAAATCTGTCTCGCACTGCATCATAGTTGTCTTGAAGTGGACTATTGACAGTGAGCTTCAGCAGCGCGGCAAAAAATAGTGGTACTAAAACAGTTTTTCATCCAAGATATGGATAAGCTACTTGATTTAGTATTTTTACCTGTTACTGTGGTTGAATGCTTACGACAAAAAGATAAAAAAGATATTAGAACGCGATAAGGGAAATCCAACAAATCAGATTTTATTGAGCGGACACCATCACCTGTTTTATTGCTTTGTAAGATCTCGTAATATTTTGAAAATTTCAAATAAAAGTATCATTTCTTTATCTTTTCTAGACCTAGTGCTTGTCAAGTAAACAACCTCTCTTGCCTGTAATCTGCAGAAATTGTTCCTTTGATTTGTGTATCACCAACCACAACGAAATTCTTCTCCATAATGATTCGTACTTGGAAAGTTGGAATTACTGTGAAGTGCAAGTCATTAATGTAACGTGATTTGTAGGTTTTCAAACAACGACATGAGCTTTAAATGCATTACTGCGCAAGAGTTTGCATAACCTGCTGTAGGCAGGGCTGGATTTACTAGTAGGTTTTGCAGGCTATAGCCTAGTAACTTCGAAGATAAAAAGGCCTCGTTACGATCACTGAAGACCTTTTCTGGTCCTGGTTACAGTCCAGGAGAATAAATGAAGGTAGCACCTTATTTAGAAATATTTTATTTAACTTTCGTGTTGTTCCTATATTATACCTAGATTCCAGCAAAACAACTGCTCAGTAATTTCTCTCACGATCCCTTCAAAAATCGTCTTTTAACAGTGAATTTTTCCTAGAATTTTTAATTTTTTTTTATTTTTTATTCCAGCTTATTTAACATCATTCGTATTCGGTTTAATACATCAATGCTACATGTAGATTGCCTCGGTACAACACCGTAGGAGGGTTTTCACGCACAGATCATCAATTTGTCGCGATTGACCGCATCTTTATGAAATAATAAGCTTTCACTCAAGGATTGGGTTTACGTTGCATTTTGCATACCCGCTATACGACTAACCCAAACATGGCAGTATTTAAGGGGTGCATCAGACAACTATAATTTTCTTTCGATATGACCAATTGAAGTAAGTTAACTTACGGCGTTGCAGGCGATCGCCCTAGCTCCGACCACTATGTAAGCTTTTCATTTTTTTGCTTAAATACTTCTTAACTTTTACAAAAATACTTCGCTCTCCCACTGCCAGCATCCAAACATTTTCTTACCACGCGGAGATAAGGGCAAAAAGCGTGCGCTCAAATTTTTCGTTATTTAAATGGCTGATTTAAATGATTTCGATCGCAGGTTGGTGCTAGAAAACGTGTTTAGCAGAGAGTAGCTACATTGCGCTCGCACTCTGCAAAAAGTAAAAAAAAAAGCGTACGACCGAATATCCAAGGTCTTTGCAGCATGATGGTTGAAAAAAATGCATTGGCTACACTTTAGCGCAGTTTTTTTTCCAGCATTTATAACCGATTTTGCGCCTTTGTTGCTTGAAATTTGTGCTGTAAAAAACGCGGTTGCTGTTCAAGGGAAACTACGTAGCAGCGCACAAAATACTACTTCCTAACAGCGCAATAAACGCATTTATAATGCGCTTGGTCGTTTTTTACAACCGCTACATCAACAAGGGTTAATTCACAGCAGCTAGTCTAATCAATTCACACAGCATGCCAGTCGCAAAGGCTATCAAAGTTCAGACAAGCTTATGGTAGTGGTTTTTAAAATTGTTGGAGGTACCTAATCCAGGAAGTATCATGCAGGCATGCACCGAACTACCCAGGAAGTATCATGCAGGCATGCACCGAACTCTTTCTTAAAATTCAAACATGGAATGTAAACTAAATTAAGCCCACAGTGAACTACGCATTTGTTGCAAGTGAAATCTTTTTATTAATAGAAGCAAAACCAGCAAAACATGAATTCCATACAAAAAAATATTTACTACAATTCAATCCCACTTTAAGTGGGTTCCCTGAGTGATTGTATAAACTGATTCTGATTTCTGCCGAAACTTTGCAACAGCCTCACCGAATCCATGGGGTTCGATCGAACCCAGTTTAAGAATCACTGCTTTATGGTAATATTTTGAAAGTTATGCCAGAAAGCAATATTACTCTTTAACAAAAATTCTGATAACACGAAATGCGTTGTGGAGCACCTAACGTTTCGCCGCTGAATCCAAATCTGCAATCACAATTTTTCTATGATATCGAATTTCTGAGATACTAAATATGTGATACATGGTAATTGCATATTCACTACGTAATTGCGCAATTCAGTACAATCTTTTACAAATGTTTGACATGTTGCTCCATCCATAGACGGGTTTTATTCAATTTACTTGAAGTTTGTTCTCGCTCTTCCGGTAAGCTTACAATAACCTCAACTAAAATTAGTTAAAACTGCTGTTAGTGTTATAACTCGCAGCGCTTTATCGTTTCTGATGATGTTGGTCGCCAGAACCGACGAAACGTCAACAATAATAAAACCTAGCTAATTTTAGTTGAGGTTATTGTAAGCTTACCGGAAGAACGAGAACAAACTTCAAGCAAATTTATATATGCCTGGTGAACGTAACATTACGCCTGTACCAACCTTTGCAACTTTTACTAAATTTATTGGCTTTAAACAGAAAAGACTTTGACAAACAGTGCAATTGGGAGTTAGCAAAATAATTACGAACAACTCACCCGAGAAACAGCTAAAAAGCTCGGGAGGATGTTCGGGTTCACTTCTGGTGCCATTGTCATCGTTATAAGCCTACACCGGGCTGGGTCTGATGCAGCTGTCTATAGAACTACTGCAGAGTGATACTCATTTCTCATTAGGGTTGCTTTAATCTATTAAAATTCAGTGGAGTTTTGAAAGTACAAGTTATCGATGGCAAAGGAACGTTGGAGGAGGTTGTTGATGAAATTGAGTTCATAGCGAAAGGGGGGAAAAGCAGTAATAATAAAAGAGGCCGGTGTGAATAGGCTTGTGGTAAGGGCTGGCTTTAATTTCGGAGTCACATTTTTTAAAGAAAACGTACGGAAAGGCAAGAAAGTTGTTCAAAACGTACAGAAAGGGAAGAATGTTGGCAAGAAGGTCGTTCAAGAAAGGTAAAAAAGTTGTTCAAGACCGAAAAAAAGGTCTTCACGTCCGAAGAGCTTGTTTTCCACTGAAATCGGGTGAAGACCAAAAAAACGTCTTTCACGCCCGCTGAACCGAGTTCATTTATGTTTTGGTTTTGTTTAATGTAATGGCACGGCTTTAACTTGCTAAACTTCATTTTTAATATTTTGGCACGTTCGCCAAAAAAGTATCGCCACCCCTGGGCTATATCATAACTACCGCTGCATAAAATAACTCACTAAAAAGGAATCTACATCCAACCTTGCCTCCAAGGCGAACTAAATTCAGATTAGGCTAACAAAGCTGGTTACTACAATATTTTACCTATTCAACTAGGCTTGCCGTATTCCCCACATTCAAATAAAAAACAAAAAACAGCTGTTAAATCAACTACTTTCACATACCTGGCAGCTAACCTTAACTCTTCTATCCCAAATTACTTCTTAAATTTAGCCCAACCAGCTATTCACACATCGCCCGCTCTCTTCAATTTTAAACTGAACAAGACGCACACATGAATAACAAAACGCAAGGAAAAGACCTTGACATGACAGACGCTAAGCAACATCACAAACTTAGACAAGTTAGTTAGTTAGTGCCTTTTATTTCCGTACCGTCAACACAAAAATAATATGCATAAATAACATACAGTATAATTGGACAGCACGAGAAAAGGAAGAAGCAACAAAACGATAAACGTTGTAACATGCAAGGGAAGAATAGAAGATCAAGAAAAGTAACATGAGAAGCATGGTTGCAGCACCCGAGAACATGGTTGCAGCACCCGAAAGCATGGTTGCAGCACCCGAAAAATGAACATATTTAATCGCACTCAGGCACGTTTCAGTCTTTCAGACGTAGCAAATACACAGCTAGAAAAAATCTACGATACCTTTCATCAGCGGTAAAATTTGAAGGTTCTTTTTGCACCCCCAAAAGTCTCTTCTCGCAACCCCGGGGGGTGCGAGAACCCCCATTTGGGAACCGCTGGTCTAGAGTAAGCAGAATGGTAAAAGTGGTAGGGATATTTGCAAAAAGACGCTTAACGTTGAACGAGACCATGGTGTGATCATTTATATTATGGCTAGATAATTTTGTGAGAACATTGAAAGTGTCCGATGTGTCAGAGGGGTGTTGTCGGAGATTACTAAAAGATTGGGATGACCAACGGTTACATTCGTGACTGTAGGCACCGCAGCAGGAGAGGATCGGCCTCACAGAGGTGCCAGATTTGTGGAGATTAGGTAACCCGTACAAGGAAAAGTTTGTTGCTGAAGTAGTCTGGAGTTTATTTCATCACTGGGGACTTTCTTGGTTTTAAGGTAATAGATGGAGCTTTGGAAGTTGGTAAGATCGGATATGCTAGAGTCGCGGTTGCACAATAAGACTTTGGTTGTACATGCATAGTTCAAGCCCACTCAAGTTATTTGAATAGGGGCAGTGCGACCTAGGTTGCAATGGATCAGAAAATGTCGATAAACAAACAAGAAATAAACAAATAAATAAAAAAATACAATGAAAGCATTTAAAATCGCCGATTTAGTGCCGCTTGATAAATTGTTTAATATCCAAATCATTGTCTCGGCATACGTTCATGGCTTGAGTGTTGCATGGTCGCCCTCGTTTCTTTCGGATTGTGTTTTCAAATGTGATTTTTTTGTGCTGAGTCCGGTTTTCGAATTATGTGGGCAAAGTATTTGGCTAGTTGAAACCTTATAACATCAGAGACATTTGTAGTTTTGCAAATTTTGTGTAGTTTATGGTCATTTATGATGTATTTGTAGTCAGTAGCTTGCTTGAATCCATTCCGAATTATTTTACGGAGCATAAACTTAAAGCAAGAGTCGAGTTCTTTTAAAATATTATACATTTTGTTAACATAATGACAACGATTCATGATTACTACCCTGTTAGCTTTATCGGGTAACTGATTACAATATTGGGGTCATTACGAAGAGATTCTAACTTTTTTTTGGTAATTCGATACTACAGAATTATTAGGCCTACTCGATTTATCATAGCAAAAACTGGATACGAAGCGACTATAACAGTGATAAGATAAGCTTTTGTTTAAACATAATGCATTGTGACGTTTATAATAGATTTTGTAGTTTTGAGTCATGGCGCTCTTAACAACAAGGCCATGTTATTGCGCAAGCGCCAATATTTTGTGGGGGCCTACTCAAAATCAAACATTGCAGAAGTATAATAACATAAATTGCGCATACTACATAAGCTCAACGGATTTTTCCTAACTGGCGTAGACATAAGCTAAGATATAATAACATAAAACACCCTTACAGTCTGTTTCACCCTTATCTGGGTTCACTATCAATGCTTGTATTTTAACGAAATTGGCCGGAACATTTTAGGTATAAAATATCAACGCTTAAACAATGAAAAGTCCCAAAAAAAGTATGGTACAAAAGCATAAAATATTACCATTGAAAACCATCACAAAATACACATTACACAGTCAAGCACACGGGCTCGAACGTCCTAACGCGCAAATTCCATGCATAAAACTATAGGTAACCTCACAGTCATAAAATAGATAAATAATAACACTGACACAACGATAAGCATAATATAATACCTGTTGGCAGTTGTATTATATAGGATCTAAGCTGCAGTTCGCAAATACTTCTCATTCCTACACTAGAGTAGCAAGTAAATGCAACTATAGCGCAGTGATAAACTAAACTAGAACCACGCTGCAGACTCGTAAGAATTTTCATGATAGCACAAGACAGCTTGCAAAAGAAGCAGTGCTGGTGTCTGGACTATGTATGCTTGTATTCCAAAAAAAAAGCAAATAACCTAGTTAAAGAGCTCGCAATCATGTACGAATTCAACAGTCTAATTACATTAACCTCTTCAGTGCCATTCAGAAGTCAGTTTTGTGTAAAAATTTGCATAAAACTTAAGCAGCTGTATTGAAGAAAATTACGTAAAAAGGAGCTAACTCTGAAAAAAATGGTAAGGCGTTGGCTTCATAAATCTACAGCGTTTCACAATTAAAAATTAGGACAATTTTAAAATTTCAACAGCAGGTTCTTTTTTGGATTTTGGCGTTGTTTGAATACAAAGCTTGGTTAAAAAAAATATTACTTAAAATGTTGCAATGACACTTCGTAACATTAAAATCATAAAATTCGGCTATATGTCCAAAAACCTTACTAAGGGAATTCCTGCACACATGGTTTTTCACGGTGTGAAACATCACGAAACAAAAAAAGGCCATTGACATGTTTCATCTGTGGGTACTTTAAGTCCTCCACGATCCAGAGATTTGGTGTAATGACCATATTTGTTATAATACAAAAAAGTGTGACCAAGAAGTTCACCTTCACTTATTGCATCATCGTTTCTGGTCACGTATCCCGCTATGTAAACCAACGACATTTTTACGTCCTCTGGGATAAAAATCTCCAGATCTGCTAAGCCATCGAAAATCTCTGAATCTTCTTTTGAGAATTTATATACACAAGAGGAGCACTGATGGCCAGAATGGCAGAAAATTCTTCAATTTCTACATCTAATTTCAGCAAGAGAGATGTTTGATTGATGGACAACTTTTCAAGAATTTGCTGCACTTTTAAAAAATAAGTTCCACCACAACCTTGTCGCAACTTTCCAAATTCCTTCTCTAAATGATCTGAAGTAAACTGACCAAGAAGGACGTATTTATGCGAGCTGCTTCATACGTTTCGACAAAAATCAACTAAACCATTGCATGTGTGATGGATAGCGTTAGCTGTATCTTTCGAGAATGGTTTAATCCGCTTTCCTTGAGTACCCGCCATTTCAAGAGCCATGTCACTAAATTTCGATAAGTAATCTAACCGTTGGTCATGTGGATCACTTATAGCTGCTTGCAAAGGGTCATTGTGTCGCACATCTGCTTCCAGAGCTTTTACATTGACAATCTTCCATTAAGTTATGACTTTCTTTAGAAATATAGCAGGATCTTGCACTTCTTCAGCAGCTAAAGATGGATGTATTATGAGAGCACTGTGTGTTTTCTCAGAAAACACACGAAGGCATGTAGACACCCGCTGCCTCTCAATCGGTTTCGGAGCAATTGACACTTTATTTAAATCCAATAGTTTTTTCCATGTTTTTGCTTTCCAAATCAAACAGCTTTTTCAAAACGGCCCATTTTGCAATTCTGGCGATTCCACTATCAAAAAACTTTATTTCTCCTGTTTTCCCGGTAAACCATAGATTTCGAATATTTTTTAACGAGTGAACGAAATCAAACAATAAGTATTTCCCGTCAACGGCCAGCCATGGTTAGTCTGGAACCGTTTGGCACATGCGAAAGAAGGATTGATTAATTCTGTTTCCATCACACACTATTGCCTTTGCTACAACTCCAGCTGCATGCACGCATTGGCTAGTTGTGTTAACAGCCGCAAATAAAAAGTCAGAAAGCAGTTTGGAAACTGGTAATAACTTGGTTAGAACTTTAGGACCGCCATTCAAAAAGAAAACCATAACTCCTAACATTGTTTTTGCTAATGCGGAAGGATCATCTGCCGATCTACCAAAAATCGTTCCTTCATGATAAAGTAGCATTTTTTTAATGTATATTTCATCATGAAATATCACACTAACTTTTTGATGGTCTGGTAAATGCTGGCAAACTGAAGAAATAAACTCCTCTTCATTTACCTTTGAAACTTTGGAGGTAATTTTTGTCAGTGTTCTCGTAGATGGAAGTTGGTAATCAGCTCTAAGCCGATTATACAAGGCGCGAGATGTTGCAAAATATACAAAAGCTCGAACAATCATTTTTGTGGAATAAACTTTCTTTCCAACAGTTCTCGGTCCCATTGCTGTAACATGTTCAAGAATGGTTTCTTTTTTGTGATCAATATCCGCGTGCTCAAAAAACGAAATATTTCATCAAGGATGGACCAGCCGTTGACAGTTATTACTCGATTAGTCGAAAGGCTATCTATGTTGCACTGGACTCCCAAATGAAAGGCTTCAAACTGGAGGTCTTCGGAAACTTTGACAAACAAAAAATGGAATACCATGATGAAACTCAAGGGACTGAATTCTGATTGTTTTATCTGCCATATATGATGTAGTTGGTTTCTGAAGCTGCCTTTTTTTAGCTATTTGTTCATTTTTTAAAGTTGAAAAAGATGGTATTTTGTCTGCAGCCAAAAATGTTTCAATTTGATCCTTCTTTGAATTTCTTATGCTGCTGGATGCTCGTTGAGTCAAGCGAGCAGGGGCTGGTATCGTAGGAATTTGAGATGACGGGATTCCCGGCCAAACTGATGGAGAATGTTTTGGTCGTAGTTTCCCTCCTTTGCCTTTAATGTTTTCGCAATCTTCATGCCATTGCAACTCACAAATGACAGTGTTTTGATTTACTGTTAGGTTGTCATTTGGAATGACTTTAATCCAGTTTTGTTTCTCTTTTCCGTGGGAAAGCGGTATACTGGTATTTTCTTACTGGCTCCACTTTTACTTCGTTCACTTGCATAATAAGTGCGACATGCAAACACACAACATTTTTTTGGCATAACTGGCTTTATCCGGTAGCTCCTAAGGATAGTGTTTAGCTGACTGATTTGTTTATCTGATTGAATTACACCTAAACTATCTTATCGGAATTAGTTACCGCCAAACATTCTGTAAATGCAGAAAGTAGAATTAGCTAGGTTTTCTGCTTAAACACAGTGTGAAACAAAAATAATCATCTTTGCACCTGCTGCAGTAGAATCATAAATGCTAATTTCAATTCATGTGGAGAATTTAGACATTGATTTTTTTGATTGTATCTACAAGATATCCATAAATTTTGGACACATGAGTAAAAATTAGCCACAGGTACAGAAAAACTGAGATAGAAATACAACATAGGCGTGCGGAGGCTGGGGTGCGTTAGGGAGCTTTGAGGAGAAGTTGGAAGCCCTCCAATCTCTTATATCCTCCCAGGCCCCCCAATCACTCTCTCCGAACCAGATGCGATCTCTCGTTGTAGTAATCTTATTCATTCGTGATTCCAACCTCCTCTAATGCCCCTCCAGGCTCAATCCTGCATCCCTAACCACCCATCTCCCAGCAACAACCTCAAAAGATATGCATTCAAACTTTGTAGGTTAGCATCTATAGTTTAGTCGAAATTATTCAGCTTATAAGGCTAAAACTTCTTCTACATAAACTTTCTTTAAAAGTTTCCATTAGAAACCAGCAAGTAAAAAAAATCTTGTTGACTACCGGTAACAAAAAAACATGCAACACTTGCACGACTTGTGAATAGGTGAGCAAAGTCAAATAAAATTATTAGGCTAGTAACCAAATTTATGTAATCAGTTATCTCAGTAAATTAGTGAAAGTTAAAATAAGATACCATGATTAATTCCTTTGTTTGCCTGCCAGTAGTCTAATGCTCAAACCTAGTACTCAAATATAATTGCAACAGCTTTCCTTTACAGTTTTGTGTTAAGCTGATTGTCACTTTGATTAGGCTACACTCATTGCTTTGAGTAAATACTTTTAAAATTTTCTTCAACATAGGCCTGCATTAAAAGCAACTAGACCTAGCTCCTCTTAGTGCAGTGTTGCGAAGTGAAATTTGGCCACAGTTTTGCTGGATCGAAGCCTTACAGTTTCTTATATAGTAAAAAAACAAAAATAAAACAACTAAAGACATTCTGTTACTCTGTTCTGCTTACATGATTGGCACCAGTGGCGTATTCTCCATAGGTGCGGAGGGTGCGGCGTATTAGCTGCAGCCTACAAAAAACGCTGAAAATTATATCAATTTTATAGACTTTCTTGAGTTTCTTCCTCAGAGACTGTTCCTTAGCCTAGCACTAGCCTTCGCAACTCTTTCAATTGTGGTTAGCCTAATGCTACCAAATTTAGTGCTGCAACCTCCGAAATACGCTGAAAATTATGTCAATTTAAAATTACTTTCTTAATAAACACCGTTTTCCAAGCTGCCGACACCTACTTCACTTCACACGTTTTGCGTCAAATCGTCTCTGCTTCAAATCGTCCTAGCGTCAAGTCGTATTCGCCTCCAGTTGCTCGCGTCAAGTTTGTTCGCGTCAAATCGTACGCGTCAAATTGTCATGTACCCTTTAATGCTTTTCTATTTGCACTAGCCCACTGGAATAAATGTAAATACCAAGCTTTGTTCAGTATAATTATACAGAATGTGACTTCTTTTTCAACAAGCAGCATCATCCACCGGTCCTATTAAACACGGCAAAGGAGCGACAAAGGACATACTAAACACCGCAAAGTACGACAAAGGACTTCAAATTGATCTGCTAAACAACGCAAAAAACGACAAAGGACTTGGAGTCATACCATAGCAAAGAACGACAAAGGACTTTAAATTAGGGTTAGGGTTAAATTAGCGTTAGGCTTGGGGTTATCAGGTCCTTTGTCGTACTTTGCGGTGTTTCAGTCCTTTGCAGTGTTTAGTAGGACCCTCATCCGACACATAATTAAACTATCTATTAGTTAAGCATGACGTTGCTGCAAAATTTGCAGTAAAGTGGCAGTGCACGTACGGCGACAATTTTAGCACAAGCTAGGCGCCTGCTCCTTTCCCTTTAACGCCATTGACGGGCGACCACTAATAATAGCAATCAATTTAACAAAAAACAGTTTATCTTCAAATGAGTCTCCATGCTTTACCGTAATTTATTCGTGTGAGTAGCCTAGTACACAAAGGCTTCCAGACTTGGGATGTATTTGTATTTGAAAATACAAAATACGTATTTGAAATACAAAATACTGCAGGCCTATTTTGTATTTGTGTTTAAATGCATTTTTGCCAATGTATTTTGTATTTGTATTTAAATACTTTTTATGACAAGTATTTGTATTTTGTATTTAAAATACATTTTTTCCACGCAATCGATATGAGAACCAAGCTGACTTCCAAAATAAAAATGCCTTGTCTGTAATTATGTATTTTCCCACAGTAAACGCGACCGATCTTTGCTTACCTCCTACTGTGGAGTAATAACCGCCACAATACAATTTAATATCGCCGTACTTTCACATTATTCCTCGTTTTTAACACATTTACGCAATTATTTACGTTACAATCGACTCAGTTTGAGTTATAGAACGGCATAAAGGCGTACGTAAAAAGGAAGGTCCCAGCTGAAAGCAATATTGTAATAGTAAAAACGACAGAAATAGCAGGATTTGTGTAAACCGAGAGTAAAATGACCGCAAAAACGCCTTTCATCTTGAACGGAAAATTATTTCAAGTGAGTGAAGAGGGTTCAGATGGTAAAATAAAAGCCAAGTGCTGTCTCTGCCCTGCTAGCGAATCACCTTTATCACGGTCAAAAAAAGCAACTTCAAACTTTTTGTTACATTTGAAGCGAAAGCATCCAGCAGAAGCTACTAAGTTCGAAAAATCAAAGAAAGCTCGTGAGGATTCTCAGGAAACACGAAAAAATACTCGAAAAACTCTACTTCAGTTTTGCAACTCCAAAAAGGTTACCCAAGATGCTGCTTCCAAAGCAATTGTTGACTTGATTGTCAAGTGCGGTTTGCCCTTGTCGTTAGTTGAAGCAGAACCTTTTGAACATTTAATAGGTACACTGTCTTCCGGAACGTGCAAATCCATAAGTAGGAAAAGTCTTAGCGCCAAAATTGACAAACAGTTTGAGGCTGTTATGACCAGCATTAAAAATGTGCTTTCTTCAAAAGATTACGCTTGCACAACAGCTGACATTTGGTCACAGCGAAAAAGAAGCTTTCTTGGAATGACTGTTCATGTCGTTGATGCAGACACGCTGCTGAGAGAGTCCTTCGCAATTGCTTGCGAAAGATTTTCAGGGACACACTCATTTGATGCCATTGCTGAAAAAATTTAGGAGGTCCATGATAGATTTGGTCTTGATTACAAAAAAATTACTCATACCATAACAGACAATGCTAGTAATTTTGCAAAAGCTTTTCGTGAGTTTGGATTCAAAGAGCAAAGTGAAAATGATGATCAGAAAAATAGCGAAGATGAAGTAAATTTTGAAAGCATCAATGACATAGTTACGTTCAATGGCGAAAATGATGAAGAGCTTATTGCTTTGCCCACGCAAGAGAGATGTTTCGCTCATACACTCAGTTTAATAGCAACTACAGACATCAAGAAAACTTTTTACCCAGCACTGCACGAAAAAAATTTTATGTCATCATTTGCAAAAGCCACCGCAATTTGGAATAAATGCAATCTTCCTAAGTCGGCTGAAATCGTTTTCAATGTTTGCAAGCGAAACCTAGTTACACCATGTATTACAAGAAGGAATTCTCTTTTCGATAGCTTGCAATGTCTTCTAAAATTTGAGCTGTGCACCTTGAAAGACTTATGTCAAAAACTTCATTTGCCAGAGTTAAGTGAAAATGAAGTTGAATGTTTACGTGAGTATTGCACTGTGCTTGAACCTATTACCATGGCTATTGACAAGCTTCAAGGAGAGCAACTTTCGTTTTATGGCTATGCAATCCCTGTGCTACGACAAACAGAAGCTTTACTGAAAAGAGTTGAGGATCAGCCCCTGAAGTAAAATGCTCCACTTGTTCAAAATGCTTTAAGAGGAATGCGGAAAAGATTCCAGCCATATCTTCAGCAACATTTTACGGTGGTAAAAGATGCCCTTTTAGCCACAGTATCACATCCTTCTTTCAAGTTGAAGCCTATTTTGAAAGAAAAAAGAGATCAACTCAAACAAGAACTGATTGATACAGCTAACGAACTAGTTTCAAATGTTTCAAAAGTCTTTGATTGCAGCAGAAACAGTGACACCTACTTTTAATGGTCAGACGATGAAGAAGAAACTCCGCAAACACAGAAAAATCTGACTTCGATCGAAGTACTCCAATATTTGGAAGACCCAAATACTAATCTGGAATCACTTCATCGTTATCCAAAAATAAAAAGTGTGTTTTTAAAATTCAACACGTCACTGACGTCGTCAGCGCCCGTTGAGCGTCTATTCTCATTCGCTTCTACTATTTTGCAAGGACGTAGGGGAAGACTTACTGATAAGAATTTTGAAAAGTTAACCTTACTGAAAGCAAATAAATGCGAAGCTGCTGAGATGCATTAGTGGATAATCAATTGGTAAAGGATTTTTTTATCGTACCATCTCAAATGTCTGAAGTATTTTCTTAATGCTGCATTACCAGTTTAAGTGGAGACAAAACTCCCTGCATGTATGCGTAGAGATGCTTTCTTGTACATATCCTGTGGGCTTCTCACTACTTCGGTGATTGTTGAGTTTTGCTTTCAAGCTTGCTCTAACGTAGTATTATTATTGTAGTTTGGCTATCTTTATTTGTTTATTGTAAAACAAAAAATGATTGTAGAATAACCAAACCAAGTGATACACTGATAAACCATCTGAATTAATTTTGACGAAACCCACTTATTTGCTACATTAGTTGCCATTCTAATGATTAATAAAACTATTCTTTGTTCATTCCGCAGTCGTATTTTTTTCGTTTTTTAAAAAGTTTTAGACTGAGATACGTCCGATCTTACACACGCCACTCCCGAAGGTACGATCCCCAGACGTTGCAATTTCTAAAGCAATGTAAATACAGAAGAAAAAAAAAGTCGATAACGTCACTATGAGTTTGATAAAGAAAATGAACCGGCACGCTAGCATATCAAACCGCAAACACTATGCTCGAGAAACAAGTTTACTTAGCACCGGGACGCGAAACTAAGTTACTGGCCCCAAGAGGAATATTGACGGGAAAATTAAATAACGCAGACTTACATTTCAACAGTAAATCAAACACAGTGTAAAACTATGTTTATTTTTTGAGAAGTAGCGTCAGCGCCCACTGTTATTGTACGCAGCAGCGGAAGCGCCGCTATTCTTGAAGCAGCGGCTGACTAAAGCTGCCTTACGCAGCGCAAAAAACACGGTAAATATTGTATTGTGTACGGTAAGTTACAGCAGAATCAGGTTGCCAGCAGCTTCAAATGCAGTGCGTGTCGCCATCTGCTAAGCAGTGCGACTAAATATCAACAGGGTACCAACTCTGACACTACGCCCTAACAATGTTGAACTGAAGAAGCTATAATTGCCTTCTAGCAAAAAATCAAACTAAAATGCTCGTCTTGAGAAAACATAAAAATTGATGACCACTTTGGCATTGTCTCGTCGGTACTGGCCTAGTTTTTATTAAGTATACCGTAGCCTTCATGATATTTTTCGTTTTTCAAAAAAGTATTATTTAAATACATTATTAGAGTATTTGTATTTTGTATTTGCTAGTATTTCCGGAAAGTATTTTGTATTTGTATTTAAATACATTTGAATAGTATTTTGCCCAAGTCTGAAGGCTTCAGCTTTTTATGGATTCGTGTCTGATATACTCCAATGCGGTTGTAGTTGCATTAATTATTCGGCAAATGTACGAAATGTTGCAGCACCCTGTGCCTGGAGCGCTAAACATTATTTTAAGGAAACGCACTATTGCTACGATGACTCGAGGGACAAAGTGTAACATTCTACTACAGTACTTGCATACTACATTTTTGATGATTACTGGACTGTTAGTGTCTTATATTTTTCGGGGAGTGATCCCCTCATATCTCCCCTTAAATGTGGCCTTGATAACTTGATTAACCATATGACAGATGTACCGAATGCTATGGCATCCCACGCCTGTAGCGCTGACTTTTATGATTTATCAAGAAACGCATACCGCAACAATGACTGCGGGTCAAAATGTTACATCCTACTACTGCGTACTGTGCTAGGTTTTGACAATTGCAGGGCTTGGACTGTCTTAATTCAAACTTATAAAAATATTGTGGCTTCAAACCCCCCTCATCCCCCTCTTAAATACGGCCTTGAGTACTATTGTTACAAGCTCGTCTTAACGTATAAATTCACTATCACTGTCCACTGCTATAGTTACAGGTAAATCTTAGAAACCGGTGATCATAATTGATTACGATAATTCGGATATCGCATCTTACTTAATAAGCATTTTAAGATCAATGTTAATCGATACTGGTAAATCTAGTAGTCAAATTGTAACTCATTTTTTCGTACATTGAATTGTTTGATAATTTCAATGTCAAGTTCATTGCTTTGTGTTTAAACCTAGGCCAACTGTGGGTATGAGCCAATAGCCTTAACGTTAAAATGGTTTATCTCAATTTAGTTTAGTTTAATTAAAATATTGAAGTTGTGAGTGATAAAAGTCAGTCACATCAAGAGTGGGCAATTATGAAAAAAAGGTTGGGAACCGTTGCCTACACGATGTGTCGGAAATGAGCGACCTTTTCAGCAGCAGTTTATGCGGTACACCGCCTTTTGATAATAATAATAATAAAAGATGAGCTCACCGTAACGATCCACCCCGAACTTGGTATCCGTGACCGTTTCATATCCCTGCAAGAAGACAAACTCCTAAGTTGAATTTGTGGAGGAATTTTTCAAAACTTCACGAAACCAGAAGCTGTGATTAAATGGCAAAAAAAAGATAGATTGTGGGTCAACCACATTGATCGCGTTGTTTGTGATCGCGGTAGATAAATTAATTTACTGTATTAACGCTAACTTAGCAGTAGATAAAATATAACAGCCGAGAGACATCTGGAATGTATTATTAGGTCCTAATACGAATAGAAAAAGCACGTAGCAGTATTGCTTAAATGGTTATGTTAATTTTCAGCAGTGGTGTAAAGTAACGAAGTAGTTTCACTTAAGTAGACTACTTAAGTATTGTTACTTGGTAACCTGTACTTATTTAAATAATTTAAATTTCGACCTTTTTTACTTACGTAGTTCAATCAGAAAGTAACGCTACTTAAGTGGCTTTAAAAATGATAAATAGATAATATTAAGCGATGTATCACGCAAGTGATAAATAATCATGCTTGATAATAAAATTGGCAACATTACTGTTAGGTATTGTTTTATTTTGTATAACTTATATAAGTTTTATATTTTCATGATATTAAGTGGTCTTTTGTTGTTTGTGTTTGGCGTGGACAATGAGGTTGCATTTTGCACATTGTGACACGCCTCACTTTTTTATTTTCGTCAAATAAATGTGCTGATTATTCTAATTACAAAGACGTAGCCAGGGGGAACGGAGGCCATGGCCCCCCCAATCCATCCTGCACAAAAACAAGGATCTTGGCAATTATGATAAATACTTGCCATTGCATGATAAATTCTAGTTCATGAATCATGAAACTAGGCATTCATGAACTAGTATTTATCCTTTAATGATTTTTGTTGATCAGTATAGGTGATCCCAAATGAATTGGAGATCTCTTTCTGAATCATACATCCATTCCTTACTTGCCATTGCGTGATTGTTTTCTTGCTGGGCTATTAATAAGTGGGCTTACAAAGGAGAAATGCATTGCAACTTTGCTTTTTGCGTTGGCCAGAGTTGTGATGGCTCAGCCGCAATTATGGCCAGCGAACGGTCAGGCGTCACTTCAATTGTTCAAAACGAATCTCCGTTAGCATATTATTTTCACTGTGCTATGCATTGCTTAAATTTGAGCGCTTCTGCAGCTGTAAAAGTTGTAGAAAAACAAAATGCTGAAAACGTTTTACGAAAAGTGTTTAAAAGACCTTCATAGTGCTTTAGGAACAGATTTTGATCAAACTTTTTACCCCTCATTCGGATTCTTTCGGAGTATTTCGAACTTTTTGCCCCTCATTCGGAGTGAAAACTGTTGAAAATGCACTAAAATGACCATTACAGTACGTGAATTTTCAAAAAATTTCCGGGGTAGCATGCCCCCGGATCCTCTAGAGCCTGTTTTTTTGTTCCTTAATTCGTTTCAACTTAATTCTGCCGAAAAAAACTACGCTTGAAAAAATGTCGAAATTTGGTGCCTCTTCCTTAAAAAAACTTCTGATTACGCCTCAGACACGAAACATTTTCAAAGGGCTTCTTTACGCCCTTTTCCGCGTCTAGACGTCTACCGTTTTTGTATTTACCGTAGTAAGCATTTAACCTAATTCAAAATTGCATCCCCCCACCAAAATTTTCTGGATCCACTCTTGGTCTGAAGTTTAAGCACGCATAAATCGAAAATGTGCGGACAAAATGCATCATATTTCGGGAATTAAACAGCTCAGATGGCCGAGTGGTATGGAGCGTCTGTCTCTTGAGCTGTAGACTCGGGTTTGATCCCGAGTCAGGTCAAACCAATGACTTTAAAAATTGGTATTCACAGCTTCCCTGCTTGACGCTCAGCATTAAAGGGACAGTGTGGAGAACAAGCCGCGTGGTATAGAGCGTTTTAACAGCTCAGATGGCCGAGTGGTATAGAGCGTCTGTCTCTTGAGCTGTAGACTCGGGTTTGATTCCGAGTCGGGTTAAACCAATGACTTTAAAAATTGGTATTCACAGCTTCCCTGCTTGACGCTCAGCATTAAAGGGACAGTGTGGAGAACAAGCCGGCAAGTTTACTTGTTGTGCCGTTGGGAAAGGCACTTAGCGGGATTCCCCCATCTTAGTGTGGTAGACAGATGGCTGGCCACTCCTAAGCGAGCTCGTATAGCGCATTGATCGCTTTCTCGTGATAGGAGGATAAATATGCAACTAACTAACTAAGCCGGCAAGTTTACTTGTTGTGCCGTTGGAAAAGGCACTTAGCGGGATTCCCCCATCTTGGTGTGGTAGACAGATGGCTGGCAACTCCTAAACGAGCTCGTATTGCGCATTGATCGTTTTCTCGTGATAGGAGGATAAATATGCAACTAACTTTTTACGGACTCCGAATGAGGGGCAAAAAGTTTGATCAAAACCTGTTTATAAAGCACTATAAAGGCCATTACTCCATGTGAAATTTCAAAAATTTCCGAGAGAGCATACCCCAGACCCCCTAGAACCATTTTTTCCTCAATTTGCTTTAAATTTACTCTGCCAGAAAAACATACGCTTATAAAAGATGTCACAATTTGGTGCCCTCCCTAAAAAAAATTTGAACACGCCTCTAACATAAAACATTGACGCCCTATTCCGGGTCTAAATGTCTGACGTCTTTGTATATACTTAATACTCAACCTAATTCAAATCTGCATCCCACCAAAAGTTTCTGGATCTGTTCCTGTTGTTGGATAAGATTTTTTAAACTTTATCCCCCCCCCCGAATTGAAAATTCTGGCTGCGTCTATGCCTAATTATATTGAAGCATCGGCAAAATATCTGTCAAGTTTGGAAGTGAGCAAATTATCTTTTGTCAAAGCTCAGCTTCATGGTCTTATTTTTGCAAACGCTACTTTTTACTTAAGTAGCTTGAACTTGTTAATACTTTTTACTTATACTTGGTTACTTTTTACATCCCCTACTTTCTACTCGACTTCAAGCAGTTTTCGCCATTATTAAGAATACTTTTCCTTAACTAGATTTCTAGACTACTTTTTACACCACTGATTTTCAGTGAATAGCAAAACGCTACTTACATTTGCTGCATAAGAGACTTCGACCGTCCACAATCCAAACTCGGGGTTAGGATCGATCGTATAGGGGTAATCGATGAATTCATTGGGCCTATTTGAACGCAATGACGTAGTGCGACTTATTATCCCAACTCCGTCCGGAGTCTAAATGAATAAAAATAAAAAACAGATATCGCACCCGTAACTTGCAGGCTGTAGTGACACTGTTGTTGCACATGTTCGGTAACAAACCTACTACGCCTGCTACCACTTAACCAAAACTTGATGTTTTGGCAAAACAACGATATGGTTGAAGACGCAAGAAGAATTTATGTCTTTTTGGGTAACTAAAAAAGTTTTTTTTCTGTCTGTTCACTGGACACGGGCTGTTAAAACTATCAGCATTAATTGCGCTCATCTCCGTAGTAAGTACCTCTAAATAGTCGCGGAGCGCCTACTCGCCCCATTGACACCGTCCTAAACGATGCTCGAGGCATTGTTACTGGATGCTTTTGTCTTGAAAAGACAACCTATCCATTTATGCGAGCTTTGAGCTTACTGGGCTCCACCGCTAAAGAACTCTGCAAGGTCAATCCTGACAATCGGAATCTTGACTATATTTTGGTTTTGCATGGTCACCTGGTATGACCACCGGAAGCCAGCGAGGATAAATTGAAATCCAGGAAACTACTTGTGCCTGTTTCGCGAAGAGACAATTTATTTATAGTGCGTATTCGTGCAGGGCAATAAACGAACCACAAGTGGACCACCGAGAACCCGGACAGGTCATCTCGTCATTTCATAACACAAGCTAACTTCCAAACTTTTGGAATGGGTGTTCCAGCCTAGTGTGTCTAAGGCTGAATCACTTACGAATTAGCGCAGGTTGATTCTGCTCGTCCATGCACAGAGGTCTTGATCTTTCGCCGCATTGTGAGTATAATGGCGCAATTGAGCAAACAATAGATCACGTTATTTTCATGTGCCCACTACATCGTGCACCAAGAGTAGTTTGTGGTCTATTGCTATTGGAGAGCGATATGTGAAGCTGGCTAATCAATACCACTGCTAAACTCAGAAGTGGACAGTGCTACAACTTTGAGTGATAACAGGATAGATTCCCTGCCTCGGAGTTGTTTGCACTTGATCCGGAGTGGGTGCTTGGCTACGCGACGACGACAAACAGTAGTAGGTTTATAAAACAAAAAATAGCAACAAAACAAGCCCGAAGGGTATTTAAAAATAAGTAACGACCAGGTTGCTTTCTGGTAATTAATTCTTTCTTGTCCGTCTTAAATGGAAGAGATGTTTTTTAAATTCAGATAAAACTTACGCTACACTCTCAGTGTGCGTTTAGCGTTGGTCGCAGTTAGCACTTACTTTTATGGTAATTCTTACAGTAGTTGTATCACGCCTCATGGTCTGATCAAGTGGGAAAATCTTAATAAGAACTTGGTCTCCTGGTCTGCGGCAATAAAAGAAATTATGCAGCGACTTCTAATAGCTGTTTCAATATACAGATTTTTGAAGCTTTTCATCATAAAATGTTAGTATGTGGTTGCATATTTATTCTCCTATCACGAGAAAGTTATCAAAGCGCTATAACGAGCTCGCTTAGGAGTTGCCGGCCATCTGTGTACCACATCAAGATGGGAAAATCCTACCAAGTGCCTTTGCCAATGGCACAACAAGTAAACTTGCCGACTTGTTCTCCACACTGTTCCTTATGCTGTGCGTCAAGCAGGAAAGCTGTGAATACCAATTTTAAAGTCATTGGTTTTACCGGACTCGTTATTAAACCCGAGCCTGCAGCTCCATAGGCAGACGTTTATACCACTAGGCCATAAGGTTGTTATGGCTCATAATTGCAAGTAGCAGTTTGTTTTCATGCAATGACCGGTATAAACGCATTGCTGGTTGTCATCCGTGAGAAGAGCAAGTGAATATCAACTTCAAATACTTGTACACTGGTTGGTCGGTGATCACGAATAAATAACCACTTTGCTTGCTGACAAGGACCTCTGTTTCCTCTATGAAGTTTCCATCCGCACTTCCACTGTTCGATACTTGTATTACGAGTGTAACTTTTTGGGTAGGTCGATATTCGTCGATGTCCATAGAATTGATCTAAATAAATAATACTTGATATTTACAGATTTATCACACGTACATGTCTTTATAATGTTTCCATTGACAGTCAAAGTATCGTAAAAGTTTGTGTACTTTACAGGATGGCGCAGACTTCAAAAAATTCTATACCTTTCTCGAATTAAAATATTCATCAAAGATAATAGCCATTAGCCAGTACATTAGTAATTATTTTATAAACGTTTCGGTAAAAACTTATACCATCATCACTGAAAAAATACAGAGGCACTCTGATGATGGTATAAGTTTTTACCGAAACGCTTGTAAAATGATTATTAATATACTGGCTATAGGGTAATTCCGGAAGAGATGGCCATCTACGCAATGGTGTAGCAACATGCCTGAAATTGCTGTCGAAATTTGCTAAATTTTGTGAGATATAGCCGAAATAATTTTTAAGGTAGGGTGAAGATTGTCAGCAGGATAAAGATAGCGAGCAGTAATATTTTTTTGTGGGCGTGTTTTCACGCTACAGTTTTTGGGTTAAAAAATTTGCAGTTTCAAAATTGCAATCACAAAGCAGGTACCTCCTAAAAGCTAGTTACTGTATAATTACGTGGGTGGCCACTGGCAATCTCTCTTTAAGCTGTGGGACAGATGGTCACCCACTTATGAAGATTAGACGGCTATACCTTCGAGCATATGCTTCTGTGGGCAAACTTCACATGTGATATCGTGTCAAAAAGTAAACAAGTTTAATGTTCAGTAAAGCGTTAGCAAGCCTATAGGACTAGCATGACTAACTAATGTAAGCGTTCCGAAATAACAAAAATTTCTGCCCAACTCAGGTTCCATTTTTGTAGTTACGCAAAATAAAACAGCGTTATGATAGACTGAGCGTTATATACACGTCAATTTTCGTTTATTTTACGTTAAGTCTTTCTGATTTTGTGATGCAACCATATTGGCCATCTCACCCACACTTCTCAGGTACACCCTTATAACTTGAGCCTTTTACGTACGTTTTAAGCACGTAAAAAGCAAACCACGGAGGTTTATAAAAAGCATGGCCATTTCACCCGTAATTACCCTAATATTTTTATTAAAGTATCGGGAAGATTTGGTGAGGTTCCGTAATAATTGAGATTGTCCTCGAGGTACATTCATTGTGATGCGTTATCTTTTGATATATTAGGAGAAAGCCCAGAATTTTCTGCGATGGAATTTTGCCTTGTACATGCACCAAGTTATAAGTAGTGGAAACGGTAGTGGAAACGATTTCGCTATGGGTGAGAGAGGTCTGGGGTTTGATTCCCGGGCCAGACAAATAGGACATGGTATCGCCACCGGCTCGCAACCGCTGCGACATTTCTTCGGATGCCTAGACGCTAAGCCACAGGTAGTGGCCCCGCTGGTAGTCACGCGCTTCGACATAATACCGAAAGTATAATAAAGATTTTATTTTCGATACGGCTTGCACCAAGATGGAGTGTAGGCTGGTCAGCTTGGGTGTTATTATTATGTTCGTTTTGGGTGAAGGACGTTCGGTTTTTTGTTTACTCCTTTGTGAGGGTACCTTTTGAGTGTAAGGACTTTGCCAGAGGGTTTTCGGACAATTGGGTCGCGGACGAATGGGTTCCGGACAAGACAAACGGGCACCAGGACAAATGGCTTCCGGACAAATGGACACCACGACAAATGGGTCCCGGACAAATGGGTCAGGGTTAGGGTTCGGTCAGGGAAATAATTGTCCGGGACTCATTTGCCCGGAACCCTCTTGTCCTAATCGTATTATTAAGTTCGTTTCGGGTGAAAGACGTTTGGTTTTTTGTTTACTCCTTTGTGAGGGCAGCTCCAAGTGCAAGGACTTTGTCAGAGTAACACCCAGCGACTTCTTTGTCTCTGAAGTTGTTCTTTGTTCTGCGTGGATAATTTTCTCCGTTATTTCGCGACAGTGTGGAATAAGCCGCTCTCGCTGATATGTACTAGTGACTGCTGCAACAAGAAAGTTGCAGGCAGGAGCGTTTGCGAATGGGTGGTCTAAATCTACAGCATATAGGTTTCACCCTATCACGAAGGCGATTTTTGGTCACAAAAGTTGCAATCTTTTTGCCAGCTTCAATTAACGTAAAACGCGTGGAAACAAAATTTTACAGGTGTGGGGTAGGTATTTAAGAAATTATAAGGATACAAAAATAAGATCATAAGGATGCAAAAATAATAGCTGAATAACGGTGGCTTCCAATAGTGCTGGGGTTCTTAACCTTTTTAATCTCGTTTACCCCTTGCCGAAAGAAAAAAATATAACTTACCCCCAGAGTGCCACTACTGTTTCTTCAATATTGAAAATTAAAGTTTTCTTTAGTCTGTAGTTCAGAAAATTCACCCCCTTCTTAGGTAAATTTACCCCCGGTTAAGAACCGCTGCTACAGTTGGATGAAGAATTGGTCGTAACATATGTACAAGAAATTCGGCTGCTCCGGCATCAGATTACGATGGCCGAGTGGTTAAAGCCGTGTCTCCAGTAAAGACTCGCCGCAACCATGGAGCTGGTGATACGTCACTGGTCGGTGCGGGCGTGGTTTCGAGTCCCACTTATAATTTTGCCTAATCTTGGTGGATGACATTCAAGTTGTATCCATTAAATAAAATTCTTTATACTGATTGAGCTTGCTTGAATCACTCGCTTGCCTTGTAGCTAGACTGGAAAGACTTCGGTACAAGCCTTCAGTGATCATTGAAAGTATACAAAAGTTACATTTCCTGTTTTTGCGTTGCATTTTATTTTCTAGGTAGCAGTGTTTTTATCCTATTTTTTGCCTAATTTTCCAACTTTTTATCTTTTTTTGCTTCAATTGGAATAGACTTACAACCATACGCGTAGCCAGGATTTTCAATTGGGGGGGCCAAAGCGTAAAAAACATTACCCAACAGCTGGAACGCATCCAGAAAATTTTGGTGGGGGATAAAGATTTGAATTAGGTTGAGTGTTAATTAATACAAAGACGTCAGTCGCTTAGACCCGGAATAGGACGTCAATGTTTCATGTCAGAGGCGTATTCAAAATTTTTTTAAGGAGGGCACAAAATTGTAACCTCTTTTATAAGCTCATGATTGTTCCGGCAGAGTAAATTTAAGGCAAATTCAGGAAAAAATGGTTCTAAGGGGTCCGGGGCATGCTCTCCCGGAAAATTTTGAAATTTTACATTGTGTAATGGCCTTTTTAGTGTTTTTTGAACAAATTTTGATCAAACTTTTTGCCCCTCATTCAGAGTCCTTCACCAAATACGATGCAATTTGTCCGCACATTTTCGATTTATGCGTGCTTACTTCAGGCCAGGAGTGGATCCGGAAAATTTTGGTGGGGGATGCAATTTTCAAACAGGTTGAATGTTTACTATTGTAAGTACAAATACGGTAGACGTCTAGACGCGGAAAAGGGCGTAAAGAAGCCCTTTGAAAATGTTTCGTGTCTGGGGCGTAATCAGAAGTTTTTTTTAAGGAAGGGGCACCAAATTTCGACATTTTTTCAAGCGTAGTTTTTTTCGGCAGAATTAATTTGAAGCAAGTTGAGGAACAAAAAAGGCTCTACAGGGTCCTGGGGCATGCTACCCCGGAAATTTTTTGAAAATTCACGAACTGTAACTTTGGTTTTAGTGCATTTTGAACAGTTGTCGGGCAAACTTTATTGAAATTTTTTGCCCCTAATTTTGAGTGCACCACCGGTATCCAGCAATGGCGGAAGCATTTCTAAAGTGAGGGAGAGCCAAAAGACCAATTTTTCGCCCAAAATCAAGCGAAGAGCAAAAAAAATTACCACTCTTCAGGTCGTAGTTTGAATTGCGTAAGTATATGTTTTGACATGTCGTCACTGTTCAAAATGCCGAAATGGAGAACATTTGGGCATTTTTTAGCGTATGGTAAGTCTACCTATCAAGTTTCAAATATATTCATGCAGAGATATTATTGTAGAAATAAACGCGCAAATTACGGTCTCCCCAGCCCCCCTGAAAAAAAAGTGGGGGTCAGGGCTCCTCCGCTTCCGTTACCAATGCCGGTATCGATACATGGCGTTCTACAAACCGGGTTTCACATAAGCCGACAAGATAACGTTTTGCTTCTCCTTGACTAGACATCTTCTTTGATGCAACACTAACAACGCTGTTTTCTTCGCACTGGCCTTAAACATTTTAACCACTCTTTGTGCAACGTTTTCAGCATTTTGTATTACTGAAACTTTTACAGCTGCAGAAGCGCTCAAATTTAAGCAATGCATAGCACAGTGAAAATAATTCGCCAACAGAGATTCGTTTTGAACAACTGAAGTGACGCCTGACCATTCGCTGGCCATTGCGGCTGCGCCATCATAGGCCAAGTCTAGCTAGCGCAAAAAGCAAAGCTGCATCGGATTTTTCCTTCGTAAACCCACTTATTAAAAGCCCAGCTAGAAAGCAATCACGCAATGACAAGTATTTATCATAATTACCACGATTCTTGTTTTTGTCTAGGATGGATTGGGGGAGAGCATGGCCCCCGTGCCCTCCCCCTACCCCTGGCTACGCCCATGCTTACAACCTGCATACTGCATCAAAGTGTTTTTGTGCTAAATATAGCCTAAAGCCCACAAAGTTCTACGCCTCCCAATAATGCATAAGCATCAGGGCCGCTGAGATGGTTTTGAGGCCTCAGGCCAAGATACTAAATGCAGTAGGTATAATCAAAAGGCATCATCTAAAAAATTTAAACAAATTTTTAATAGGCACCTTGTTTTAGAAAAAAAAATGACCCATCCCCGGAAAGGGCCTCTGGGCATTTGCACCGGCTTTCCTCTTCTCAGCGGTACAAGCTGCAACAGTAAGCAGTTTTTCCATGTTGAAGCTACTTGCTAAAGACAGAAACTTTTTAACCAGATATTGTTAAATACTATTATGTGCGTGCACTATAATTTGAGTACCTATTTGAGACTATTTTATTGCTGCTGTCAGTATTTTTTTTTAAATAAAGTCACATTTTGGCTACATTTTTGGAAATTAAGTCTAATTTTAAAGTTTTTTAGGTCACAAAAATCGCCCTACCTATCACAAATGCAAAAGGGCAAGTTTGATGGGATAAGCCCAGACTGACCGAGACAATCGACACAGTTTTAGCCTCTCTGATCGCATACATGCACTAGTTGTGACCCGACATTTACAAAGTAAAGACTACAGAAAATCAATCACCAATTGAAATTAAGAAAACCCTACAGGCTGTTTCGCCGCGAGGCTCTTCAGGGGGGACGTTAAAATCTATAAATGAAATCTAAAAAATCTAAACAGGGTACAGTCGTTGGTTCAAGTTTTAGTCGTTGAGAGTTGCAGTTGCTAGGCTAGAGGTCGGACGCGTTTTTTTGCTCTGACTTGGAATCAAATTCTCAATAAAACAAGGAAGAATATTCACCTAAAATTTCTACAGTTTAACCAACAAGCGTTGAGGAACAATATTTTAAAATTGGACGCGTTTTTTTGCTCTGACTTGGAATCAAATTCTCAATAAAACAAGGAAGAATATTTACCAAAAATTTCTACAGTTTAACCAACAAGCGTTGAGGAACAATATTTTAAAATTGAGAAGCAGTAAATTGGCTGATTTTTGTCATATAAAAATAAATAAGTTTAGTCTTATCAGCAAGTTCAATAAATTCAAATGAAAACGACAGCCATTAATTGACTATTACGTCACAAACGAGAAATTTACGAAGAAATGGGCAAGCGAAGACTAATGAAAACTTCGGGTCCAAGAAAACAGCTGAGGTTAGCATTTTGAAAAAACTGGTAGCTGAAGCAATAGAAAAAGTAAAAGCCGGTTATCTGCTAGAAATTCATTCTCTAAGAAATAAACTGAATGCGGTTAGAAATAATCAAGAAATAGGTCCGGAGCAATGCAAACAGAACATAGATTCGTTAAAACAGGATGTAGATCCAGGAAAACCTCACTCCGCTCAGAAAATCGATTTACAAAGCTGCAAAACAAGCCAAAGCCGCGTTGAATTTTAAATTTGCTTGGACCTCCCTGGGAAAAATTTTTCTAAGACAGGACTCGGACACCAAGGTTTATAAAATTTCGTCGTTTCATGACTTAGCCAAGCTGGGTTATTCTGGTGCTGGTGAAAAAATATCTAGTTTTTAGTGGTGTAGGCCTACTTTCATGCAGTGTAATTCGTTTTATCATATGGCGATTTACTATACCGGTAAAAAAGTTATTTTATTCAATCGTAGAAATGGAGTATTGCAACCACAATATTAACTGCATTTATTGTGTCCAGATCCACTATCCTCACTTTTTATTTAATTAAATTTTTTTCAAGGCATATAAGCTTAGTATCTGCAGCCTAAAATATAGCGGTTATGATTCCAATTTGATTCTTCGTATTGTAGTAAACTTTTTTTTTAGGGCTAATTTACTGTTTTTTTCTTATTTTTCTAGCTATTAATAATAATATCCACATTGTAAACGATGGAGCATTGTACGAAGTCGAATATTTGTGTGTGTTCCAAATGTTGTGCAGCTATGTTTCCTTTTTTCTCTTTAGGTGGCTTTGAGCTAAAATCACTACTTAATATTGCTTTTTCGTGCAAAGTCAATAGAAGCGATGAATATTTTTCCTCTTTAAACTTATCAACTTTAACTGCCAATCTATTAAAAAACGATCTTTTTCTCATCCACTTTAATGTCAGAAGCCTTTCTAAAAATAAAACCAAAATGCATGAACTTATTGATGTTATGGTAACAAAACCCAATCTTATTGCCATTTCAGAAACCAAACTTAATCCTAGTGGTGTTTCAAATGTAAACCTTTCAATTTACAAATTCTTTCGTAATGACTTCCCAACTAATGCTGGCGGTGTCGGTCTCTATATTAATGATGCAAGTAAGTGTCATTTACGAAATGGCTTATTTCTTAACTTGGATAAATGCAAAGATTTATGGCTTGAAATTGAATGCAAAGATTTAACGTTTATTCTAGCTGTTATTTACCGTCACCCTAACCAGGATTTGACTTCATTTCATAACAAATTCTATAACCAATTAAAGGATCTAGAAATCAAAAAAATGAATTATGTTGTTTCTGGTGACTTTAATGTTAATATTCTAGCTCAGGATAACCCATCGGTCGGATCTTATAATGATTTAACTTTTATCGGTTGCAGTTCAAGGATTAATCTCCCCACTAGATTTGCTGACAACTGCAAATCTTCCCTGCTTGACCATATCTATTCAAATATTCTTAAAAAAGATACCGCAAGTGGTGTTTGCGTATTTGAGATTTCCGATCATCTACCAACATTTTTACTGCTAAAAACACTAAATGTTCGTACCTCTATAAAACTATGTTTAAACGTTCCTTGGAAAATTTCAAAATTCAAGATTATCTTCTTGATTTAGACTCGGCATTTTCATCTATTAATATAACTGATTTAAACAAATCAAACATTAGCCAAGGCGTCTCAAATTTTACTTCTACATTCAACTCTGTGTCAGACAAACACGCTTGATTAACCGCTTTGACTAGAAAAGAAAAACGTCTAAAAAAGAAGCCATGGATAACCCCTGATATTCTCGCATCGATTAAGACAAAAATAAGCTTTTTAGAAAGGTTTTAAAAAAAAAATTCCACTAATTCTGAAAAAGAGCACTAAAAAAAAAATTTCAACAAACCAATTCATATTAAAAATGTTTCCAAGCAAAATTACTATCAAAATTTACTTAGTAACTGCAAAAGTTCTACAAAAACATGGTCGACAATTAATAAAATCATTGACTTTAAAAATTCTTCAAACAAATCTAAATTGCCACATTCAATAGTGATTGAGGACGAGCGTGTTAAAACGGACTCCCCTAAATTTCGCGAAAAATTATGCGAATACTTTGCAAACATCGGTACAATTATGTCCCAAAATCTGCTTTTTTCCAAAAGTTCCTGCTTTAAAATCCACCACTCGTCCTGTGTTCAATCTTTTATGCTTGAAGAAATATTGTCGGAAGACGTGAGTGATTGTATAGACAAACTAAAACCTTACACAGCTCCTGGTCTTGACCAAATTTCTCCTAAATTTGTAAAGCTTTCCAAGTGTGTTTTGCACCACTTCTTGCTAGATTATTCAATAATTGCATTGAATTAGAAACCTTTCCAAGTGATTTCAAAAGAGCTAGTGTCATTCCTATCCGGAAAAAAACATTTCCAACTTCACTTGATGAATTTCGACTATCTCTCTGCTATCAGTATTTTCTAAATTATTTGAAAAAATTCTTGAAAGCAAAATGACTAAATTTATTACTAAAAACTGCATCCTCACTCCTTCGCAATTTGGCTTTACAGGAAACAACTTTACCGAATTAGCTATCACTAGGGCCCGCTAAAGTCAATAAAGTTAAAATTTTTTCAGGACCTTATTACATGATGAAACGTATACTGACGTTCGTTTCAGGTGTTCAGGAGTCTGTTTTGCTGGATTTTATAAGTAGGGCCCGCTAAAGTCAATAAAATCAAACTTTTTTCAGGACCTTTTTACATGATCAAATGTGTACTAACGTTCGTTTCAGGTGCTCAGGAGTCTGTTTTGGTAGATTTTATAAGTCAAAATAAAGTCAAAATTTTGCATGAAGTCAAAATTTGTCAAAATTGTCTTTATCAAAAATTTCCTTATAAAAACGAACAAATTTGATTAGTTTACTTATGGGTATTTTACCCGTCCGTTTAGTCTTTATCATTTACCAGCAGACGTACTTTTATTTTCTGAATTAGTTTCTTGCCGCCTATTTATATTTTTCTGAATAAATTTAATATCCCGACTGCTTTCTATTTTTGTTTTTCGACACCGGTACTATTTATTGGATTTTGATTCGGCACAGAGTGCGTAGGTTATAGACCTTTTCAGTATATTTTATTTACTTAATTTTATTTGTTATCAATAATTATTCTTTTTCGTTCTGCTTTTGCGTGTTTGCAGAATTTACTGATAATAGCTTAACAGCTGAAATCGATCTAAACTAGATGGCAGCTGCAAGCACCCGCTTATGGCTTCCCGATCAAGCTTACTAGGGACCCAAACGTCTAATGGAACAGCACAGCGACTTCGCTTTTACAACTTAAAAAAACAACAAATCCCTGCAAAGTATAGGTGGGCATTATCACACATGAAGTAAGTTTAATTTCCTGCAGCCTGTGCTCCAGAAACTTAATAATATTGTAACGACTTTTTACATTTCTGTGATACAGTCATCGAAATCTCAATAAAACTATTATCCTTAAATTTCTTCACGTGTACAGTGATGATGCTGCACAAAAAATCAAATCTTCATTATACTCGCGATATTACGCCCAAGCGTGTAACGAGTGGCGGAGCCCACCTACGCGGCGCAGCGCTTGGGCTACACAACTCCGAACAAACGTCGCAACGGTGGCGAGCCGTTGGCGACACTGTGACGATTTGGCCGACCAGGCAATTGAACCTCACACCTCCCGCACCGATAGGGTGGGCTTAGCAACTGAGCTAATCGGCCGGCACAATGCTACACAAGTCTGCAGCAAAATCATCTTGTTTGTCTGACATTTCCAACAAGCTGGCAAATCTTGCAGTAAATTCAAACAATAAACGCCATGATTCTTGAAGGATTTGTGCAGCTGCAAGGACGACTGCATTCACACAAAACGAAATTAAATCATGGAGCTTGTGCTCGTGTCTAAGGGCCAAGAAATCGCGGCATAAAATGGGATGTATTATTTTGATATATCAAAAAATGAAGTTCAATCAATCAATTTTCTGGACCCGCTTATCCTTGGGGGGTCGCGGGGGCAGCAGCTCAAGTTGGAGCCTTCAAGCATCTCGATCCTCTGCAACAAGGGATAGATGCTCTGCTGGGATGCCAAGGCGAGACCAACTAAGATCTTCTACGTAATCTCGCCATCGAGTTCTGGGACGGCCTCTAGGCCTTCGACCTATCGGTGTTGAACAGAGCAGTTTTTTGGCTGTTCTTTCCTGGGACATTCGTGTCACATGTCCATACCAACGCAGTTGCGATCTTTCTAGTCGGAGAAGCAGCGATTCGATGTTTAGAGATTCACGAATATCTGCACTTTTAACCTTGTCCAACAAGGTCAAACCGCTAATTCTTCGCAAGAATCCCATTTTGGCTGCTTGAACTCGAGACCTCACTTTCTCATTCATGATCCAACACTCATGGCCATAAGTCAAAATAGGAACATAGACCGATCTGAAAATGGATAGCTTTGCCTTGGTGCAAAGCTCCCGTTTCAGTACCACAGATCGGTGGAGCTGGCGCATTACTGCACTTGCTTTTCCGATGCGGATATCCAATTCGCTATTTTGTCTGCCGTCACTTGTGAATGAGACGCCGAGGTACTTGAATTTCTCTGACTGTTTTAGTGGTACTCCATCAATTTGGAGAGAGCACTGCTTTAAAAATTACGAGATTTTAAATAAACAGAAATTACGAAAAAAGATCTACATTTACTTGCCATTAACATGTTTTTTATTCAGAAACTCATTAACAACAATTTATTCAAGAATTTTTTGAAAAGGATGGCATACACCGCATTAAAGCAGTTTGAATAAATATAAAAAAAGAATGTTTAACTTTTTCGTCTTTCTGCCGCTCTCAACTAGGGCTTATTTTAAGGGTAGGGCTTACATTAAAATCATCCTCAAAAATCACGCTAGGTTTTATTTTGCGGGTAGGTCTTATTATCGGGGAAACACGGCAATTACAACCAATTTCGCGAAACCACAAGCTTGATAATCTGATAGCGGATTATGCTAGCTATTACTCTAACAAACTCTTCGCCGCAATGCGAACACAGTTTTAATGCGAGGAATCCACAGAGCTAAGTCATGAGTCCAATGCACCAACCACTTGGCCAATTCCCATGTGCCCCTTATTGCTGATTAAAACGTCAGTTTAACCACAAACTCATACGGCTCACTCACGAATGAAAAAGTTTTAAGCCAAAATAGCTCAAAAACATGTTTCCCTACTGCCCTCTAACGGATTACATAAATTTGCTTGACTTTCATGAGGTTTCCTGAAATTTCACGTTTTTTACGTTTGACTCCAAGTCAGGCGCTCTGGAGTAACCCTTCATTATATTGATATTTTACCCACATTGAGATAAATATCCTCCGATAATTTGAAGGTCCTAGCTGTTGTCATTTAACAGTTATGAGCTTGTGAACATTTTCTTATTATTGACTTTTGACCTCAAACCACTTGACTGCCACCCCCGCAAGTTGTGAGACCCAAGTTTACGTCGAGGTCTATCATCCCTGAACATTTCAAGCCTCTAGCATCAGCGGTTCAAATGCCCTAGACTGCGCAAGATTGGCAACATTTATCGGTTTTTTGACTTTTGATCCCGAGTCATGTGACATAGAGCGTTCATGGTTGGTACACTGCAAGAACATATCAAGACACACCAATCCTATCAAATTCAAGTTCTTATGTGTTTTGAATGAATAGTTATATGCCAAACGACATATTTGCGTATTTGACCTTTGACCCCAAGTGACGTCACGCAAAACTAATCATTGCTGGTGTTTTTGTACTCTCGTTGAGATGCATCTGCTCCGTAAATTTGAAGGTCCTACCAGTTGCCATTCACAAGTTATTAGGGTTTGATCAAACTATTTGTCAATTTAATTGATTGACGTTTGACCTTTGACCTGTTGACCGCCACCCCCCAAAAGTTGTTAGGCACAAAATCACATAAAGGTCTAACATCCCTGGGAATTTCAAGTATCTAGCATCAGCGGTTCAAAAACCTTAGGCTGCACAAAAAACTGCTGAGGTTCGTTGATTTGACCTTTGACCCTAAGTGACGTCACGATCAGGTCATTGTTGTGCATATTTTTGTTCCCCACATTGATATGCATATACTGTGAAAACTTAAAGGTCCTACCTGTAGTCATTCAAAAGTTATTAGGTTTTGGTAAAATTGGTTTTTTGACCTTTGACCTTTAACCTGACGACCGCCACCCCCCAAAAGTTGTTAGGCACAAGTTCCCAATAGGATCTACCATCCCTGAACATTTCAAGTCTCTAGCATCAGCGGTTCAAAAACCTTAGGCTGCGCAAGATTGGCAACACTTCCCGATTTTTTTGACCTTTGACCCCGAGTCACGTGACATAGAACGTTTATAGTTGGTACACTGCAAGGACATATCAAGACACACCAACCCTATTAATTTCAAGTTCCTATGTGTTTTCCATCAATAGTTATTTGCCAAACGACATATTTGCGTATTTGACCTTTGACCCCAAGTGACGTCACGCAAAACTAATCACTGTTGGTGCTTTTGTACCCTCGTTGAGATGCATCTGCTCCGTAAACTTGAAGGTCCTACCAGTTGCCATTCACAAGTTATTAGCGTTTGATCAGAATTTTGATCGTTTTATTTGATTGACGTTTGACCTTTAATCTTATGACCGCCACCCCCCAAAAGTTGTTAGGCACAAGTTCACATGGAGGTCTATCATCCCTGAGAATTTCAAGTCTCTAGCATCAGCGGTTCAAAAGCCTTAGGCTGCACAAAAATCTGTTAAGATTCGTTGATTTGACCTTTGACCCTAAGTGACGTCACAAACAAGTCATTGTTATGCATATAATTATTCCCCACATTGATATGCATATACTGTGAAAATGTGAAGGTCCTACCTGTAGTCATTCAAAAGATATTAGGTTTTGGTAAATTTGGTTTTTTGACCTTTGACCTTTAACCTGACGACCGCCACCCCCCAAAAGTTGTTAGGCACAAGTTCCCAATAAGATCTACCATCCCTGAAAATTTCAAGTCTCTAGCATCAGCGGTTCAAAAGCCTTAGGCTGCACAAAATTTGGTGTTGAAAAAAAAAAAAAAAAAGAAAAAAAAAAAAAAAAAAAGAAAAAAAAAAAAAAAAAAAAAGAATTTTTCGGAAACAAAATATTTTTTATCTAGAAAGTGGGGGGCTGCCGGGGAAAGTTAGGGCGACCAAGGTGTAGACCTAGGTGGGACACACATTTGAACTCTAGGTCACTTTTGAATTGGAACAGTAGTTTAGCAGCTACAGCTGCAGGAAGTGTCAAAAAGTGCACAAATGGCCAAACAAAAGTAATATGGCTTCCCTTTTCGGGAAGCCATAATAAAGTGTGAGCAACAATACTTTTTGACTGATTTTGCATCAAGCTATGGCTTCTTGTTAGTTCTTAGATTTTCATCTATCGATGCGAAATCGTCAATCTAACTTTATCAGGGTGCTTGTGATTCTCTATATCATTTATGCAATGAATGTTTCTGTTAAAAACGAACAAATTTATATTTTTTAAATGTTTTTTTGAATTTTTGAGCTGCTATTAAAATTTTATGCGCAGTTTTATTTGATTTTAAACTTTTGAAATCGTTGCAATATTTGCACTATCGTCACAATAATGCGTGCGGTAATTGAGAAGGAAATAGCACTTATTATGCATGAAACGTCATTGTTGATGCATAAATACATAATTGTTAGACAATTAATCTAATCCTATAAAAGCCTTGCTCTCTTTACACGTGGTCTTTTAAGATGTAGCTTGCAAAGCAAAGAATGCCGAAACAAGCCAAATCTTCTATAGCGAAAGTTAGGCAAACTTGCCAGGAATATCTGGATGAGTTTTCGGCTACTCCTGCCGGCGACTTGCGATGCAACCTTTGCGACGTGTTAGTCAAATGCGACAAAAAGTTTTTTGTGGAAAGCCACCGAAAACGTAAGCAACACCAAGGAAAATTGGAGACGAAGAGCAAATCTCAAAGTAAGCAAACCTTTTTACGTTTCGATCACGTAAACTTCAAGGAACAGGTTGTTTCTTCATTCTTAGCTGCAGATATCCCACTTCATAAACTGAACCATCCTTCTTTAAAGTCTCTGTTTGCTAGAATGGGAAAAGTATTGCCTTCGGAGACTGCAGCCCGGGCATGTGTTGCTAAATTGGCATCCCAAAAAGAGAAACAAATTCAAGAATTACTTCGTGACAAAAAAATTTTTTTGATTATGGATGAAGCAGAGGTTGCTAAACTTAGATGCTCCAGATTAGACATTCCTCGTTAATTGCCATCCACTTGACAGCGGTCGCAATGTTAATAGCAGTATTATTCTGCACACTATGGATGACATATTGCGACAACTTGAAATAAAACGCGAGAATTTTTCATTGTTCTTGACTGATGCTGCTCGGTACATGTCTTCGGCTGGAAAGACATTAAAGGAATTATACCCTTCTTTGATGCATGTCACCTGCGTTGCGCACTTACTACATGACTGCGCTATGCGTGTGCGTGCTCATTTTAAAAATATTGATGAAGTAATAGCAACGATCAAGACAGCAACAATCAAAAACAAAGATCGCAAGAAAGATTTTCATGATGCTGGTCTGCCATCTCCTCCTGACCCTGTAATTACAAGATGGGCAACTTGGCTTGGAGCTGCTTTATATTATAATGGGAACCTTCCAGCTGTTCGTATCATTGTCAACAATTGGACAAGTGCGGGCCTCTTAGTCAGCAGAGCAAAAGACGCTATCAATGTGGAAGGTTTGGTGTCGGACTTGGTTAAAATAAATCAATACCGGACTCTAGCAGCCAACGTAGAGTTTTTAGAAGGAAGTGCCTGCACAATAACCAAAGCATACGGACTGCTGAAGAATATGCAATTCGATGATGATCCTTGCGCAATTAAAGACTACATTAACAAATGACTATCCAACTCTGATTTATGATGCAATTCGATGATGATCCTTGCGCAATTAAAAACTACATTAACAAATGACTATCCAACTCTGATTTCAACTACAATGATAAACTGTACCAACTTGACAACTGACCCAACAAGCTACGCACTATTTTAAAAAGCCCAGCCAACCTCTGCTGCTGTTGAGAGGTCGTTTTCTATGCTCAATAAATTACTGAGAAAAGACAGAAATTTTGATGTTAAGAACGTAAAAAAATATATGATGCTGTATTACAATAAAGCGTTCTTGTAATTATACTGCGTGGCTTTCGTTAAAAAAATCATAGACATACTGTTAGTGTACAGTACAGTTGCGATAGCAACGCAATTTTTGTATCACACACTAATTGATACCGGTACACACAATGGCTCGTTATCCTAGGTTTTAACGTCATGCGTCGCTTTGTTGCATTAGCTTCAACACTGAGTAATTGAGAAAATGTTCGAAGTAGGCTACCTTTTTCTTTAAAAACTTATGTAAATTGCAGATTATAAAACATATTTAATCAATAAAGTGCAACAAGACATAAATAATACGCGGAAGCGGTTAAGTCAAAATAAAGTCAAAATTTTACTAAAATAAAGTCAAAAATATATTTTTTTAGGTCATAAAAAAAATGGCCCTAATTATAACACTAGACAAACAGTAACTTTTGAATTTTTTCAACCTTTTATTGCTTCGGAAAATGGCAAAAAATCTTTTTAACTCATTGGCCTGAAAATATGGAAAAACATTCCCGAAGAATTTAAGCACTGCTCCTTTTCTTCTTTCAAAAAATACGTTAAATCTGCCATCTCCAAATATGTATAAAATCACCTTCACACAGAATTTTATTTTACCTTCAGCAAATTATCAATCTTATACATATGTCACCACTCAAATTGATACTGTAACTGAATAGTTGATATCTGTATCCCTTTAATTGTATTTTTACCTTTTCCAAAACCAAAGTTTCTGTTTTCTTATGTTTTGTGTATATATTGTTTTCTGAAGTTGTCAATTATGTTTTCTGAAGTATTGTAGGATGTTGGTATTTTAGTTATTAATTATTATTATTATTATTTTTTACCCTATTTTTTGAACACTGCTTTATATTAGCTTTGAACCCCAAGTTAAACTCCCCTTTCTGATTGTCGTAAAGTTATGCCGTGACTGACAACCTGCTCAACCTTTTATTATTATTTTGTCTGTGTATGTGTTTGTATTTACTTTTTACTAACTAACGTCAGAGTAAGATATGGCAAAAGGTGCAGTTGACCTAGATGACCGAGTAATGGTCTTTTCGCTGTTTCCTACATGCGTTTTCTTGTGCGTTATGGTAAAAGAAATAAACTTCAAATTTCAAACTAAAACAATGAAACCTCAAAGATTAAAGCGACCGAATGATAAAACAATGGAGACTTTCAAGACGAAACTCCAGGTTGATTTTGCTTCACTCAAAGATCTGCGAGGTAAAGTAAGAGCACTGCAACTAAATGTAGCTTACTTCGCAGGGCTGCAGATTGCACAACAGCCATAGTGAGCGGCAGAAAAACAATGAAGTAAAGACTACAGTATATATATGCATGCCATATAGTATTTTTTCCATTGTGGTAGTTACTTGGCCAGTAGACCTATACAGCACTAAAACGTGTAAGATATTCTAGCTCAGGATAGTCTCAGGTTGCCGGCATCTGGGGACCACAATTATTGTTTTTGCATTGGTCTCGGGTCACATTAGTTCCAAGAATAAGCAAACAGCACAGTATAACACAAAATTTTTTATTGTACAAACACGTTTGATCATTATTGATCATTGAACAATTTTGCTGTTTCAGCATTTATGTTTGTTGTTGACAGTCGCAAGCAAGCATCTCATGTTTCGTTTTTCAACCTGTTCCCTGCGTTAGATTTTATTCTCTTCACAACGGAAAAAGTGCTTTCGCAAATGTAGTCACTACAATGACGTTAATGATGTAACAATATGACGTAACAGTCAATGATGTGACAATAATTACAATATTTATAACATCAAAACATTAATTATGATGCAGAAAGCCGCGTTGCTTTTGGCCCGCTAAAATTGGACATGTGGACAGTACGTCCGAAAATTTTCTGCGTATTTTTACGACGAAACAACACCAAGCTACGTTTTTTTTGGTTACCTGTACCATCAATTGTTACCTATATCCAATGCACGTTCGGCACGATAAACCTTTCTGTACTAAAGCGATAACGATAATCGATAATTTCAAAAATGCTCTGGGCGATACCGATAATCGATAAATCTCAATTTCTTAATGCGATATCGGTAATCGATAAATTATCGCTGATAAATTTTTCCGAGAAATGATGCGGTAAATTTTCAATGTGTTTGACGAAGTTTTTTTTCTTCTAAGTCAAATCAAAAAAGTGTTTTTCTAGATTTTTCACGAAAAGAGAGCACTTCAAGAACTCTGCCTTGGCATTAAACAAAACAAAGAGAGATTTTTTAAGTTGCAATAAGACTTTGTTGACACCATGAATTTTGCCATAGCGCCAACTCCCTAACTTAGAACACTGTGTGCATAAAGAATCGTTTATCGCTATGATTTATCGGCGATAACAAAATATATTACAAAAGCAATATCGGTAATCGATAAATCCAAATTATTTTGAGCGATAGCGATAATCGGTAAAAAATTATCGCCGATAAATTATCGCGATAAACGCCCATCTTTGCCTATATCAGGAAATGTGACGCGGGTATTGATGATGATGGTGGCTCGAGGGCCTGAGTTTGGACCAGCCTGTTCTATGATGTGACATTGTAGGCGATTTCAATATGACATTGTAGGTGATTTAGTGACATTGTAGGTGATTTATGATGTGACATTGTAGATGATTATATTGTAGGTGATATTAATATTAATTCTACTAAATTTATTGAAAGCTTTAGCTACTATCTCAACATGCTCGTCAGTAATGGAGCTTTTTTACTTATTGACAAACCTACCGGTATATTTGGTGAGATAACATTGAAAAGGTTGCCTAGGTATCTACTCCAAATTGACTTGAAGGTACGATCATATATGCCAACTTCCAGGTTACTCGGTCTGCTAAGAGGCTCACATCTAAAGTTATTCAGGTTGACATGATTTGGGCAAACGACTTGGAGAAAAGCCACAAATAAACTGGTTAGAGAATCAATTTGCCTAGGCTAAGTCAAAAATACGGTACTCCACTCAAGCAACCCCCACCTCTAGCACCCACAAGGCCATCTACCCAAATGCAGCTGCGGACGCGTTTCGACCTTTTTAGGTCTCATCAGCGCAGCATAGCAACAACCCCCCTCAAAAAAGTAAATTCCTACTTTCACTCTCCCCAAAATTTCTTGCAACCATTCCTCTGCTAAATCCCCGCTACTATCTAATTGCTAAGATCCAAACTAAATCCTTGCCACCATCCCCTCCTCCAATTTTAGACTAATTTCCTGTTACCATCTCTCCCCCAAAAATAACTCTCAATAAAACTAACTCCCTGAGCTTGAATATTGCGTTCTTCTGTGAAAAAGGGATTTGTAAGGCAATTCACCACTGAAGAAAAGAAACCAACCCAGCTCCTCATTTGTTTGGAAAATTACCTAATTCTACTAGATCTATTACCTAATAAATTACCTAATTCTACTAGATCTTGCCTAATTCTACTAGATCTTAAAAAGGCCTTCGATACAGTAGACCACAAAATACTGTTAGCAAAATTAGAAAAAGATGGCATAAGAGGCAACGTGCATAAACTCATAGAAAATTATTTAACTGATAGGCAGCAATATGTTAATACCAATTCCACGACCTCTGACCTCAATAAGGTCTGCTGCGGAGTTCCACAGGGTTCAACTTTAGGCCCCACATTGTTCTCTCTGTATATAAATGATTTGCCAAATATCTCTAACTTTACTGTAAGATTGTTTGCAGATGATACTGCCTTGATTATGCAAGATGAAAACCTTTCCAACCTAGGTAAAAGGCAAGAGTGAATTAATAAATGTAGAATTGTGGTTAAGAAAAAATAAGCTTTCCTTAAACTGTGATAAAACCTCATACCTGGTTGCTGGCCCATGTAGATACTCTTCTAAAACACTTGATCTATCTCAAAATGGTTCTCTAACAAAACGATGTACAGTTGCAAAGTACCTTGAGTACACATAGATGATACTTTAAATTGGGAATATCACGTCAATTTCATTTGTAACAAATTGTCTCAAATTGTTGGAATATTTTATAAACTTCGTAAATATCTAAACCTCAAATCATTAATATCGTTGTACTACAGTTTTGTACAATCTCATCTTCAATATGGCATTCTTTCATGGGATCTGCAAACAGCACAGTCCTTCAAAAACTTCAGATAATTCAGAACAAAATATAAAGAATTATTTGTAACGTAAAGAGAAACAGCCACACCTCTAACAATTTCCTATTTAGCTCATTAAACATACTCAAAATTAAAGACTTGCACACACTGGAATTAGCCAAATTTATGTTTATGTTTCATCATCATAAATTACCAAAAACATTTGATGACTATTTAAAGCTATTAATGCTTCTCATTGGCACAACACTAGAAGTGCATCTTCTGGAAACTACTTCATGCCACAAAGCAGAACAAACAAGGGAAAAAATACCTTGCAAGTTGCTAGTGTTCAAGTTTGGAATTCTCTATCACCTGCGTTGAAAACCCTCACCTACCAACCATAAATTTAAATCTGATGTTAGAAAATTTCTAGTTGACACCTACACTTAAATGAACTATCAAATTTAAACCATGCTACTAACTTAATAAACGTTAAAATTTGGTGCGTGCATGGGCTTTCAAAGATCAATAAAAAATCGTTATGTTCTTAATTACAAGTAGTTCTACGGTACCAGTATTTTTGTCTATTATTATGTGTACATACTACTCAGTGAGTATTTGTTTGATTTTGCTTTTTTTTTTTTTTTCTTTTCTTTTGCGCGTATTATCTATTTTGTGATACTTTCGGTAAACCAACTAACTGTACATTGGCTTTGGCTATGTAAGTAAATGGCGCTGGTATTGAATCTTTAGTGTAGTAAGGGTGGCAACAACCCGATGAGCAATGCTCCCTTTGTTGTCTCCCTCGTACACTCTAGCCTCAGACCATGATGTTTTACTAAATTTTTAATTGCTTGCATGTGTTATTTTTCAACTATTAGTTGTTAACTGTTATGGTATGAGCGTGTACAAAATAAATCTGTTCTGTTCTGTTTGGAAACACTTGTCCGATTTTCTTTGAGCAGGAAGCAACTTTTCGTGAAATTGAATTGTGCTTCTGTTTACGTCATAGAGCCTCAAAAACAAGAAATGCTGGATTTTACTCTTGTCCCGAAATTACTAGGCTTTTTTCAGTGGAATTATTACAGGGAGTTAGTTTTATTGAGAGTTATTTTGGGGGGAGAGATGGTAACAGGAAATTAGTCTAAAATTGGAGGAGGGGATGGTGGCAAGGATTTAGTTTGGATCTTAGCAATTAGATAGTAACGGGGATTTAGCAGAGGAATGGTTGCAAGAAATTTTGGGGAGAGTGAAAGTAGGAATTTACTTTTTTGAGGGGGGTTGTTGCTATGCTGCGCTGATGAGACCTAAAAAGGTCGAAACGCGTCCGCAGCTGCATTTGGGTAGATGGCCTTGTGGGTGCTAGAGGTGGGGGTTGCTTGAGTGGAGTACCGTATTTTTGACTTAGCCTAGGCAAATTGATTCTCTAACCAGTTTATTTGTGGCTTTTCTCCAAGTCGTTTGCCCAAATCATGTCAACCTGAATAACTTTAGATGTGAGCCTCTTAGCAGACCGAGTAACCTGGAAGTTGGCATATATGATCGTACCTTCAAGTCAATTTGGAGTAGATACCTAGGCAACCTTTTCAATGTTATTTCAAGCATTTGACATCTTTTGAGTGATCGATTCTATTGAGTTTTTGATCTTCAATGAAGCGGTGTCATTATTAAATTTTTCTATATTTGGTGAGATGAGAATTCGTATTGATCATATAATGACTGATGCTACTGGTAATATAATTTATCCTTGTGTGTTTTTTTAAAGCTTAACAACTGTCTCAACATGCTCGCCAGTAATGGAGCTTTTTTACTTACTGACAAACCTACCCGTATATTTGGTGAGACGAGAACTCGTATTGATCATATAATAACTAATGATACTTGTAATGTAATTTATCTTTGTGTGTTTCTGAGTGACATTAGTGACCACTTTCCCGTTGCTTGCCTTGTAGCACATAATTCTTGTTCTAAAAAGGGTCGTGGCAAGGGATCGACCGGGGCCCCGGCCGGGTATGCCACTTTTTACCCCGGTCCGGCCCTGGCCGGTGGGGTCATAAAAATGGGCCGGGGTTGAATTTTAAATTTATTTACCGTATATTCCGGCGTATAAGACTACCTTCAAAGTGCAAAAAACACCCTTAAAAATCGGGGTGGTCTCATACAACGAATACAAAAATCGTATCTCAATTTTTACATGAAGATTTTTTTTATTTTCCAAGAAAAATAAGTTGGTGCGTAAAAATAAAGAACGTGCATGCCTAAAGCGTTTTTGAGGTTCGTCATGCACTAATGAAAAGCAGAGCCGGATTAAGGGGGGGGGGCTATAGCCCCGGGGCTCCCCGAGAAAGGGGGCCCCCCGATCAGTGATAAAAAGTTTGTCAATGGCGTTCTCCAAAAAAAAAGAATCCTTCGGTTTCAAATTTAATTCAATTAAGTATGAAAAGTTTAGATGGCCATTGAATCACTTCTGTATGTTACGATGATTTTTTGAGATTTTAGCAATTGATACCAGTAAGTGGCAGCCCTGCAAAAGTTTTAATACAGCGTTTCGGCGAAGCATTTGAAGGAGGGTTATTCTTTACACTAGTTCTGCTTCACATACTGTATATTTTTTGTTTTTTTGACCATCACTCAGTGGCGTAGCCGAGGGAAAGGGACCCCCCTTTTTTCCTTGCGAAGATATTCTTTAGAAATGAAGACCTTTTTCCTTGATGATTTGCCTTAATCCGGGTACAGCACCCCCCTAAATTTTTTGCTGGCCACCTCGCTGTCATTACTTATCCGGCTTGAAGAGTCTAAGCCGCTGAGGTGGTCCGGTGGATAAGCTATGCTATTCGCTACTTTATCGATAGCTAGCACATAAAGTGTTGTAAGTGTATTACCACTACAGACATTTGTCCCTTTTTCTGTTTTTATATTAGTATGCACAGTATAGTATTATAAAATAGTATGTCAATATTCTAGCTGTGGCGTTTAGCGAATATGCCATTATTTTAGCTGTTTCTGCTAAAGTGCATTAGATTAATTTTTGCATGGCTTGGCAACCAGGAATTCATTTCAAATACTAAGGTTTAAAAAATTTCTGATCTTTGACTGCGAGATCATGTTGACTATGCGTTTTCCACTACGCGCATCAATCTAAGCAACGTCGATTGTGGCATCATAAACATCACTATTCAATATTTCTTTCCATGTTCAATTTTCCAACTTTCGTAATCATATTCCGTGCCGCATTTTTGTTGTTAAAAGTGCAGGTAGAACGTAGAGACAATAAGCACAGAGCAGTCGTAGTGGCCTAGCGGGACGGCAAACTTGATCAATTTTTAGCGTTGTCAGGTTCCAGTTCATTAGATATTTACACTGTCATAGCCACGTGGGGAGGGGGGATTGGAGGTTACAACCTCCCCTCTTCCATTGAGCCACAAATGACGTCATACTTTCTTCTTTTTCTGATATTTATTTCGAAGTGCTCGATGCTTTATCATTGATAATCTGGTTTTGTAATTGCCATAATAACAAGAATTACGCAGCGTTGTTTCCTGAATTTTGTTCTTTGCCGTTATACTTATTGAAGCAATGACGCAATTTTATTAGCAGGGCAGTGCCGCTCCTGTACATGCAACTGCCCTCGGCTCCTCAGACCTTCCGTATGAAAACGGCTATACGATTTCAAGCAAAAATGATGTACGTACTGTAGCTCAAAAAAGAACTAAATCGCTAACATTTGAATATCGTTTTACCACTTTCACCAGAAAGCATTCCTTTGACTTCGTTACAAGAATCGTGCCTTCACTGCCTTCGCTATTTCTAGTTTAAAACATCTCTCTTAAAATTTGAGGCCATCTTTTGCTATTATACAACAAGGGGCGGATCCAGGGGGGATGTGGGGTATGCTGCGTATGCATCTTCCCACCAGCCATTTTCAACAATGTTTTGGATGAATAAAATTTTTCCATAAATTCGAACCTCCACATAATAATATACCTTAGTCGTCTTAAGCACGCATAATCGAAACTGTGCGAACAAAATGCATCGTATTTGGTGAAGCACTCAAAGTTAGGGGCCAAAAATATGACAAACTTTCCTTAGAAATTGTTCAAAAAGCATTAAAATGGCCATTGCAGTATGCAAATGTTCAAAATTTTTCCGGGAGAGCATGCCCCCGGACCCCCCTGGAGTTGTTTTTGTCGCTTAGACTAAGTTGCTGAAATTTAATCTTTCGAAAAAAACTACGCTTGAAAAGCGACGACAATTGGTGCCCCCTCCCTGAAAAAAATTCTGAATACGCCCCTGACATGAAAACATTTTCAAAAATCTTGTTTACGCCCGTTTTCGGGTCTAAACGTTTTTGCATTTGGTTAACATTCAAACTGATTCAAAAATACATCTACCCCACCAAAATTTTGTGGATCCGCTTCTGCATACAACGTATGGTCAAATGTGATGTCATTCTCAACCCCCTCATTGCAAAATCCTGGCTACGCTAGTGGATCTTTACTAGTCAGAATTGTTGATTTTTTTATTTTTTTAAGCTCATCAGTGTTATTTTCAATCAAGTTCAGCGAAATTTGATTATTTTCACTTCAAAATCTTCAAATTTTCAAATTCGAGTTTTTCGAAAAATATCTTTCAGGCTTGAATTTGCAGCCTGATACGTAGGTTGATTTATTTGAGAGCAGCAAAAAGCAAAGCAAGGGGCCTATTATGTAAATCGTGCCTCTTAAGACAGCTGCTTACATGGGTGTGCCACCCTAGAAAAGATCGTCAAATGGCTTCCTCTAAATAAGTTCGACACTAACGTCAAAATCAGGTCTGCAAAAAAGCATAGGTCATCCCGGAAAATTAGCCCCGGGGTCCCCCTAGGCCTTAATACAGCCCTGATGAAAAGCGTGTACAATTACGAAAGCATTACGTAACACCATTGACGGCATTTACATGAAGAGTGAGGACGTGAGTAGCCTGCTAAGCTATGTATTCTAGATACAATATAAAGCATTGCATAAATCCCGGCCCTGGCCAACATTGTTGCCCCGGTCGTTCCTTCATCGCAGCCACATAAATAAGATTACTTATTCGTATAAACACAACGAGTCGTTTTGATACTGCATAATTTAGACTGGAGCTAATTAATTCGTTTGGTGCTCTCTCTACTACTTTATCGTTTTTAACTTCTACAGATATAAACTCCGGCTTCTCCAAATTCATCAAATATATTATCTGATAACATCGATAAACACGCACCTCTTAAAAAAGCATCTCGCAAAAAACGAAAACTAGTCAGCAAGCCTTGGATAACGAAAGGAATATTAGTCTCCCATAAAAAAAAAATACACATACGCTAAATTTTATAAAATTAGTACAAAGGCACAAAATTTTTTTGCAAAATTTATGCCAACAAATTAACTAAAATTAAAAAACTGTCAAAAAACTCTTACCTTTAACAAAAGATTATTAACTCGAGACACGATATGCGTAAATTTTGGTGTATTATGAAAACTTTATTACCTAACAATCAAAATTCGAGCCAGCCTGTCTCTGTAAGTTTTGATGGAAGTAAACTCACCGACCCTGAAGATATTGCAAATTGCTTCAACAACCACTTCTGCAGTATAGGCCAGTCGTTGGCTGATAAAACTGATTCTTCCTGCCCTCTTTCCTGTCTTGAATACCTTCAAAATCGTACTAAAGCGTCGATGTATTTTTGTCCTATTTCTGCAGCGAAAATCTCTAATGTGATATTCCAGTTAAATCCCAACAAGAGTTGTGGTTTTGATGGCATTAACGCTAGATTTGTTAAAATCGCTGCTGATGTTATATCGCCGATCTTAGCTGTTTTAGTTAATGCATGTTTTGACGTTGAAATTTTTCTGAGCTGTCTCAAAATTGGTCGTACCAATTTTTAAAACAGTTGATAAATGCAAAGTTAATAATTACAGGGCTATTGCGCTATTATCTGTATTTTCCAAAGTAATAGAAAAAGTTGTTTACGCTAGGACTATTGACTTTCTTAATCTTTATTCCATTCTTACTCCTCAATATGGGTTTAGAACAAGCTTTTCAACTATTCATGCAGTTATGGATATTACTACGTGCAGTATAAAGTATTTATTTGTTAGCATGCCTCGACTTTGTGTTTGCTTCGTTTTTAATTGATTGCGCATATTGTCCGAGAATTGTGAGCTGATTACTTCTCTGCGTTGCGACTTTAAATTGTTATCGCACGTTCAGACCGTGATCAGTAAGCACGCGTTCAGACCATGTTCAGTTAAGTGTTAGCGTAGCTTCTCTTTCTGAAGCTGCAATCTGTAGTTAACTAACTTTGTTTTCTATTATTCAGACGTACTTTAGTTCTTGTCGATTAAACCTTAATTGAAGGCTATGTTGTGATTAGTATGAGCTTGAGAATTACGACATTTTAATCGAAAATATTCAGTATGGATATTAAAGACCTTCGTCCCAAAGTGTTCGCGGTAGATCCGCGGAGTAGTGATGCCAGAAAGCAGTGGTCTCACTGGTTTAGGTCTTTCGGATGTTATGTGCAGAAATACGAAAACATTTCGGACGAAGATAAGCTGAGTTTGCTGGTGAACCATGTCGATGCTTTAGTTTATGAAATTAAAATCGCGAAAATAGCTACATTGGAAGCATCTGTTTCGACTACAAAAGGAACTTCAAACGACTACAAAAGAAAAGGAACTACAAAAGGAACTTTGTCGGCAGCGTGGCGTAGTAGTTCGGAGCGTCGTTTTTACGACGACCATGATCGCAAGGTTGATGGTTCACCTCCCAACCTAGTCTCGTCGTTGCGTCCTTGGATAAGATGCTTCACGATGATTATCTCTGCTTGGTGGAATCTGGCAAGCAGCAAATTAAAGAAGTCAGAAGAAAATTCAAGCGGAAAACTTGGAAACAAAGGCAACTCCTAAGCGAGTCTGGATTCGTCCTACGCATAGCGCCTCCGCCGCTTTCTCGTGATAGGAGGATAAAGATGAAGAAATCAAATCAAATCAAAAATCAACTTCTTGGCTTCTTGGCTTAGTTGCCCTGGGCCAGTGTTATTAAAACGTCATGTGCGCTCTAGCAAATATGATCCGTGTGTCAATGAAGTGGAATTAATTCATGCAACCCCTTCTTGCGCTCGTGTACGAATGCAAAGTGGCCGAGAGGCAACTGTGTCTTTAAGAGATATTGCTCCTGTTGGAGAGAAAAGAGTCGGTATAAATGAAACTGTAGATAATGCTAATGGAGTTTTTAATTCTGAAACCTCTGTTGTCGACACATCTATTACTGGTGATAATGTGTCTAACGAGGATAATGTTTGTGATCATGACGGCAATGCCGTCTTTCCAGAATCTTCTGGTCCTAGACGCTCTTCTCGTATTAAACGTGCTCCCGATTGTTTTACTTATGACCGAAGTCACATGCACTAAATATGTATGTTTCTTTTTTTCGGGCAGAGGTGAATGCAGTATAAAGTATTTATTTGTTAGCATGCCTCGACTTTGTGTTTGCTTCGTTTTTAATTGATTGCGCATATTGCCCGAGAATTGTGAGCTGATTACTTCTCTGCGTTGCGACTTTAAATTGTTATCGCACGTTCAGACCGTGATCAGTTAGCACGCGTTCAGACCATGTTCAGTTAAGTGTTAGCGTAGCTTCTCTTTCTGAAGCTGCAATCTGTAGTTAACTAACTTTGTTTTCTATTATTCAGACGTACTTTAGTTATTGTGGATTAAACCTTAATTGAAGGCTATGTTGTGATTAGCATGAGCTTGAGAATTACGACACTACGTTTTGTTTTGATAATTTTGCTAAGGATAGGTATACTGGGCTGATATTGCTTCATTGAGTCAAGGCATTTGACAACATACTACTTAAAAAACTAGATCATTACGGATTATTAGAATTGGTAAATGATTTCATTGTTCTTACTCAACCAACAGAGAACAGTTCGCTTTAATCAATAACTCTAACTCTTCCCCGAAACCAATCAATGTAGGAGTTCCACGGGGTTCAACCCTTGGACCCTTGCTTTTTCTTCTACATACCAATAACTTGCGTAATTGTGTTGAAAGTGTCCCCCGTTTATTTGCGGATGACACATGTTTGCTAGTTGGTGCACCAACTATTAATCAACTAGAAAAGCAACTTAATTTGAAATTACCTGAAATGTATAAATGGATGGTGGCTAACAAATTAACTTTAAATACTTCTAAATCTCATGCTTTAGTAATTTCCCAAAAACTTAGGTCTCCTTCAGTAAATCTTAATCTTCAGTGTCTTGCTGGAAGATCAAGTAAGGTTAAGAAAGCTAAGTGTTTGGGGATTATTGTGGATAATCAATTAAACTTTGCCGATCACATCAAAATTACTGAAACCAAAGTTGCTCGCTCAGTGAGAAGCCTAAGTAAATTAAGTTATTATCTACCTACTTCAGCTATGTTGCAATCATATTATTCTCTTGTGCATCCAAATTTGCAGTATGGTGTAGCCGAATGAGGTAGGGGAAGGTGGGGCAATACGGGACACTTTAAAATAATCGCGCATAACTCGGGATATAAATAAATATTTTGTAAAACTAAACTATCCTCGGATAGGTGTTGACTAGTAGCATAATATTAGACTGCATTTTTTTATTTTGCTGCCTGCGTCAATGTGTAATTATAAAAATAAAAACATAAAAAATTGTCCCGTTTTGCCCCTCAGCTGGGGCAAAATGGGACACCTGTCCCGTTTTGCCCCACTCCTTATTTTGCCAAATAAGACTACCAGTTTTACGGTAAAAGCAAGCTGTGGGTGAAATGAAACATGTTTCTACTGTGCTATAAGCTAATATTGATCGTAGCAGTTCAAAAAATCAGCCAACTTGTACTCGGTTGAACCCACTAGCTCAGCTTAAACTGGTAGGGTCAGGTTGCCGCAAGCTCAATTCTGCGTGGCGTTCTAAAAAATTAAACAGCCAATCCTTGACCGCTTTGTTTGAACTTTTGTTAAAAGGGACATTTAAGCCATTGGCCTCAGCAAGCTGAAAAGCCAACTCTCTCAAGGAGTCCGTGGTTAATCCAAAAAACATACCGGTACATTGCATTTTTTTCGCATGCTCCAGAAGTTCATTTTCGAAGCTGCTATCAAGGGCAGGAACAAAGTGGCCAAGTTTGGCTTTCCCTGGTTGGCTTACTTTGCTGTTGACATGCCTCTCAAGTGTGTTCTTTGGGATATTGTAAACAATTGCAGCTTTTCTTAAAGAATGTTTCTTCTCCTTAACATCTTTTATGGCTTGATCAAGATCAGCTTCTGACCACTTTGAAAGGTCGCTTTTCCTTTCATAATTTCTGACCATTATTATTTACGATATATACCGGTATATATATATTGTATTTACTAGAATAGAGAAAACTATAAAAAAGAATAGTTTATATTAGGCTATACCGGTACCATACCAGTACATTGGCATCATACCGGTAATGAAAAGGAGAATATAATTATGAAACTAAGTTACCGGTAGTTAAAAAGTCTAGGCTACCAAAAGTTAGTCTTAGGATACTGTGTACCGGTATACTGTTCATTTAGCATCCAAAATCTAATCAACCGTGCCGGACTGCAGTAGCAGGTACCAGTAGCTTACTGGTACTTCTTCAGTGTATAGAGAACAATATATCATATCAAGATTATTACTAGTAGGACTATGCTAAAGCAAAATATTTTTGATAAATCTTTGGCATTTCAGCGCCAGCAGCTACCACTGCACAGGTACCGGTAGTTTTGTGGGTTTTTACTAGGCTATTATCCTGGTACTGCCTCAAACTTTATATCATTTAAGGTTAATCTTAAAGTCTGACTAGATTAATTAGCATATGGGACGTAAATGAAAAACAGTTAAGAGAGAGAGGATGTCCCATTATGCCCCAATAGGGTAGGTACGACTAAAAAACAAGTAACTCAGACAGTTTTTCACAAAAACTGCAAAACTTTTTTTTTATTAAACACAAAGAGGCTATTGAATTTACAGAATAATTTTCTAACCAATTTGTCAACATCTTCACTTTAAATTCACTCAACTAATCAGCAACTACCTTACGTGAAACTACAGTAAAACACCTTTTCTCCCCTTACACCACGATTTTACAAAAAAGTAAAAAGTTTTTCATGCGCGAAGTTTGAAAATGTGGTAACCCAACATACAAATGCCACAAGAGTTCGCTAAACTATTTACAAGCAAAATAAAAGCTATGTCCCGTTTTGCCCCGTGTCCCGTTTTGCCCCACCTTCCCCTAATACGTTTCCTTCTTATCTTACTAAATTGACGCGACTTCAGAAAAAAGCAATTAGATTAGTGACCTCCAGTGATTGGAATGTTAGTGCTGCTCCTCGGTTTCATGATACAACTGTGTTGCCATTTTCTGAATTGATTAAATTTGAAATTGCAAAAATCCTTTTTAACTGCAACGATGATTGTTTGTCTCCTTCGTGTGATCATCATTTTACTTCTGCTAAAAATTTTCATTCTCGTGTGACTACTTTTCCCTTTCACAAACAAATGGTTATTCCTTTACATAAAACAAATCGTATACAAAAATCGATTAAATATGTTGGCCCCAAAATCTGGGATTCGATTCCTTTGAATGTTAGTAAATTCTCATGTAATCGATTGAATAAATGTTATAAAAATCTGTTAATGAACTCTCCCAAGAATGTTGATTTTTTTCAGCGTACCGGCACGTAACAATGGCCCTACCCATCCCTTCTCTGGTTTCTTAATTATTGCTTTCCTGTTTGTGTTTTGTGGATTTTTTTATATTTTACTTCTTTCTTTCAGACAGGCCTCAAACTGCTGACTTGACTTTATTTTGTTTATCCTTTTTACAGGGTGGCTGCTCCACTCGACGATCTTACGGTCTCTTCGCAGCCACTCTGTTGCTGTAATATGTTATATCTGTGTGTAATTTTTTTAATACTGTCAAGTAGTAGCAAATAAAAAAGCTTAAGTTTGAAGTCTTGAGTCTGAGTCTAGCTACTAAATTCGTTTGCCTGTTCAAGAATGGGGCATGGCAAGCTTACCAGTGTGCACAGTGATCAAGAAACAAGGTCGGCGCTAAGGTGGAAATTGTATCGCAAATGCATAAGCGCAAGTATTAACAAATACTTGAAGGCAATGAACGCCGTTTCAATATCTCAGGTCTCATCAAAGCAGGTGGTGTGAGCAAGATTTACGTGGGACAGAGGGTGAGCTGAAAAAAGTAGTTATCCTGCTCAAACGCAAATGACTCAAAAAACTGCGCTTAGTGTTGGAATAAAATTTGCACGTTGTGCACAACACGATCACACCATGCACATTTTAAAAAATGTTTTTGGGGAGCATGCTCTATACCCCATTGACGCCGTTTTTGTGCCCCACTTAGCTTCAAAGTGACTCTGCTGCTGCACGCCAAAAAAAGTTCTCAAATTTTGGCGCTCCCCCTGTAAAAATTTCTGAATACGTCCCTGGAGGCAGTTTTAAGGATGCTAACGAGTTTCCAAAAATCAACAAACCCATACGTCACATCAGATCGAAGATAAATCACTAAATGAATGGCCAAAAGTTTTTTATACTTTGGTATTTCCTTTCTTCATTGATTCTTTTTTATTATCATTACGTATTGCGATCCTATAAATATAAGTTCAGTAGCAGTGTTTTCATGAGTCATGCGTCGCAAGGAAAAAAGTTTAAGAGGCACTGCTGTAGATAAGATATGTGTTATGTGTGAGGTTGCCTGCGGGTCTTTGTGAATCACATTCCAACAAAACAATAAATTTGCGAGTTTCGAAGAATCGAACTAAACAACGTCATTAAAAATTTTTTAGTAAAAATTTACGCCGCATTTGGCAAACTTCCCGTCTATATTTGTCCTGAAGCAGTTCGCTGTAAAACCAGCTTAACATAAAAAACGACAACAACATTTAATCCAAGACAAGACTTTTGCAATGTTTTGTGAATTAATGAGTTCGCTAGTGGGCATGATACTCAGTCGAGTTCGTGAACTTCTTGTTGCATTCTAAAACATGCAAACGGTAAATGTGTCCTGCGTTTTCTGCGTTGCATTAACAGCGTTCAGTCGTTTATGATCGATATTGCCGTGCACCGACATTGATGGCTTGAAACAGGGGGTCGGTAACGTTTTATTTCCAGTGTGCCAATTTGTAAAATTTGGTGTCAAATGTATATTTGCGTGCCGATAAAAAATTGTGTTATACTACGGCAGCGGTTCCCAACCTTTTTTTCTTCATTACCGCTTCTGATGTGACTGATCCTTAATTACCCACAACAATCTGCAGTATTACTGAAGTTCACCTCAGTTATATCAATCGGTGAGACGCAACAAAAAAAGGTCTACACGTCTGCAGGTGTCCTGTTTTCACTGGCGTCGTGCCATTGTTACTTTTTATAAAAAATAAAAATTTATAAAAATTTTACCCCAAAATTTTCTGAGATGTGTTACTTTTTATAATTTAAAAAATTGAAAATTACCAAAATATAAAATTTAGCCAGTGCCATTTCGGTTTCATCCTTCAAACTAACCCCATACCCCCTTTTTTATACTATAAACGTCAGCGACATGGCCTAGCGGTACCGCGCGCAGGTGACAGATCCTACGTGACGGGTTCGATTCGCGGCTGGAGCCGATCGCATTTGACATATACAACGGGTGGTTGCTGACTCGAAAAGCGCAAGCTCACTTCGCTTTTGAAACAAAGTTTATGATACTTTATAAGAATGTTTTTATTACACTTCTGATTAAGCTTCGTCAAAAAAAAAGGGCCCCGGTGCCTCCTTTCCCCTGGCTACGCCACTGTACATGATGATACACCTATCTCTAGCTAACGTATTTTCATGCAACTAATTTCAGTTGTTAAGCAAAAAAGTTTTTGTGAGGATTCCGTGAAAACAAATAATAATTTTGCATGTTTGGAAAATATCTCGCGTACCACCAGTGGTACGCGTACCACAGGTTGGGAACCCCTGCCTTAGGCATACGTTTTTGTGTCATGTGACCCACCGAAGAATCACATATTACCCCTCGGGGGTAATTTACCCCCACGTTAAAAACCATTTTACTACGACGTACAAGACTATCCGCACTTGACGATACATTCTGCGACTTCGCACTTTCATTTATACTGCGAACGACTTTTTTAAAATGCTACTCTGCTTTTCGTAACGAGAAACTGCCTTTTTAAAAGCTTCGTTTTTTTTCGAATCATCTTTAATCAGTTTTTCGCGTTTGGTTTCAAAATTATGTTTATACTTGAGCTAGGGCAAGCGACATTTTCATAGCAGAGTGTACTGTACAAGTGCACATACTGCTCTGTCATTGCAACAGACAAACCCAACGTGGATAGAACAAAGTATTTTCTTCCAAGAGTGAATAAATCTATTGGGCAAGGCCAAATTGCTTTCAGGGGCATTAAATTTTGGGCAGAAATTGACTTGACGTTGAAAAAAAGCCAATGGAACGAATTCAAAACTGGCTACCGAAAACAACTGTTAGGAAACCATGATTATGAACGTCGAACCATAGGTAAGTATGGTGTACAACAACAATGTAATGTAACAATATAATTATGAGTACAACAACAACAATGTATTGCAATGTAATGTAACGTTAATTAATTATGGTGTGCAACAACTCTAGCTTGACATCCGCATCACGTGGGAGATTGTTGCACTCTAATCTTGAAAATTTATCACATATCTGCGAATGCATTGAACTGATTTATATCTTCCTGCTAGCTACTTGTTTTGTTTGTTTTTTGTTGTGTTGCTTTTTTCTTTTTTTCTCTTTCTCAGTGTTGTTATATTCTTATTATTGTTTTGTCTGCTGTGAATAAAATTTTGTTCAAATGTTGTATTATAATGCTACATGTCATGAAGCACCTTGACTTGAAAACCTTATGGTTCTTTGATGCTTCTTGGGGAGTTATTACAGGATGCTTGTTAAGCGGTTTACGAGCTCGCAAACTGTTCGGTAAAAATTTTTTCCTCGCTAACGCGCTTTTCGGGATTATAGGCTTTTCCGAGCTGGCGAACTCGCTCGGCAAGTAGCGAGGAAAATAATGAGCACGTTAAGTTACCGAGCGACAATTTCATACACAACTAGCCATGGCAGAGCGCAGTTTTTTAGGTCGTAGTTTATGCACACTATAGCTAGTACTTAGTATATGACACAACTAGAGCTTTACACAACACTCAGGCTTGTTGTGAAATCATAGACTCAAGTTAAAGTTTATTCGTGCGAAAGATCCTAAGGCTCATCAAGTCGCTACACTCTATCTCAAACATGACACATGTCAACAGAAAAAAGCAAATTTTCAAAAATAAAGAACAAAACAAAAAAGAAAAATGCAAAGCATAGTCAACATACAAATACATACACATCAAACTAAGATTAGTAGGCTAGCTGCTGATCACCGGTACTAGCTAGCGCCTAGTTTAGTGCTAAAACTGTGCTAGTGACTTTATACAAAGTTGGGATGGTTTTAACTTGTTTACAGGTAAGAGTGTATGTAGTAATGGTGTCTACAGATGTACCGGTATAGGCTTGCTGTGAGGTGTTAGACTAGCAGCTGCTCTTTGCTGGCTGGCACCTAGTCTGCTGCTAAAACTGTGCTATTACGCCTATTGCAAACATGCGTTGGCTGCAGACTTAGTTAGAGAGTATGCAGTAATGCAATCTTCCACCATTAACTGTGTGAGGCCATGGCCAGCAACTGCTAGTCTAGCACCTCACAACAAGCCTATGCATCAGTGGACACCATTACTGCATACACTCTTTACCCATAACCAAGTCAAAACCATCCCAACTTTGTAATACTAGCACAGTTTTAGCACTGAACTATGCGCTATAGCCAGCAAAGAGCAGCTGCCAGTCTAGCACCCCACAATAAGCCTATAACCTACATACCGAGCAGTTAGCGAGACACTCGGCTTTTACGAGTAACTGCTCTTTCTGCGAGCGCAGCCTGTAATCCCAACTTTGCGAGCACGTTATCTCGGCTGCAGCTCGGAGAATTTCTCCGAGGAGAATTAGCGAGAGAAATCGCTCGCTAACGCATAAAATCCTGTAATCACCCCCCTGGTCTGTATTTTAATAACCGAGATAGCATGTTTATTGTGATTTATTGTTTTTAGAAATATAGGCGAAATAAACTATTACTATTACTACGACTCTTGAAATTGTCTCACTTCTGATTTCGACCTCTTGGCTGCAGACATCGCGGATAACTTCAGGGTTACTAACTCATCACTAAATAAAACGCAAATATACACAGTAGTGACCTAATGACAGTGGTAATGAAAAAGTGATTATGACTAAACAATAAAACAAAACACAGCAAATTAGCCACTTCTTTTGCGCTGAACGTAATTTTTTTATTTTACCATTTCAAGAAATGTTTTGGAAAATTTTCACCACTCCCCTGCCGTATAAAACTACCTCGCGTGCAATGATTAGCACGCGTGCGATGATTGGCACGCGTGTCAGGATGATTGGCACGCGTGCGATGATTGGCACGCGTGCGATGATGGGCACGCATGCGATGATGGGCATGCGTGCCGGTATGATTGGCACGCAGGCGATGATTGGCACGCGTGCGATGATTGGCATGCGTGCCGGGATGATTGGCACGCGTGCAATGATTGGCACGCGTGCCGGGATGATTGGCACGCGTGCGATGATTGGCATGCGTGCAGGCATGATTGGCACGCGTGTCGATATGATTGGCACGCGTGCGATGATTGGCGCACATGCGATGATTGGCACGCGTGCGATGATTGGCATGCGTGTCGGCATGATTGGCACGCGTGCTGGGATGATTGGCAAGCGTGCGATGATTGGCACGCGTGCGATGATTGGCACGCGTGCCGGGATGTTTGGCAAGATTGGTTCGGCATTATAATCACTGTTTTTAACGATGACATCAAGAAATTGGTTATGATGCAGAAGCTAGAACCAAGAAACGTGGGCCTAATGCCAACTAAAATTGGACATGTGGACAGGGTAAATGCATGCTTAGCAATCGCTATCATATACCTTTTATGGTAAAAAATTAAGACTGCTGCCACTATTTTTTTCAAAATATAGTTTGTATACTGCTGTGTAGTGGTAGTTTTCAAGCTTTTATGTATTGTTGGTCCTTTTCAGCAGTCTATACGTGATCAACGCCCACCAACAAGACAAAAACTTGTTTCCTTTTATTCTACTCCAATGTGTGAGGCGTGAGTTTGCAGTTTGGGTAACTAAGTTCCAGACTATGGCAGTGAGTGTGTCGCAAAATAGTGAAGAAAACTACCCACGTGAGACAAAGAACTATTTTACCGACGAAAAAGTTGCTGGAAGTTAGATACACTGACACTGGAAAATATCTTGCAATTCGAGTTGATCTCACACAAAAAGTAATAAATAAACTAAAAACCTCATAACTTCAGAAACTAAGCCACTCACTCAACAAGTCACTTGCCAACCTGTCTGATTGACTTGGACAAAAGCGGGAGAGAGCAACTTGCGCACGCAGGCCACATGCGGCCCTTTTTTCAATGTGGCCAGAGTTAGAACTGGGGGGCTATTACAAGATTTTATGAGTTAGCGAGCGGTTTTTCTCGCTAATTCTCCTAGCGGCAGCCGAGATAACGAGCTCGCAAAGCTGGAATTACAGGCTGCGCTCGCAGAAAGAGCAGCTACTCGGTAAAGTCGAGTGTCTCGCTAACTGCTCGGTATGTATAGGCTTGTTTTCAGGTGCTAGACTGGCAGCTGCTATTTGCTGGCTAGCGCTTAGTCTGGTGTTAAAACTGTGCAAGGACTACAAAGCTGGTATGGCTTTAACTTGGTTACAGGTAAGAGTGTAGTAGTAGTAGTGTGTTTTATTCAACGACCATCAAAGTACATAGAAACAACGCATATCACGACATTCGGCCGAAAAAAAGGTAACAGCGACAAAACGCGAACCGTTAAAGCATGCAATATACAACCCTACAATAAATTTAAAAACTAAAAGAAGCATGGTCACTGCACCTAAGCATGGTCACTGCACTGCACCTGAGTGCATGCAGTAATGGTGTCTACAGATGCATAGGCTTGTTGTGAGGTGCTAGACTAGCAGTTGCTGGCCATGGCTTCACACAGTTGCTGGTGGTAGATACATTTTTGTTTATGCACACACCAAAGTATAACAGCATCGCAGTGGTAACCATCACTACATAAGCTACTCTCCGACCAAGTCTGCAGCCAACACATGTTTGCAACAATAGGCCTACTAGCACAGTTTTAGCACTAGACTAGGCGCTAGCCAGAAAACAACAGCTGCTAGTCTAGCACCCTACAGCAAGCCTATACCGGTACATCTGTAGACACCATTACTACATGCACTCTTATCTGTAACCTAGTCAAAACCATCCCAACTTGATAATACTGGCACAGTTTTGGCACTAGACTAGGCGCTAGCCAGTAATCATCAGCTAGCCTACCGGTGCTAGTCTTAGTTTGATGTGTATGTATTTGTATGTTGATTATGCTTTGCATTTTTCTTTTGTTGTTTTGTTTTTATTTTTGAAAATTTGCTTTTTTGTGTTGACATGTGTCATGCTTGAGATAGAGTGTAGCGACTTGTAGAGCCTAAGGCTTTTTCGCATGCATGAATAAACTTGAACTTGAGTCCACCCTTTCACAACAAGCGTGGGAGTTGTATAAAGGTCTAGTTGTGTCATATACTAGGTAAGCCTACTAGCTATTGTGCATAAACTACGACCTAAAAAACTGTGCTCTGCCATGGCTAGTTGTGTATGAAATTGTAGCTCGGTAACTTAACGTGCTCATTATTTTCCTCGCTACTTGCCGAGCGAGTTCGCCAGCTCGGAAAATCCTGCAATCCCGAAAAACGCGTTAGTGAGGAAAAAAATTTTTACCGAGCAGTTTGCGAGCTCGCAAACCGCTTAACGAGCATCCTGTAACAACCCCCCCGGTCGAGTGTGCAGCATCAAAAAAATCAAATTAAATCTTCATTATACTCGCGGTATTACGCCGAGGCGTGTAACAAGTGGCGGAATCCATCGCCGCAGCTTAGTCCAAGAACAACACAGCTCCGATGAAACGTCGCAGCGGTGGCGAGCCGTTGGCAATACTGCACAGATTTGACCGGTCCGGGATTTAAACCCCAGCCTACAGCACTGACAGCGTGTGCGCTTTAAAATTGAGCTAACAGACCGGTTGAGTGCAACATAGTGTCGAAAATGTTAAACTTTCGAACTACCACACATTCAACTATTTGCTATATTTGTCGTAAAACGCACCAAAAAGTCTTTGAATTTGCAGTAAAAAGTGATTTTACCGTTAATGTTTGACGAACATGCGCCTTAACTGTGGGTATTTTACGTGGATGTGAAAATGCAAAGATGTTTTAGTCCGTTAGAAATATTAATGAGGAGCGTAATACTATGTAAGTTCTGCACCCCTCGGGCCTGGGCTCAACCCTAAACCCTTAGTTAAGGCGCCCAGTACAACTGTCAAATGACAGCTAAGCTAATATTGCTTATAACCGACAAATATACGGTGCTCTGTATGAATAAAAGCGACAATCGATTTTTGTTAGATGCAGTCCACATAATGGTGCTTATGTTCTGCTCATCTCGTTCACTCACATCGCTGTTCGAGGATATGAGGTTGGTTACGGTAAACTGCACAACAACATCTAGAGTAAAACACGAAAAAAAAACAGTAAAATAAATAAATTAAATGTAAGCTTCTGTATTGACGAGAAATAGCAAAATACACCACGATCACTTGCGATTACTGTAGGCCACTCACCCTCATTGACAAGCTAACAGGCTCAGATGCTTCATCAGCACGGACCACCAGACCCTCAATCTGGCTAAAGATATTTTCCCGGTCGGGAAGGTCCTAATAAAAACATGACAGAATCAATAGCGGGTCCAAACGAGATGAATTGATGCCATTTACACTCTTATGCATAAAAAATGTGAGAAATTTAAAACCACCTTCACATCTGTTTTTTTTAATTATTGGGCGCATACAAAAATGATATTGACGAGCTGATTAGGCTGCGAGAAAATATAGCAACTTACGATATTGAACGTTCTGGACGGTTTTACCATAATATGCTATTAAAAATTTAGGGGTTTTCAAAGCTGTTTGGACAATAAAGAAGATTCAAACATCAATCAAGCCTTGTTCGCATTTCAACTCTCCAGAATTAGCTTTTCCAAGTTAAAAACTTCCTTAAATAAAAATTTTTATTTGCATTATGGGTGTTCACAGTGTTCACAGCCATGGGAACACGATAAACAACAACAACAACAACAAGTTTATTTGTCAAGCACCATCACATTTTATGCATAATCAAATTAATGAAGTCATTGACTTGACAAGGTGTTAGTGAAAAGACCATAAGGTCCTCTAAGTCAACCACCACCTTCGCAACATCTTTGAAATTTGGTTAAACTCAAAACAAATTGTTTGACTAGATACACACAAAAGAAACTAAAAAAAAAAAAAAACTAAAATAAATAAATAAATAACACACATACTCAGTATATATGGGAATCACCTGTTGAGGAAGCTGCAATAAATTGTAAATTTAAAATTTTTTGCCTCTCGCAGAACCGGAATTTGAATTTAGTACTGCGTGATTATGTGTTCTTTGTACAGTTTTGCAAATGTTCGTAAGGAGTAATTTTTCAGATTACTTGGGACACTTGTCCAGTATTTTGGTCCAAGTATTTCAATATTTGTTCTGCCAAATTTAGATTTAGTTCTCTTTGAAAAGTAATTTTCATTTACTCGTTTTCTTGTGTTGTAGGAATGCATTGATTTAAATGGAATGTAAGCAGATGGATTTACCCCTCCATATTGTTTTGAATTTACTTGATACATATGTTTGCAAACTTCGAGTTTATGGATGTCATCTATTTTTAATAAATTCAAGGATTTGAACAAAGGTGTTGAATGTGCATTGTACCTACTATTAGTGATTAATCGAACAGCTCGTTTTTGTAATTTTATTAAGGGATTTAATGTAGTTTTGGAAGCAGCGCCCCATGTTGATATGCAATATTGTATATGGCTTTAGATCATTGCATAATATACATTAAGCAGGGTTTTCTGATTGACATAGTTTTTTAACCTCGCCAAGGCCCAGCAACCGCGTGCTATTTTAGAACATACACTGCTTACTTGTTTTTTCCACGTCAACTTATCATCTATGTAGATACCTAGATATTTTGAACAACTGTTTTGTTTAATGATGTGATTATTTATCTTTATTTCAAATGAACTTTTAGTTTTTGTTCTTGTGATTAGTAGATATTCAGTTTTAGAAAAGTTTATTGATAATTTGTTACATCTCATCCAATCACAAATATTTTCTAATTCATTATTCACATTATTTTGTAGCTCTTTATCTTTATAATGAGACATAGTTAAGTTTGTGTCATCTGCAAATAATTTTACGTTGAATTTTGTTACAGATGGTAGATCATTGACATATAATGTGAACAAAAGAGGACCTAATGTAGATCCTTGTGGGATTCCACATGTCACGTCATTCATCCTTGATGATATACCATTAACAAGCGTAAACATTTTTCGATTGCTCAAATAACTATTAAACAACTGAAGTGTTATTCCACGAATTCCATACAATTGCATTTTTTTAAACAAAATTTCATGATCAACAGTGTCAAATGCCTTGGCAAGGTCAAGAAATACTGAACAAGTTATTTTCCTATCATCTATACTTTTTATAATTTCACTACTAATTTTGGATACAGTCATAGAGCACGAGTATTTTGACCTGAAACCATACTGACTACTTGTTATTAGATTTTTTTTATTTAGATAAATGATAAGTTGGCTGTATAGACATTTCTCAAAAATTTTGCTAAAAGATGAAAGCAAGGAAATTGAACGATAATTGCAACACATATTCTTCGGCCCCTTTTTGTAGATTGGAGTTATTTGAGAAATTTTTAAAATATCTGGGAAAATCCCTTTAGATATGCAATCGTTGTATAAATTAGTTAATATAGGTGTGATAACAACTGAGGCAATTTTAATAAACTTTATTGGAATGTTATTTATACCGGTACATTTTCTACTGTTTAAGTTTCTTATATGATAATGTATTTCTTCTTCTGTAATTGGGCTTAAGTAAAAAGAGTATGTTGTACTTGTGATATTATTAATGTGATTACTTTTTGCAGGAGGGATGTCTTTAGCCATGGATGGTCCTACTTCTGCAAAATAATTATTAAATGTGTTGCTAATTGCAGGTGGATCTGTATTTCTTGTTGTCAAGAGTTTGGTGTATACGTAAGTTATTCCTTTTTGGTACTTTGTTCAGGATTTCATTAATTGTTTTCCAGACTTTTTGGGAATTATGCATGTTTTTTTGTATTAACTGATTGTAATATAGCCTTTTAGCATGTTCTTTAACATGAGTTAACTTGTTTCTGTATATTTTGTAATCTCGAGCAAATGTGGCATTGTTTGGATTTTTTAATTTAAGCCGATAGAGCTTATTTTTTGTTTTTATTGAATTTTTTTATTGCACTGGTTATCCAAGGTTTTTGCCTAAAGTGCTTCTCTTTGCGACTTAAATTTTTCATTGGTGCATTTTTAATTATGACATTGTGAAATAATTGAATAAAATCTTTAAAGGCTGCTTGTGGTGATCCATTGTTAGAGGTGTTAGTTAAAGATTCAAATGTTGCATGAGCATGAGCTGGATCAGTTTGAAAAACCTCTTTATCAAAATACTTCATGTTTCTAATTTTAACAGGGATTAATTGATTTCTTTGGGGAGAACTATTTATAGAGAAAAATATAGGAAGATGATCAGAGATATCATATTCAAGGACAGAACAGCTTAAGCGATTTTCCAAGTCATTTGTATACAAATGGTCTAATAACGTAGAACATGTAGCAGAGATGCGTGTCGGTACATTCACTAATGAGCTGCAGCCTAAGCTGACAAGCATATCAATATATTCTTGAATTTTTATATTGGTACTACCTCGAAGAAGATCAATGTTAATATCACCACAAATATAGTACTTGAGTTTAAAATTATTTAGTTTACAAATGTTTTCACCAAGTTTTTCCTGAAAATCATTAATATCAGCTCTCGGATGTCGATATAACACTCCTAGTATGATTTCTTTGTTGTTTTTCATGGCAATCTTTAGCCAGAGATTTTCACAATTTGTCAAATCGTTATCTAGATCTTGATTGAATTCAGTGCATTGAAGATTACTTTTAACATAACAACCCACTCCACCAGCAAGGCTTTTATTTTTTTTAATATTGTTTTTAAAAGGAGAGTGTATGAATGAATAGCCGTCTAAACAAATTTTATCCAGTTTACTTGGTTCCAGCCATGTCTCTGATATTGCAATTATGTCTGGGGTCATTTTTATTGCATTTATTAATTCTTTAAGTTTATCTAAATTTTTTATCAAACTTCTTATATTCACATGCAACACTGTAAATTCATTATTATCAACTTGTTGCATTAAATCACTGGCTCTTTTATATAAGGATAATATTTCTGGTGGTGATGATTTCAAAAAATGTTGCAAGTTTTGAGCAGTTTCTGATTTGAAGCGGGATAGGGAAGCCATATTGTTTTTGCTTGGCCATTTCTGCACTTTTTGACACTTCCAGCAGCTGTAGCTGCTAAACTACTGTTCCAATTCAAATGTAACCTAGAGTTCAAATGTGTGTCCCACCCAGGTCTACACCTTGGTCGCCTTAGCTTTCCCCCACAGCCCCCCAGTTTCTAGAAAAAAAATATTTTGTTTCCGAAAAATTCTTTTTTTTTTTCAACACCAAATTTTGTGCAGCCTAAAGGTCTGTTTACACTAAATGCGATTTTAGTCCGATTTGCAGTCGTACGAAGTTTCATCAGATTTTTGACGTAAGCAGTTGACGAAAATATCTTTCACACAATTCAAACCCAAACAGTTTTGATTTGTATCGTGTGAAAGATATTTTCGTCAACTGCTTACGTCAAAAATCTGATGAAACTTCGTACGAAAGCAAATCGGACTAAAATCGCATTTAGTGTAAACAGACCTTTAGGCTTTTGAACCGCTGACGCTAGAGACTTGAAATTTTCAGGGATGGCAGATCTCAATGAGAACTTGTGCCTAACAACTTTTGAGGGGTGGCGGTCGTCAGGTTAAAGGTCAAAGGTCAAAAAATCAAATTAACCAAAACCTAATTGCTTTTGAATGACATTAGGTAGGACCTTCAAATTTCACAGTATATGCATATCAATGTGGGTAACAAAAATATGCACAACAATGATCTGTTTGTGACGTCACTTGAGATCAAAAGTCAAATGAACGAATCTTAACAGTTTTTTGTGCAGCCTAAGGCTTTTGAACCGCTGATGCCAGAGACTTGAAATTCCCAGGAATGATAGACCCCCATGTGAGCTTGTGCCTAACAACTTTTGGGGGGTGGCGGTCAACAGGTTAAAGGTCAAACGTCAGTCAAGTAAAATGATAAAAAATCTGATCAAATGCTAATAACTTGTGAATGGCAACTGGTAGGACCTTCAAGTTTATGAAGCACATGCATCTCAACGAGGGTACAAAAGGACCAACAATGATCAGTTTTGCGTGACGTCACTTAGGGTCAAAGGTTAAATAAGCAAATATGTTAATTGGCCTATAACTATTGATTGAAAACACATAAGAATATGAAATTAATAGAGTTGGTGTGTCTTGGTATGTTCTTGCAGTGTACCAACTATAAACGCTCTATGTCACGTGACTCGGGGTCAAAGATCAAAAAACCAATAAATGTTGCCAATATTGCGCAGTCTAAGGTTTTTGAACCGCTGATGCTAGAGGCTTGGACGTTTCAGGGATGATAGACCTCGACGTAAACTTGTGTCTCACAACTTTTGGGGGGTGGCGGTCATGTGATTTGGGGTCAAAGGTCAATAATACGAAAATATTCACAAGCTCATAACTGTTAAATGGCAACAGCTAGGACCTTCAAATAATCGGAGGATATTAACTTTAATGTGGGTAACAAAAATATCAATATAATGAAGGGTTACCCCAGAGCACCTGATTTGGAGTCAAAGGTAAAAAACGTAAAATTTCAGGAAACCTCACAAAATTCAAGCAAATTTTTTTAATCCGTTAGAGGACAGTAGGGAAACATGTTTTTGAGCTATTTTGGCTTCAAACTTTTTCATTCGTGAGTGAGCGGTATGAGTTTGTGTTTAAACTGACATTTTAAGCAGCAATAAGGGGCAAATGGGAGTTGGCCAAGTGGTTGGTGCATTGGACTCATGACTTAGCTTCGCGGATTCCTCGCATTGAAACTGTCTTCACATAGGCGAAGAGTTTGTTGAAATAATTGCTAGCATAGTCCGCTATCAGATCATCAGGCTTGTGGTTTTGCGAAGTTCGTTGTAATCAGCACTTGTTTGCTGTATTTCATTCACGCCTTACGTATATGGGTAACTGGACAAATTCAACACTGTTTGGCTGTAACTTGATGAGTGTCAAAGTTTTCGTTGAAGTAGTCACAGCACTTTTACTTAATGCGAGCAATCTTAGTTTATCAATCGTTTTACTTTTTGAGTTGCTAAAAAGTTGCCATTAATAAGTATGTATTGAGTTGTGACTTCTAAGTTTCAACTTATCAACAAGTGGTCCCTTATTGACTTGAACTGATTTATCTGCAATACCTTGAGCAAAGTCTTATGCGAAATATTGCAGCCTTTAATTTTTGCGCAGATTGTTACGCAGTGTAATCGCTGCTTTAAAAGTGAGTTTTATGCCGCGATTTGTTGCCCTTAGAATCAAACGCAAGCTCAATGATTTAATTTCATTTTGTGTGAATGCAGTCGTCCTTGCAGCTGCACAAATCCTTCAAGAATCATTGCGTTTTTTGTTTGAGTTTATTGCAAGATTTGCCAGCTTGCTTGAAATATCGGACAAGCAACATGTTTTTGCTGCAGACTTGTAAAGCATTGTACTGGCCGATTAGCTCAGTTGCTAAGCCCATCCTATCGGTGCGGGAGGTGTGGGGTTCGATTCCCGGGCCGATCAGATCGTCACAGAGTCGCCAACGGCTAGCCATTGTTGCGAAGTTTGTTCGGAGCTGCGTGGCCCAGACGCTGAGCCGCGGAGTTGGGCCCCGCCACTCGTTACACGCTTCGGTGTATTACGGCGAGTCTAATGAAGATTTGATTTTTTGTGTAGCTTTATCACTGTACACGTGAAGAAATTTAAGGATAATAGGTTTATTGAGATTTCAAACACTGTATTACAGAAATGCAAGAAGTCGTCACAATATTAAGTTTATGGAGCACAGGCTACAAGAATTCAAACTTAGTTCATGCGTGATAATGCCCACGTATATTTTTCACGATTTTGTCATGTTTTTCTTTAAGTTGTAAAAGCGAAGTCACTCTACTGTTACCTTAGACGTTTGGGTCCCTACAACGCTTGATCGGGAAGCCGTAAGCGGGTGCTTGCAGCTGCCATCTAGTTTACAAATAAGTTTCTAGTTGGGTTTTTAATTGAGTTTCTTGTTGGGTTTCTAGTTTGGCTTCTAGTGTTAGTTTTCTAGTTTACAAGTTTAGGTTTCGGTTATCTTGGCTTCCGCGTCTTGGTAGGTTGAATTTTGAAGCCTTTGCTTAAATAAACGGTAAGAGGATGACGAGTGCCTCACACTGTAACGCAAGATGATGCAACACGCTCATCTTGCTTGCAGTGAGGCCTTCGATGTTCAGTTGGAGAATGCTGGGCCTTTGGAACTTGTTGACGGTGCGCCGAAGATGCGCATCGCCCCGTCCTGAAAAGGACGTTTGCCGCTGCCCAGCTTGAACATCGTTAGGTGTCTCGCCGTTAAGGCAGATTCGGTTTCTGTCAGCCAGATTAAATAGCGTAGACGGAGTAACGCTCCGGGCTACGGGAAAGCATCTGCCATCCGGAGCATATTATGGAGCTTCTGCCATCCGGAGTATGATTATGGAGCATATTATCGAGCATATTATATCGGAGCATATTATGGAGCATCTGCCATCCGGAGTATGATTATGGACCTGATCCGCAACAGAAGCTTCACCCTTACAACTGGCGACAGCAAGCCTAGCAGGTTACGACGCCTGAGAAATGGCGTCCCCCTGGGATCGGTCCTGGCCCTCCTCCTTTTCAACATCTATACATATGATATCCCCTCCATAACCTCCAAGAAGTTCGCCTCTGCCGACGACCTGGCGATACTTCATACATCTGGAGAATGGAAGGAGTTGGAAAGGACTCTAAGCCAGGATATGACTACACTCTCGGAATATCTCCAGACCTGGCGATTGAAGCTTAGCCACACTAAAACGGTGACGGCGGCCTTTCACCTCCACAATCGAGAGGCTAAGCGTGAGCTTAAGGTCTGTAACATCGGTAAGACCTTACCTTTCTGTCCAGTTCCCACTTATCTTGGGGTCAAACTGGACAGATCGCTCACATATCGTCCTCACCTGGAAGCATTGCGCAAGAAGTTAAGTGCTCGCGTCTCACTGTTGAGGCGACTTGCCGGAACAGGTTGGGGTGCTAGCGCTAAGACATTACGCACAGCTGCCCTGTCTCTGGTCTACTCGACTGCCGAGTACTGCGCACCAGTCTGGTGCCGCAGCGTGCACATACGGCTTATCGACAGTGTAATAAATGACGCCTTGCGCATTGCCACTGGGTGCCTGCGTCCCACTCCATCGGTCTACCTTCCGGTTCTTTCAGGCATCCAGCCAGCTGAGCTTCGCCGCCAAGGAGCGACACTCTCCCTAGCCAACCGCAGCTCCCTGGACCCTGACCACATTTTACATGGCCAGTTTCATGAGTCACAGGACGTATGTAGGGAGAGATTGAAATCTAGACGCTCATTTGTACCTGCTGCTCGGAAATTACTAGACAGTCTTTCTGAGATGGACGTCCGTGCAGCCCAGGGGACGAACACGAAATGGGACATGGAGTACTCTGCCAACGCATTGTCACTCCACGCTTTCATTCCCAAGGCTAGCTCCAGACCCTTGGGTATGGGTCTGCCCAGGGCAGCCTGGGTCAAGCTCAACCGTCTGCGTTCTGGTGTTGGACGTTTCTGTTCGTCCATGTACAAATGGGGTCTCGCTCCTCTAGCGAATTGTGAGTGTGGTGCCAGTGAACAAACCGCAGATCACATCATCTCACAGTGTCCCATACATCGAGCACCCCGAGGTATGTTTGGTCTAATGGTTTTGGATGACGAAACAAGATGCTGGCTGAAGTCCCTTACAGTCAGCATCTGACCCAAGCAGTTTGGTGGCCAGGGTGGTAAAAGGATAAACCCTCGGCCTTGGTCCTTCCATCTGTCTTGGAAGAGATGCCCCGCCAAACGACGACGACGACGAAATAAACGGTATCATTTGGAGTCGAGAGTTTCTATTTGAGGCTAGCTAGGCTAACTTTTCATGAACTTGTTCTTCCGGTGATCATAGACGGAGGCTAATACAAGAACTCCAACTTTTTTTATTGACGTTTCTTGACGTTGGAGTTTTTGTATTAGCCTCCGTCTGTGATTACCGGAAGAACAAGTTCATGAATAGCTAGCCTAGCCTACTATTCCCGGTAAACAAAATCCCCAACAAAATGTTACCTATTATGCAGTGTTTACTTTTTATTTGAATAAGACTAGTTATTTGTTTGCCGGTTTACGGTTGAGGGTGTTGATAATAAATAAGTTTGTGTATTTACTTGGTGTGCACTCTCCCTGTGGATCGATGGACAGGGCTAGTCTATTCCGGTAAGTTTTGGATTGCCTACAAGAAACTTATCAGTAAAGGCCCCACTCTGCCACTTGAACTTGGTAGAGCTGTCAAGAATAGCTGGTAACTACAACACATTCTTGTAGAACTGCTATTTTAATTAAAAGTAAGCCATACTCCAAACTGGTTTTTAATTTTTGCGAGGGTTTGCAATGCTACAGGCCTACTCTATAAGCAAGTCTGCTAGAAATTGGAATAATTGTTTATACCAGAGATGCAACCGATCAGGATTTTCGCGACCGGACCCGATCGGTAAAATTCAAAATCTTCTCCGGTTGACCGGTTCTTTTATTGAAGGTTTATGTTCAGTGTTCAATAAACCTAATGACAAACTGCACTTTACACTAACTTTGTCTCTAGATGTATAGTATTGAACACGAAAAATTTCATCTAATAAAAACATTATTTGAACTACATGGCAGTTGCAAGCAACTACTAATGGCTTCCCGTTAAAACTATGTAGGAGGCAAAACATCCATCAGGGTAGTGCTATAATCAGTGGCGTAGCCACGGGGTGTTTGGGGGTTACAACACCCTCATTGAGCCTCAAATGACGTCATACTTACTTTTTTTCTGATATTTATTTCGAAGTGCTAGATACTTTGTCATTGATAATCTAGTTTTGTGATTGTCATAATAACAAGAATTACGCAGCGTTGTTTCCTGAATTTTGTTCTTTGCCGTTATGCTCATGAAGCAATGCCACAATTTTATTAGCAGGGCAGTGCCGCTCTTGTACGCGCAACTGCCCTCGGTCCCTCAGACCTTCCGCAGAAAAAAGACCAAACGATTTCAAGCAAAAATTATGTACGTACTGTAGCTCAAAAAAGAACTAAATCGCCAACATTTGAATATCGTTTTACCAGTTCCTTCAAAAAGCATTCCTTTGACTTCCTTACAACAATCGTGCCTTAACTGCCTTCGGTACTTTTAGTTTAAAACATCTCTTTTAAATTTGAGACCATCTTTTGCTATTATACAACCAGGGGTGGATCTAGGGGGGATGTGGGGTATGCTGTGTATGCATTCCCCCACCAGCCATTTTCAACAATGTTTTGGATGAATAACATTTTTCCATAAATTCGAACCTCCTCATAACAATATGCCTTTGTCGCCTTAAGCACGCATAATTGAAACCGTGCAAACAAAATGCATCATTGGTGAAGCTCTCAAAAATAGGGGCCAAAGGAATATGACAAACTTTTCTTAAAAATTGTTCAAAAAGCACTAAAATGGCCATTACAGTATGCAAATGTTCAAAATTTTTCCGGTAGAACATGCCCCCGGATCCCTCTAGAGTCGTTTTCGGTACTTAAGTTGCTTAAAATTAACTCTGCCAAAAAAACTACGCTTGAAAAAGCGACGAAAATTGGTACCCACTTCCTGAAGAAAATTTGGATAAGCCCCTGACTTAAAACATTTTCAAAAGGCTTATTTTTGCTCGTTTTCGGGTATAAACGTTTTTGCATTTAGTTAACATTCAACCTAATTCAAAATTACATCCCCCCACCAAAACTTTCTGAATCCGCTTTTGTATGCAACGTATGGTCAAATGTGACGTCATTCTCAACCCCCTCCTATTGCAAAATCTTGGCTACGCTAGTGGCTATAATGTAACACAATTGCATTGAAGTTTTTAAAATTGTAGCTTTCTAGGTTTAGCTGTAATGAGCTGTCGTAAACTCGACAGATTTTTTAACCTTTGACCCAGGATTTTTTGATCTGTGACCACAAGTCACGTGACCTGATGTGTCCAATCATTCTATGAAACAAGATCATCCTATAACATACTTTTACGCTATACTGAAGGTTTGAAGTTTCTATCACTATTCGTTTGGATTTCATGAAGTTTCATGAACTTTATTAATTTTTTACCTTTGACCCCAAATTACGTGACCCAAATCACGTGACCTAAAGCACATCATGACATGCTTCCTCTGAAAATTTAAAATTACTAGCTGTTTTGATTTAGTTTTTATAAGCTTTCATAAAAATGACAAGTTTTTTTGATCTTTGAACCCAAATTACTTGACCTAAAATGTCCAATTGTGAAACTATGCAACACCACATGATGAAACGTTTGCATTTAAAATTTCAAAACTCTAGCTTGTTTGGTTCGGTTTTCATAAGCTTTCGTAAAATTGACAAGTTTTTGGACCTTTGACCTCAAGTCACATGATCCAGTGTGTCCAATCATTGTAAAAACTAAGATCACACTTTAACACCCCTATATCAAAGGTTTGAAGTTTCTATTAAAATTAATTTGGATATTATGAGGTTTCGTAAACTATGTCAGTTTTTTTACCTTTGACCCCAACTCACGTGACCTGATTTGCCCATTCACCAAACACAGTAAGACCACATTATAACACATCCATGCAGAAGATTTCAAGTTTCTATCTGTCTTCGTTCAGGCTTTATGAGGTTTCATAAATTTTACTAATTTTTTGACCTTTCACCCTGAGTCACATGACCTGGTGTGTCTAATCATTGCACAAAATATGGTCATACTATAACACCCCTATATCGAAGACTTCAAATTATTATGAGCTGTCATAAATTCGACAGATTTTTTGACTTTTGACCCCAAATCACGTGACCTAAAATGTCCAATCGTGAAACACTGCAATGCCACATGATGACATCTTGCATTTAAAATTTTAAAACTCTAGCTTGTTTAGTTTAGTTTTCATAAGCTTTTGTAAAACTGACAAGTTTTTTGACCTTTGACCCCAAGTCACGTGACCTGGTGTGCCCAATCATTGTGCAAAATAAGATCAAACTATAACACCCCTATACCGAAAGTTTGAAGTTTTTATCATTATTTGCTTGGATATCATGAGTTTTCGTAAACTATGTCAGTTTTTTTTACTTTTGACCCCAAGTCACATGACCTGATTTGCCCATTTACCTATCACAATAAGAACACATTATAACATATCCGTGCAGATGATTTCAAATTTCTATCTATCTTCATTCAGATTTCATGAGGTTTCGTAAATTTTATCAGTTTTTTGATCTTCAACCCCAAATTACGTGACCTAAAGTATCGAATCGTGAAACACTGCAACACCACATGATGAAACGTTTGCATTTAAAATTTCAAAACTCTAGCTTGCTTGGTTTGATTACCATAAGCTTTCGTAAAATTGACAAGTTTTTGGACCTTTGACCTCAAGTCACATGACCTGGCGTGTCCAATCATTGTAAAAACTAAGATCACACTTTAACACCCCTACATCAAAGGTTTGAAGTTTCTATCAATGTTCATTTGAATTTTATAAGGTTTCATAAATTTTATGAGTTTTTTTAAGTTTGACCCCGAGTCACGTGACATGGAGCGTTTGTAGTTGATACAGTGCAAAAACGTAGTAAGGCACTCCAACCCTAAAAATTTCAAATTTCTGCCTGTTTTTAATCAATAGTTATAAGCCAAACAACACATTTGCTTATTTGATCTTTGACCCCAAGTAACGTCACATGAAGATAATTACTGTGCATATTGTTTTACGCTCATGGAGACACATAATAATACTGTATAAATTTGAAGGTCCTAACTGCTGCCTTTCGCAAGTCATTACCTTTTGGATAGATTTTTTTCCAATTTTTTTGATTGACTTTTGATCTTTAACCTCTTTACCACCACCCCCCAAAATTTGTTAGACATAAGTTCACATAAAGGCCTATCATTCCTGAAAATTTCAAGTCTCTGGCATCAGCGGTTCAAAAGCCTTAGGCTGCACAAAAAACTGCCGAGATTTGTACATTTGACCTTTGATCCTAAGTGACGTCACACAAAAATTATTATTGTGCATACTTTTGTTCCCCACATTGATATGCGTATATTCTAAAAATTTGAAGATCCTACCTATTGCCATTCAAAAGTTATTGGCAATTGATAAATTTTGTTTTTGACCTTTGACCTTAAACTCGTTGACTACCATCCCCCAAAAGTTGTTAGACACAAGCTCACATTAACATCTACCATCCCTAAAAATTTCAAGTCTCTAGCATTAGCGGTTCAAGAACCTTAGGCCGCACAAGAAAATGTTGATAAGAAAAATAAAAAAAATTAAAACTTTCTAGGGGCCCAAACATTGAACAGGGTATCATTACACTGGAAATTTAAAAACTCTAGTTTTTTAGGTTTACTTGGGAAGTGGGAGGAGGTTTACGCGAGCAATGCAAAACATGTGCACGAGCGAGCACATACGATTTTGTCATCCAAACTTCTGATTTTTGCGTCACAGTAGCTTTACCTGGAGTCATGCGATGTATCATATAAATTGTCCTAGGAGAGCATCGAACCCGCGAAGCTAGGTTAAGAGTCCAATGCACCAACCACTTGGCCAACTCCATGTGCCCCTTATAGCTGCTTAAATTTTCAGTTTAAACACAAATTCATACCGCCCACTCACGAATGAAGAAGTTTTAAGCTAAAATAGCTAAAAAACATGTTTCCCTACTACCCTGTAAAGAATAAGAAAATTTGCTGGAGTTTTATGAAGTTTCCTGAATTTTCACGTTTTTTATTTTTGACTCCAAGTCAGGTGCTCTGGGGTAAGTTATATTAATCTTTTTGTTACCCAGATTGAGGTTAATATCCTCCGATATTTTGAAGATCCTACCTATTGCCATTCAAAAGTTGCCATTCAAAAGTATTTGATAATATTCGTTTTTTGACCTTTGACCATCACCCCCAAAAAGTTGTGAGACTTAAGTTCCCATTGAGATCTACCATCCCTGAAAATTTCAAGTCTCTAGCATTAGCGGTTTAAAAGCATTAGACTGCACAATATTAATAAATTTTATCAGTTTTTTCACCTTTCGCCCCGAGTTACGTGACATAGAGCGTTTATAGTCGGTACAATGCAAGTACTTGGTAAGACACACCAATCCTGTAACTTTCAAATTCCTATCTGTTTTTAATCAATAGTTATAACCCAAACAACATATTTGCTTGTTTGATCTATGACCCCAAGTGACGTCACATGCAGATAACCACTGTTACTATTTTTTACCTTCATCCAGAAGCATGTACTCGATGAATTTGAAGATCCTACCTGTTTTTATTCACAAGTTATTGGCGTTTGGGAAGATTTCTTTTCAATTTATTTAATTAACCTTTGACCTTTAACCTGTTGACCGCCACCCCAAAAAATTTGTCAGACACAAGACCACTTTGAGGTCTACCATCCCTCAAAATTTCAAGTCTCTAGCATCAGCAGTTCAAAGGCCTTAAACTGCACAATATTGGCGAGTTTTATCAGTTTTTTGACCTTTGACCCCGAGTCACGAGACATAAAGCGTTTATAGTTGGTACAATGCAGTACCTGGTAAAACACACCATTGCTGTAAACTTCAAATTCCTATTTGTTTTTAATCAAGTTATAAACCAAACAACATATTTGCTTATTTGACCTTTGACCCCAAGTGACGTCACATGCAGGTATTCCCTGTAAATATTTTTTTACCCTTATTGAGATGCATATACTTGATAAATTTGAAGATCCAACCTATTTTCATTCACAAGTTAATGGCATTTGGAAAGATTTCTTTTCAACTTCTTTAATTAACCTTTGACCTTTAACCTGATGACCGCAATCCCCCAAAAGTTGTTAGACACAAGATCACACTGAGGTCTATTATTCCTGAAAATTTCAAGTCTCTAGCATCAGCGGTTCAAAAGCCTTAGGCTGCACAAATAACTGTTGAGATTTGTTCATTTTATCGTTGACCCTAAGTGACAACACAAAAAAAAATATTATTGTGCATACTTTTGTTCCCCACATTGATATGCACACACTCTGAAATTTTGAAGGTCCTACCTCCTGTCACTCAAAAGTTATTGGCATTTGATAAATTTTGTTTTTTGACCTTTAACCTGTTGACCGCTATTCCCCAAAATTTGTTAGACACAAGTTCCCATTGAGATCTACCATCCCTGAAAATTTCAAGTCTCTAGCATCTGCGGTTCAAAAGCCTTAGGCTGCACAAATTTGGTGTTAAAAAAAAAGAATTTCTGTGAGACAGATAAATTTTTTTCTACAAATTGAGGGGCTGTCGGGGAAAGTTAGGGCGACTAAGGTGTAGACCTGGGTGGAACACACATTTGAACTCTAGATCACTTTTGAATTGGAACAGTAGTTTAGCAGCTACAGCTGTTAGAAGTGTCAAAAAGTGCAGAAATGACCAAGTAAAAACAATATGGCTTCCCTTTACGGGAAGCCATAATGAAAGTAAAGTTTACCTGTTGATTTGTTTCACTTGGATAAATACGAAGGTAGCATTATTTGACTTCATTTGCTTTGAATTTGTCATTTACTTAACGTATTACTCGCAGTAGGCCTGCATAAATTCCACTTGAATGGTTAGCACAAAATAGATAGGTGGCAAAACCTGCACATCATGAAGAGGTCCTTAATTTCTTTTTTTAAACCACTTTAAAATCATTGTTTTTTCAAACCACTTTAACAAACGCCACAACCAGCCCGGGCTGTTACGTCACAACCCGACCAGCCCGCGCAAACGGACAGAAGCTAAATATGATGGAGCGGTACGGTAATGTAATGACAATCGTGCTAAAAAGTTTCACAAACCTGCTAAAAGGGAGAACGTCAACTACAGTAAGCTGATAAGTAAGCAAGTCTCACTGTTGAAATCAGAGAACAAACCTTTGTTTTCAGAAGGTGTGAATTTGTTAATGCCGTTTTTCATAAAACTGTTTTATTTAAAAAATACATATCGGTATGTATTAAGTTATGTTTCGGTTGGTGTTTAGGTGTATTTTAGTTGCGAGAAAGGAGAATTTGACCGTTTTTTTAACCGGCTTTACCGGCCGGTCGAAGAATCTCGACCCGACCGATGACCCGACCGGCCAGTCGACGTGACCGGTTTGTATCTGTGATTTAAACTAATTGAAGTTTTGTTGCAATTTTTGTATTGAAATATGTTACCATTACCGAAATATTGAGTAATGCTATGCCATTAATTTTGCTGCAGTAAACAAATGCGATGACAGTCAGTGGTACATGCTGTATCAATTTCGGTTTTTTGTTTGCCGGTCCGCGAACCTTTTACATATTTTTTAACCGTCCGCTGATATAAAAAGGTTGGAACCACAGTAAAAGAGTAGCAGCGTAAAACATAAAGTTGATTTGTGTTTTAAGATTACTTTTTTGTTTTGTTACTTTGAATTGCGACGAATAAATAATTTTGACTTACAACAATTTTTGATCGATCTCATGTACATCATCGACTTGCCCTCCCACAAGTTTGAAGATACACTGGCTTTTTTGAAGAAACTTTACTTAAAGATGAAAGTCTAGTATAGAACTGGTCCCAGAAATCTTGTGAACTTCGCGTCCCAGCACATTGTTTTTGGTCGCTCACCTGCATGTAGGCGCTCACTGTAGCGCCATTGTCGTATCCGTGCAGGTTCAAAACAACTCTTTCTTCCGCTCCAATTCGAAAAGCTTTCGGACAAATAATAGTGTGTTTGAAACTGGAACACAAAATTGACAAAAAATGACAACGAAATTAAGCGATAGAAATTAGAAAATATTGTCATTCACGATTGCCATAACGGTATTGCCTTGGTTCACATTGAAGTAGTAAACGAGCCCCCCATTTGATTTGAAGCCTTTAACAGGCCAAAAAAAGCCCGAAGGTCAAACTTGCCCATAATTCCGAATGATCTCATCTAAACCTGGTCAGAGATAGATCCCCAAATCAACCTCAGCACTAATCAGTGCAAAAATGGCAAGATTTAATTCAACAGTCTCCGCACTCACCTCAATGCATATTGTAACACGAAAAGTAAGCAGTAAATTTTGATCACCTTCATGCTCCACGCTATATCATTACTCAAGAAATTTATCTAAAATGAATCAGCTTTAAAAAACTATGCTTTATGATCAATCTGCCTGCTAAAAAATAAACGTAGAGTGAGTCACGAGGAAGTTGTTCAAAAACAAAAAGTCCATCTTACTGCAATTCTTAGTTTCGCGATTAATGTCACGGTTTGCGAATTCGCTGCTTTTTTTCTAACAATCTAAACCAACGTACACAGCTCATTGATCGATAGGAAATGTTGACGCTGCAAGCTTCTTCACTTCCGCGTAGGACCGCACTCACACTACGTGATAATTTTTTGTTGAAGTTTGCAAAACTTTTTTTTCCTTTAAAGTCGTTGAAGCAAGTTTTGCAAATGACGAAGTTGGACATGCACGGTGTAATTAGGCATGCACGGAAGGGTGTATCGAAAAACGTTTTTTTCTCAAAAAATTTGGCAGCACCTTGAAAAGTATGTGAATTGGCGTAAAAACACTTGGGTAAAAATCTGAGTGCTCTAAGATGACGGGAACACTTCGCGCATCGCAACCAAAGTTGGAAATTTGGGGCAAATATGCGCATATTTTGCATAATTAAATTTCGAAGTGAATTAGCGTAATATGATATTTGCAGCCCCATGTAACCTGCAGTTTATAGTCTCAAAATATCACATTTAAAGTTTTATTGTGTCACTACAACAATAATACTTTGCGCAATACGTCCGAACTTTAGGCTATGGGAATTTTGAGCGTCAATCGAGCCTGATTAGTGCTTGTTTACATGTCTTTGTTCTACTTAATCCTTCTCCGCATTGTATTTTTAATGCGATAATGAATTGGAAACGTAATTTTATCTTGCGTGTTTTTGCAAGTCTACAATTTTGTTTGATCTTGAGTACTGACAGAGAAACAAAGTTTGACAACCTACGAAAGGAAATTATTTAAAGAGTACCCCTAACAAACACGGAAAAACATTCGATCGAAGGTAGTTTGAGCTAAACCAGTGGTCTCCAAACTTTTCAGAGTCTGGTTCCTCTGTTTGCTACCACAGCTAACGGCGACCCACTTAACTTTATACAATTAATAGAACATTGACGAAGAAAACAAAATGAATTTATCTTAGCAATTAAGTACCGGTAACTTTCTCGAGCGAGATATGGGCTTATTGGGCTTGTTTCTTGCTACTTTCCATAATGGGCTTGACATTAATTTCAATTTGTATTTTCAGACGTAAAGAATTTGAAAGTTCTAGTTTATTTAGACATTTCTATAACTTTTTATGACCCATCAAGGTTCTTTTTGCGACCCACAGATGAGTCGCGACCCATAGTTCGGGAAACGCTGCGAAACCTTTTGAGATTCGTGGTTTGGCTGTCAAATAAAGTTTTGAGTTTGAAAATGAGTTTAAAAGTGCAGCTTTTTGAATTGTTCTTTTTGATATTACAGTTCTTTTTGATATCTTTTTAAAAATGCTAAAGCCTGGAAAAATTGCACACTTCCATTCTTTCACTGCTGCATCAAGAGCATTGAGATTGCGTGTTTCATCTAAAAAGCCATCGAGCAATTTCAAGCTAGTGGTACAATACGTCTTGATGGAGTCACACTTCTAGTGGTTTAAAACCAAACGCAATCACACCATTTCTCAGGAACCACGGCATGTTTTGGACACTCTTTTAAAGTGTCAAAAGTTACTAACGCAGGTTAGAGAAATTGTGATTGAGATCTGCCTGTAATAGAACGCAATGCGTTTGGTGCTCATCATGAATCGATATTGGCAGCAATGACTTCAAGCACCAATTTGAAACACAGTGAGCTTGCTTGGAGAAGAATACTTCGCAGCAGAGAGCAAAACGTTTCTGATGGACGAATCAAAGAAGTACGAGTCCCTCATCTTAATATCGATGCAAGCAGTTACATTGATCTCATTGACTGGACTGATACAATTGTTTCAGAGCCATCTTTTACTGCTTTTGTGACTAGCAACGATACAAGAAAAATGATCAAATCAAGCACATTTTCTGGAATCAAAATTGTTGATTTGCTTTGTCACACTCAATGCGTTAAACGCCACATCAAATTGGTGTCAGAAGATTCATCTTTAGTTTGCGATCATGCCAGTAGGGAAGGATTGACCCGAAATAAACTCGCATCAAGAGCTACGATGCCATGCTTTGACACCAAGTCTCAGTACTCAATTAAAAACTTAACAGTAATATTTAGTTTGGCAATTGTGCTGAAGTAAAATGGGACGCGATACCGGTCGCCTCCGCGTGGTAAGTCCTGGGATATTTTATGAGCAATTGTTTGTAGAAAAACTGTTTGTAAAACCTATGCAGAGAACCGAATATTTTTGTTGCGTGCAAAATTTTGCTATCATCTCTTGTAATGTGTTGTGTTATTGCTACTCACGATACTCATTTGTTTAGCTTTATTTTCAATTGATTTATTTTCATAAGTTGTCAAATTTCGTTTATTTTATAGTGCTAAAGATCAAACAAAATTGTAGACTTGCAAAAACACGCAAGATAAAATTACGTTTCCAATTCATTATCGCATTAAAAATACAATGCGGAGAAGGATTAAGTAGAACAAAGACATGTAAACAAGCACTAATCAGGCTCGATTGACGCTCAAAATTCCCATAGCCTAAAGTTCGGACGTATTGCGCAAAGTATTATCGTTGTAGTGACACAATAAAACTTTAAATGTGATATTTTGAGACTATAAACTGCAGGTTACATGGGGCTGCAAATATCATATTACGCTAATTCACTTCGAAATTTAATTATGCAAAATATGCGCATATTTGCCCCAAATTTCCAACTTTGGGTGCAATGCGCGAAGTGTTCCCATCATCCTAGAGCACTCAGATTTTTACCCAAGTGTTTTTACACCAATTCACATACTTTTCAAGGTGCTGCCAAATTTTTTGAGAAAAAAACGTTTTTCGATCCACCTTAATGCACGGTGTGGTTAGGAGAAAGCAGGTCTCTCGTAGAAAGTTTTTTATTGAATTGAGTCATTAACTTAATCTCTTTTTACTATTTACGTTTCTAAAAAAACACTGTACAACGCTTACTTGTTGACATCGGTATGAGTGCATTCCTAAAATTATATTTTATCAGTTCGTTAAAGCTATTAATGATGCTATTGATAAACACGCTCCACTGCAAAAGTACTCTCGACGTCAAAAAAGATTAAAGCGCAAGACCTGGATTACTAAAGGTATGCTGATTTCCATTAGAAAAGAAATGCAATGTTTAAATCTCATTTCATCAACGGAAAAGTTGCTCAAAAATTTTTATTTCAGACTTATTCGAATAAGCTTACAAAAATTAAAGGTCTGTCTAAAAGTCTTTTTTACAAAAATAAACTAAGGAAAAATATAAATGATACTAAAAAAGTCTGGAACATAATATTCGCTTTTGAATTCCCCCAAATAAATAATCGTGTCAGTACACCAACCAAGAGGTCAATCTCAACCCTAATTTAACTGAAAAATTTAATGATTTCTTCTGCACCATAGGAAAAAAACTAGCAAACAAGATACCCACCCAAAACCCACTGAAATATAAAACTTTTCTAAAACGTCGTATTATAGTCTCCTTATTCCTTGAACCTCCAAACCTTTACGAAATTATTGACATGTCACGCGTCCATAAAGTGAACAAAGCTGTAAGCCAGCGGTTCCCAATTGGGTTGCTCGCACCCCCTCTGGGTGCGAGAAGAGACTTCTGGGAGTGTGAAAAGAACTTGCCAGTTTTACCGCTGGTAAAAGGTATTGTTGATTCCATAAATGGCGGAACCGAAGGGACCCTGACCCTCACTTTTTTTTCAGGGGGGACCCTGGGGAGGCCCTAATTTACGCGTTTGTTTTTACAATAATAGCTCTGCATGAATGTATTTGAAAGTTAATAGGTCTACAATCGAAATTGAAACCCAGAAAAGAGCTTAAATCCAGAGATGTTTTCTTCAAAAATTTCTTTGTGGGGTGGAGAGAACAGAAAAAGCGTAATCTTCTTATGGCAAAAAAATTAACTTGCAGCTTATAAATGTCAAAATGAGCATCTTATGTAAAAGGCAAACCAGCGATCGGTAGCATCTGGGCCAGGGGTTCTGAACCGAGGCCCTTAGCCCCCCAAAGAGACCACAGAGCACATACTGTTTTCTTGTGAGTCCGAGCCACGATGGTAGTAATCATTAATGAATTATAACAAGCCGGGACTTTTAAACTCACATACTATAGGCGCCACCAAGAGCGTTGGAACGTGGGGGCTGAGGGAGGTTGAAGCCCCCCCTATATTTTTTCAGCCCCCCTTCTATAGACATTTTGAGCCCCCCTTTTAAAAAATTTTAACTACAGTACAGTCAGTACACCCGATTGCACTTCAACGATGGCTTATGGCGTCACTAGTTATTCGTTTCTTTTCTTTACTGATACTATTTTAAACCAACGGCAACGTACATTACTATGGGGCGCCGAATGTTAACTTATTTTTCATAAGTTATTCATATTTTAAAGAAACCACATTTTTCTATGTTGTTTCTTTAAAATATGAATGTTAATAATAAGATGTAGATTTACAATTACTAAACAATCACTATGTTCGTAGAAGGGATGTGATTAGCCAGTGTGGCGGTGTTTGAATGACTGGTGATTGCTGGTACTGGTACCGGTAGTTAATAATATCATTTATTTTTTGTAGGTTACTTGTCCTTTTGAAGATGATTTAGAAGATTTTCAATTGGTATGAGAATTGTGTACTATACCAGTAGTTTTTGACATACCGTAAAAAGGGGATGCTTTGCCCCCAAAAATTAAAGTTTTTTGTTATTTGATATATATATGTATATTTTTCGTTCTAACGATGATTTTTCTCTTCAAAGTAGGTACCGGTATACGCTATCAAAGAGTTGTGTTACACAAATTCTTCACGACCAATAGGGTGTAGTCCAAAAATTTTTTAATTTTTTATTTATTTATTTGAAGTGGGCAAAATTGTCCGACTCCTTTCAATTATGTCTATTATGCTTGTTTCAGGTTTTTCAGCTACCTAATGCTTCTATAAGCAATGATAACAGTGTGAAATGCATTTTTGCCCACTTGAGGTGTTCTTTGAAAATTAAATTGCTCACATTTAACTGCTTGGCATGGCACTTTGACTTATATACTGTGCATGCTTGTACAATATGCAAATATTATGCTTATCAGTTAGTGTTACAGTTGTCAGCATTTCCTATGTCATAATACACACACCTCACTAGTTAAAATTTTGATACCGTTAGTTGACTGACCGCAGATAGTTAGACACTTCATTTATACCATATTGTGTAAGCTTCTCATGACAATAGGAGAGAAGATGTAGCTTTAATCCTATGGTTCCGACTTGGAATCAAACCCAAGTCTGCAGCTCCCAAGGCGGGCGCTTTTACCACTCGGCCATCCGATTAACAATATCAATAGTAAATGTACAAAATGTGGGTCAAGTTTACTCCAGTGGGTATCCCCATTTTACGGTATAGGTGGAGTTGCATTTACACATAAAAGCATATTTGGGATGCAGACCAATTTTGTCCTGATACGGTATGCTTTCTTTTATATCTAGCCTGTGTCTAACGATCATTACGATGTTTATTTTTCATAAGTTAAGAATTTTCATGTGAAACACCACTTCGAAATTTGCCGTTTATGTGTTCAGTTGATGTAACCACAACGAAGTTATATTATTTAAATTCTTACATTTGATGCAATTATTTTCTTTGTTTCATTACTTCTCTATGACATAGAAATAGATTTTAATTGGAGAAGTTTGAAAAACTTCTAACAGTATTGTTTGAAGCCTACTCTTGACCTCTCGGTTTTATTTTTATGATATGTTACTGACCATGATGTTTGTTTTTTGTTTTTTTTATGTGACAAAAGGCCTAAAATATTAGTATGATAATTATTTGCTAGGTCGTCTGCCCTGCCTAAAATGCACTTGTATATACATAATAATGGGCCATGGCAGCAAATGTTTTTGACAGCTTTGCTACTGGTGTGGGATTCTTAGTCTTGACCAAAAAAATCCTGAGACAATTTGTTCTAACCCGCTAAGCGTCAGGACAACTAGCCTTGAAACCTTTCGCCATCAGGACAAGTTGTCGAAGCAGTGCAATTTTTTTACTGATAAAGTGTTAAAAATTGCTTAGTTTTTCGCTCTTTTTTGTTCAAAACTAGCAGTCTCATGTTTTTTTGCAAGCATCAATCGTACTGTATTTTATTTAAATCGTCATATTATGTGCATTTATGCAGGTTATTAAGAGCTACCAAAATTAATTTTTACCACTATTTACTTAGCTGATTTTTTATTAAAGTTGAAGATTTAGAAAATAATCATTTTTTGTGCTTTTCCATTGAAAGAATTTTATCCGTTTTACGACTAGTTGTCCCGACGGCGAGACGTCTCAACGACTGGTTGTCTCATGACTGAGGATCCTGCCCCATCTGCTGTAGCATATGTTCTTCAGCTAGACACAAGCTTGTGGGCTGAATCCAAGTTACTTTGGCCAAAATCATTGGGACATTTTTTATTAATAGGAACCAAAAAGGCCCAGGCAGCTACCATCTATTAGAAGATCTGCTGGTGCCCAACTTTTGAAGAGCCAAGGTCGCCGTCGTTCAACCAAACTGTTTATCAGAGAAGTAATTTGCCTTCCTCAGGAATATTTGGTTGCATCTCAGCTTACCGATAAATCGTACAAAGTTCCAAGAGGAGCAATCAGAAATCGGTTATCAGAAATGGGATTGGTTGGAAGCCTTACCTTGTGCAAAAGCATGTCTGAAGGAGATATTTCTTCCGAAGTAGCGATGCTTTTTGAAAATCTGTTTGAAAGTGATGATTCTGATGGCATCAGTTTTAAGTTTCACTTTTTAATTACTCCAGCTGGAACCAAAATATTAAGTCAGCCCAATGTGAACGCAACATTCAAGTGGGACGGAGCTGCAGTGCTGTCATTGAGCAGGTCTGTACTGTACATCGCTGCTTACAGTAAACTAAAAACAAGCTTGCCACTTGCAATGGAAAGCTTAGATTGCAAAGCTCAAAAACCTCCAAAGGATGTCATAACAATAGCGTTAGATAGCGAGGTAAAGCAAAATTTGGGTGATGGAGTTGATGAAACAAAGCCATCTACATTGTACAAGTAAGAAAGAGAGTTTTTGTTGATATTTATTACGCATGGCTGAGTGTAACTATACGTACTTTTTTGGGTAGCCTAATCTATTTTTTTTCACTTTAAAGCAGAGGTTTTTAACCTGTGGTAATTACCCACTAGTGGGGAAATTGAGGATTTCAGGTGGGTAATTGGAAGTTCCGGAACACAAAAGATATGGGCAGTAAAAGCTTTAAGCAAGAATGTGAGAGCCAACACGATGTTTGGAATCAATAAGCATGACGTTTCGAAAACTTATCTGTTTTTATCATCAGATGCAGTTCACGATAGGTCATTAACTGTAATCTGAGAGAATATTTTTCAGTAGGCAGGTAAGACAGTATGTTATGATACCATGGTGATGAAAAAGTCATATTAGGACATCATAATCCATTAAATAAAACCTGACATTAACTTGATAGTCGCTGCAAAGCAACTACAAAAATCACATTGACGATTTGAACCAATGTCAATATTGTTCTTAATAAATTATTCTTTTTGTTATTAATAAATTATTGTTATTAATAAATTAGTTCTTAATAAATTATTATTTAAGTTTTGTTTCAATCGCATTAATTTGTCTGCGGTTGATGTAAATGAGCGATTTCTTGTCGTTTGTTCACAAATCTTGCGGAAAAAATTTTAATGTCCGAAATTTTTAGAGCAAATTCGGACATTTGTCCGACATTTTACAGCAAAAAAATAATCCCTGTTTGACAAGCAATAAGGTGCGAACTTACTACCAAATTAACACGGACAGTAAGTAAACAACAGTCGTGAAGCCGTTAGGTGCGAAGTGGTTTTTCGAGCCTCGTGCTTTGCCAGTCAGTTTTGGTGGTGGCGAGTTTGCTTCGCGGTCAGTTAGAATGGCGGCCAATTTGCGGCGGTCAGAGTTGTTGTGTACCGGATTTTTCAGCTAGTTTTAAAAAGTACGTGGGGTAGTGGGAATATAAATTTATTAAGTAGTGGAAGTGGGTAATGAAGGAAAAAAGTTATGAACCCCTGCTTTTAAGCATTAAAAAGTTAAGAACGCCTACATTTTAAGCATTACATGTATCAGGAGACTTTGAAAAGTAAATGCTACCGTTGAGTCAAAGATTTCTTTGCTCCTGCTTTCATCCATCGCTTTTTGAACAAATCAAAAGTTGAAATGTTACTAGGCCTACGTGGCATACGTTTTAAGCATACATTTGGCCACAAGTATTACCTATCTGTCCGTAAATCTGTACTTCGAGCTGTAAATTAAAATCTTTTATATTTATGAGGATAGGGTAATCCTAACCCTAATTGGCAATTTTTTGTTTAATTTACTGCGTTGAAGTACCAAATTAGTAGAGATTACTCTCTTGTTTCACCATTGAACGACTCAATAATATCCATGTGTTGGAAAAACGATGTTTACGTATAACATGTTTCAAGAATTCATCTTTTTTTAGACCACTTTCAGGTTTGTTATGCTGTTTTTAGTGATTTCACCAATTGGTTTGGTGTCGAAGAAGAAGAAACAAGTCCTGACTTACAGGAAGCAATTGTCGAATGCAAAAACATGTGAGCGCTTGAAATCAATCATAGATCTATTGAACGTGGCGGTAGACTCTTAGATTACCTTCTTGCCTAAAGGGGGTTTATGGTCCACACAACTTCACTTTTAAAAGATGAAGACAAATACGAAACTCCATTCGCGTAGGTTCCAGCCCGGGAAGTTGGGCCGTTCTTGAGAAGACGTAATGTTTTCTTGGCCTTAGGCACCGTTGACTGCTTTGAGATTGTTCACGTTTCTTGCTTCATTACGTCATTGCATGGGCGAATAACTCTACACTAAAAGCAAATTCAGACTCAGTCACTAAGTTCGGTTCACTTGTAGCGACTAACGAAGCGCGGTGAACCCTACCCTAGTGCTGTGTTGGGGTTCCCCATAGCAGCAGTTCATTTGATATTACAGGTAGACCTAGTATATTATTCATGCTATGCAAGGGTGAACGTCTGCGCGATAGTCATGAGTGGTACATGTCTAACATAGGCTTGTAGCGGTAGTTTACCTAGCCTAGGCCTATAGCGGTAGGCCTAGGCTATCAGGCTATGGCAAAGATATGACATACCAGTAGATTTTTCAGTTGTTCGTGTTCAGATCTCGACGCCGCTCTTGGATGATTGTGTGTGATGTTTCTCTTTTGGTTTGATGTCCAAACAATTTCTTCACCCTGTTTCACTTTGTTATTTCAATTTCAGAAACGAAGTGAACAATCGTTAGAAAAATGCCTCGCCAAATTGCAAGAAAAAATAAACCCGGAACAAGTCAATTATTTCAATCTGAACAGGCGCAGTTTATTAGCAGGTCAAACTGGCATTATCGTAGCGTTAGACAAACGAGCGCCACATTACTTTATCGATTATTAAGGTCAACTCTGGTTACGCGGATGGTCCACAGTGCTTGTGGATCTTGTTTTGCTCATCGCAGGTTTCAGACGATGAAATTTTGTTTCTGGTTGGCCCGCTGTGTCGGGTTCGGTGAACGCCTGCAGAAACGTGGCTGGGTTTGATACCTCTAATATCTTTGAAGAACCACTGGTCTAAGCAACAAAAACGGACAATTGAATTCCTTTGTTTCAAGAAAAATAATATGGAAATGAATGACTTGTTTGGTTTTGACATATTATAGCTGTTTCAACATTTAAGTTTAAAAACAATTCATAATTCGCCTCTTGAGCGGGGCATAGCCTATTCTAACTCTTCCTTTGAAAAAAATCAATTCTATTGAAAATATTCAACTCCAAACAATTCTAACTCGTCCTTTGAGCGGGACTTGAAAAGTTTTCACTGCCAAGACACGGCTACATAATTAAGCAGTTTGGTGATATTGCGTTTTTTTTTTTTTCTTTGTTCTACTTTTTGCAGTGCTGTTACCATGCGAAATTGCAAATTTTAGAAAAAGGAGAGGGTAGCAAAGTCGTCAGATTTTCCATTACCTAAATATTTAGTCTTTTTTGATTTATTCCTGTTTTTGCGAAGTGATGCAGCTTGTTTAAGCCAACCGTCCGTTGCCGCTATACTGTAAAACAAATTTTATGAAATACGCAAAACAGATCTACCTGATCATTCACGTTAAGCCATTAACGTTGCGCAATGAACTGTCGTTAAGCCTTTTCTAATGATGTAGCGTTGTGACGGTTTACGTATTAATTGCAATAACCTACTTTGCAGGCGCTGTTAGAACCTTAAAACGAGATGGCTTTATCGAAAATGGTCGAATTGACGTTACGTTTGTTGACGGCAGCGGAAGTGGCGAAGGTTCAGTCGATTCCGGCGGCCCAAGCAGAGAGTTTCTGAGACTGTGCTTGCAGCAAGTAATGAGCGCCAGTATATTCTCTGGAGCTGAAACTGGAAAATATCTTACAAAGTGCAGTTGAGTAATGTGGTTTCCGAATGCTGTGTAGAATGCAGAGTTTACTATATGATAAAGCTCCGTACTTGGTTGTACTGTAGTTCTCATAAATAGTATGTTACCATGTTAGATGTACTGTTGTGTTTTGAAGTAGTTGAGTTATTGATCAATTGTTTTTCATGGTTTGTGTGTTAGCGTGCCCAGGGAAGACCAAAGACGTCAATGCAAGACATCTCTCAAATACTTAAATTGCAAAAATTAATTGCTTTTTAAAAAATAACCTTTTTTCTTTTGTAAGCAAAAACGCTTTGCCCAGCTGATGGGGCAAAGTGGACATCATATGATACTTGCCCGAATTCCCTTTTATTGTAATTGTACATGAGGACAATTTTTACGATTAAGCTTGCTCTGTATAGTTCGTCAAGTTTAATTCTAATATATATTTTTTTTGTACTATAGCGACTCATATCATGGTAAATGACTTAGTGGATAACCCGCGAAACTAGCTCCGCAGACCAGTGCGCTGACCACTCGGCCAACTTCATTGGCTGCTTTACTACGTGATACCAGTGATCATACTAACATAGCAGCGTCTAGAGGAAAAAAGTATTGGCTATTGAAAGATTGCCTATCCTTAGTTTAACACAATAGGCTTATATGAGTTTACATGGCAGCAACTATACGCTGCTGCTACGACTGCTTTACCCCAACTTGGTAGATTTAAATAAACTCTCATCATCACAACAATAAAGTGTTACCAAGTAAAAGTTGGTGCAAAGGGTAAACACTCAATCTAAAATCTCACAGGTTAAGAAATTTTTCAATCGCAAAACAATGCAAAGTCACTGCTCATGTTGTACATTGATGATATCATTTTTGTAGATAATTATTAAACTGAATTGCTGTAAACATGGTGAACCTGTATTGGCAATTTTTTTGCTCAAACAGTCAGGTAGTTAATTCTGTAGCTGTTGAGCAAAATGCATTTTTTGTGTCACTTGTGATTTTACGAGAACATTTATGTGGCCAGTTTGCACCGCCTTTTCGTAATCTTATCTTGGTCTTATTAACATTTCCGATGCGGGTAGAACGCAAAGTATGTTCTAATACTTGGAACCATCAACTTCATGTTTTTACAATTGCTATTTTATGGATGGTTTAAAAACTTCTTACCAATATCTGCATTCTGTTGACGATTGTAGATGCTGCCAATGAGCGAGATGATTACTTTCGATTTGGACAATTAATTGCATTGTCAGTGATACATGGAGGAAACGGCCCGTGTTGCTTTACAGAAAATTTCTACAACATGATTGTTGATAGAGCACGCAGCTCGTATCAACTTGACATGCTGTCCAGCAATTCTACTGTGTACCAGCAATTATACGCGGTAGGTGAACGTACGCTAGTTTGCAGTTGAAGTGTATCAATGAGATTTTCTTCAGCCCTTTTGTCTTTTTTTCCACAATGCTAATGGTTAAATCACTTATATCACTCAATTACAAGAACGTTTATGGGTAAGGGTTATGGCAATGGTATCCCTTCTACATTACTTTTCTTCGTTTTCAAATTTTGCATACAATATCATAAAAATAACCTTGATATTTGTGCTTGAGAAGCATGCTTTAGGGTGTTCAGCGCTTACTTTGTGTCGCACACAGAGTCAGAATATCTTTACTTGTTCTTAAAATAGTTTCTTGTGGTTGGTTTTGTTTTACTGTATTGCTTTGTCAACGACGTATCTCAATCTCTAACCTTTTTACTGTTTTATTCAACTGTGCGTGTTTAGCTTGGAATGTTTTCGTAAGTAGTCAGATAAGAGTTCTATATAGCGATTGGCGATGCAACGCTTTTTTCTATTATGATATTTCACAGTTATTCGTTCAAGCAAGAAAACTTTGTTTTACGTAGTAGTTACTTAGCATTTTTTACTGCGACTTTGTTAACTGTTTTATTTTACACATTATTTCATTTTATGATTCCACGTGAACTAGCTCTAAGCCAAAATTTAGTAAAATTATTGTGATGCTGGTAAAAGAGTTGCTGTGCATAACTGCATTATCGTATATAGAAATAATGTCTCAATCATACCGCGTTCCTATAAAACAAACGACGTTTTTCTCGCAATCAAAAACACTTTTAAAGAAAAGCAATAGCCTGCAGTTTACTGTTCTACCGAAGTACTGTAATGCCTGGACCAGCGCCCAATGCATTTACCTTACATAGCCTACTGTTACCACGTTGCATATTTGTACGGGAAATATATTTCCAAGCTATGCGGTGAGAAGTGACTTAGTAATCCTAGCTGAAAAGTTACAAAAGTTTCGACAATGTTGTATCATGCAGATTTCAACTGCAGAAGGAGACGACAATTTCTCGAAAGCCATAGATGAGGCAAGCATGCTTTTGGAGGTGGCTGGTTGTCAAATGTTTCACTTGCGTGAGAAGAAAAATATTGTGCAGTTTTGTTTGAAGTTCGTTTTTGAAGAGCGACTGAAGAAAGAGATGGAACGGTATGATGGGTGATATGGAATGTTATGATGCAGTTTGTGGCACACAAAAAGCTTTAATTATCGTAACTTAACGGCTAAAAAGTTGTGTCATGCGTGAAACCTTTTTTGAATCAACCTACTTAAAGGTTGTTTCACATTTTTCAAAAAGCTTCTTGTAAATTTTATATTGCTAACTTTTGAAATAAGGCTTCTGCGAAGACGAACGCGGATTTTGCGATTATGGAATAGTGAATAGAATACCTTTGCTTGTAACATCAGAAGATAATGTGTTTGTACCTGCGTTAAAACTTTTGACATTTATCTCGTTACCACATATAGCTTCGTATGCACAAATATTAAGTTAATCGCGGGCGCTATTTTTAGATTTTGTAGCGGACTCAACTTTCTTGGACTTTTGGATGAAATGAAACTCTATCCAAATGCATTTAAAGAGTTGTTCACATACAAGAAAAGCAGTTTGACCGCTCTCACGCTAATTGATGACATATTAGCGGACATACGTTATTCACCTCAAGGAAGCAATGCGCGATTGGTGGAGAATGAAATCATTTCTTGGTGGCGGGATTACGCGTTTGAACTGGAAGGTATCCTTTCAGCCATTATTTGAAGGCCTGATTTTGTGATTACAATCATTACCTTTTCTTTTTTACACTGTATTTTTGCAAGACAGCATATTGCAAAGATAATGAAAAGTAGTCATCAGGTTTTACGTAGCCTTAGTGAAGTAGTAGCAAATTGCAGGTAGCAATGTCATTGCTGCAGTAGCAGGTTTACTTTTGGCTACTTATTTATGCAATTACGTTGAATATTTTTTAGATGGAAGCGCTGCCTCAACTCTTCAAGAACTTCTGATATTTTTTACTGGAGCTGAACGAGTTCCGCCATTGGGCTTAATCCCCAAACCCTGTATAGAATTTGCCAGCAGCAGCAAATATCCTCTTGGAAACACCTGTGCCAACGTCCTGAGTTTGCCTTCTGCAGATACTTACGAAATGTTCAAGGATCGGATGGACTTTGGCATAATGAACAGTCCGGGATTCGGTAAAGCGTGAAAACAATTCTCTAATAACTTGAGCATACCGATATACCTGAAGAGGCGACACTAGCATTGATGGTATTGATAGGACTTGTGACATTTGACTGAATTGACTGTACTGTGTAAGGCCTATCTAGTATCTACGTTAATCTTCCATGCAGAGGATTATCAAATTTTGGACTTGGCTTTTAATGAAACTGAATTGTTGAGTGTTGACGATGAGTGGCGTTGCTGGCTTTCGCGTGGTTAAACTTAAAATCGCTGGCAAGGCAAAAAATAGTTTTTCTGAGTGAAGAAATATTTTTGAGATGGCAAATTTCAGTTATGTCTTGTCGAATAGCCATGCCAACCCTAACACATTCAATTACATAAGCGTACCGATATACTTATGGAGAAAGGTGATACCAGAATTGTTATTCATAGAATTTGGAACATTTGACTGTGCAGTTCCACTTCAGTAAAAAACTGATACTAAACGTGAACTTTAATGTTTAATGCGAAATTTCAACTAAGGTATTTCGTAGCTTAAGCGTAACGCACTATACTTCCATCATTGGTGGCAGCTTGCAAATGAAATGTTTGTGAGTGCTGCCGACATTTTTATAAACTAGAGTGATGGGGTGTCCCTTTCTTTTACGTTTTTTCGCTAACTCTTCTTTTTATACCATTTTCACAATGCAAATCGGCACTGAAACTCATTGCAAAAACTTTTTGATAAATTTTGAGTTATTCATACCCGGGGGAGACTTTGAAATATTTTGGGGGGTAAGTGACGTAATCGAAAAGTACTCATGCTACACGACTGAATGTGATGTCAAACACTTCGAAAGACATGATTTCCTATCTGTCTGTAATAAATTTTAATGCTCTATCTCGATCAGAAAACGACTTATTTAAAAAATTGAAAGTAGTGATACGTGGATAGAAAAAGATCAAAAAATTCTAATACACATCCATGAATCTTAAGTCTTTTTCTGATCGAGATAGAGCATCAAAATGTATTAGAGACAGATAGGAAACCATGTCTTACAAATTGTTTGAAATCAAATTCAGCCGTGTAGCATGTACACTTTTCGACTTACGTCATTTACCCCCCAAAATATTTCAAAATCGCCCCCGGTCATGAAGAACTCAATATTTTTCAACAAATTTTTACAATAGCTTTCCGTGCAGATTTGCACCCTGTAAATCGTGTGAGCTACCCAAATCTGCGAAAATGCGTGTTTGGCAATGGCTGGAAAGCTTTTAGTTTGGCTGAAATATTTTAATCATTTTTAGCGTTATTATGGAATTATTGATTGATTTAAAATCAGTGAAATTGACGAAACGTTTATTATTAATTCATGACTATTTGTATGTTGTAAACAGTACGAAATATGTACTTGTTAAGGTGTATTTCATAAGGTTGCAGTTAGTTTTGTCGGCTTAATTACGCTTTTAAACCAGCAGCTTTGCGTAAGTTATAAATCCAATTATTGAATTGACAGTGTAGAAATAGAAGACACTCTTTCGCTCAACATAACTTCTATCCTATGAAGTCATAATTCTTTACCAAACCACCAGCCTGCCCCTTCCCAATCAGTAATCTTACTCCTTTGAAGACAGCGTTTTTTGTGCTTAATTTGAAGCAGTTTTTTTCCTATTTCCGAATATGTATGAAAAGATTTTTTTTCGATTTGCGGCCTTTCATTTCCGATTTGCGAAAATTATGTAGGCAAGACCCCAGCAACTAACTTACTATCCTAGAAAATTATGTTGATGCAATGCAGGAACAGATTTAGAAATGCAGCTTTCAGGAAGAGATTCCATCGAAATTAAAACAGTGACCTTGTAAGGCTATAAGTTATAATCATGTTTTTGAGCTCCAAAAAGATTTTCTGTTTTGGTCACAATGATGTAATCTACTACAAGATATCTTCTCAAAGGATGAAACATTCACCATATTAAGCCCTTGGCGTCCGAGTGTAATGAGTTTGAAAAAACATCTATTCCAGATTAGATTTATAACTTACGCAAAACTACTGGTTTAAAAGCGTAATTAAGCCGACAAAACTAACTGCAACCTCATGAAATACACCTTATTAAGTACATATTTCGTACTGTTTACATATACAAATAGTCATGAATTAATAATAAACACTTTGTCGATTTCAGTGATATTAAATCAATCCATAACTCCGTAATAACGTTTAAAATCTTTAAAATATTATCAGACACGCATTTACGCAGATTTGAGTGATCAGCAACGTATAATGGCGTCGCTTCAACTTGTTTCACTTTCTCTACGCGAGTTTCTGCGGCCATGCGCTACGTAGTCTTTCTCTACGATATCTATGGTTGCGCCTCCTGGAGTATCAAAAAATAAAAATTTTGGAAAACGTTTTGCATTATTTTTTGTTCTTTTTCACCAATGCTGTTATGTTGTTTTTTCGTTTTTATTCAATTAAAAGCGTTGTAATAGTAAGGTATGAGCAATGGAGCATGTGCCTATGGGCAACTTCAACTTTATGTTGTGTTGCATACAACAAGTGACACAAATGAGAATGAAGAAAAAACGTAATAATAAAGATACAGCAGCCCAGTAAGTACACTCACAACTGGGAGGCTCCGAAAAGACCTTTCGGTAATGGAGTCACAGAGCCCCCTTATTAAGATCATAAGTCTCATTAAAACAATGCGAAAAAAAAAAAGATCGCTTGCCGAGCTCTGTGAGGAAGTGTGCGACAGAAAATTTAATATTTGGTGTAAGATAGTAAATTTTAATTTTCTTCTGAGCGAAATCGGTGACATTATTCTGATTTCTGCGGCAATGGAATTCCAAAAGTTAACGCTGTGATATATTTCTTTGCATTTTGTTTAAAGGTAGGAGAGGAATATAAAGTCTCTTTGAGTTGTTGAAGTTCTGGTGGAGCGTTGGCAAGAGCTTCAACAAAGGGTCGACAGTATCGCTCCTTTACGTAGCCTACGCTCTAAAAAAGGGTCGACAGTCTCGCTCTCTTACATAAGCTCTGCCATGAATTCCACTAAAACTTTGTACAACTCTTCGGGCTTCAAATGCCGATTACCTTCCAGCAATGTATTTACTTGTTGGAATTCGTTTTCCGTTAAAGGGTTGGCAGTCGGTGAAACTACAACGTTGTTGTTACTGCGAAAGGCAACATCACTGACGTCAATTTCGCTTGACGGATCCAGACTATGTAGCTGAAGCAGCCGGAGATTCAATGTGAACAGTTGCAGCGGTGTGTGGTTTCCTTCGGTCGACAAGGAGTGACTATTTGACGCGTCTACGAACTGCAGAAGACTTGAATTGATTTTGCTCAAGTATACTAGATGCAAGCAAAAAATATCGGTGTCGTTTGCAGGATCCAAAACTTCTTCAGCTTCCAGCTGCATAAACTTGTTATAAAATCCATTTACCACTTGCGTATTGATATCACGGTGTAACCGCTCAATCCTTTGGTTGTGTACTGAAGATCCAACAACAACAGCATTTGAATTTGCCCTGGCCCGAAGCATGTATTCCCACACCCGAACGTTTCCAACACCGTGATCGGTGCGAACCCTCAGAGGCAAGTCGTAGCGCTCGATAGCTTCCTGGAAGAGTTCCAAAACGGTGTCGGCTTTGTTATTCGTAGAACAACGGCAAAAAGTAATGACACGACTGTACCCGTCAATTGCAGCATGTACCACAAACTTCCATCTTATTAGCTTGTGGGTACCGTCAATGTGCCATGTGTAATTTGGGGCTGGGGAATAGTACACTCTTCTTCTAATCGAGTGGAGACTTCGGACAATAACCCCTTCTGCGTCAGTAGGGTGAATGCTGCTGCGCAAACGTCTACGCTGGACGTTGATGCCGCGTGATCGAAGATGTCCTGCGAATAAATTTACATAGCATATTTACCAGCAATAGCCCACCCATTACCACTTATTTATTTCATCGCGTTGAAAGCTAACCTAAACAACATAAAGTTATTGAAACCAGAAACAGATATCGCGATATTATAGGGAACGGTACGGGAAGGTTAATTTTGGAGATCGAGTACGATTAGTCCTTCGTAAGTAGTTTCCTTAAAGTTTTCGAATATGTTGGAAACTACAATCGTAAATCTTAAAAGGGCTTCATTTTTTTGCAATATTTTACGAAAGAATAACTGAAGGAAGTCACAAAATATATCCTATTATCTATCCTAGGGTCGTAGCAAAGTTTCATGGAGTCCCATACATGCTCTGTTCTCCCACATATCAAGCGCTGCGAGGAAAGTATAGGCGAGTGAAAAGGTTGGTTTATTTGAAATTCAAAATCCCAGATTTTCTGTGAAAAGTGACAAGCCATTTAATTACTCTCACAGGCGTAATGGTGCTTGTACTGGAAGCTGGAAGTTTTCCACCAACGAGCCATGACGCTGTTTGCAGTGGGTCACAGAACTTGCTTTGAAAACTGTATTAGAATTTGATTTCAATACTAGAGATGCCACTTTAACCTCCATACTAGAAGGCGTGAAGCCAAGCAATACTATAGCTTTTGGAGCTTCGCCCCGAACCCCAGTGGAGGTAATTTTCGTTTTGCGGTTTTCTGTGAAGTGATTCAATGTATGCTGAAAATGGTAGGCCTAAGTAAAGCGGGTAGGCTGCTGCTACCAGAGCTCGCTCTTTGATTCAGCTTCATATGATTCGGTTCTGGTGGAGAAGAATCGTTAAAACGAAATTATTGCGGTGTACAACACGAGCATATCTTGTTTCATATAACTAAACTACCTTGCTTGAACTAGATTTTCCTGTGACAGACAAGATCAGACTTATAAGGAAATAGAGTGTAAACAAAAGATATTATTAGATGCAGAATTTGCCAAGGTTCACCTGCTATCATTACTTCACCAGCAGCGGGAAACAATTCCTTTATTTCACGAACAGCAGCATCTAACTCAATGTTGGATAAAGAGCTGCAATGATAAACGGTAAGTTAAATTTCGTCTACCGCAATGTTTTTCAAATTTTTTTGACCATCGCCACCTTACGGCACTCTAACATGATCATCGCCCCCCTCTCTTTAGCAATGAAAAACGACGCGACGTTCTAACAGATTTATTACACTAAAGCAACTGGACACTTTTCTACTTATTGCACCCTAGAGCCCTAAAAATAAACTGAGCTAAAACACACGAACTGAAAATGTGCGCTCGCTTCTGACAGCGAGAATTCCAGCAACTTGTGTGTTGTCAGAACATTCTTATTGCATCATTATCAAGTTAGGCTATTTACAGAAACGCAACGAGGGTATCATGCTCCCGGGGAAAAAGAAGAATGCTGCGCACCCTCTACTACCAATGTAGTACAAGTCAGAAAATAACCAAATTTCGCGTGTTCATCCTGCGTGTTTGTGTTTATTCCAACGAGCCTAGGAAAAAGTTTAGTATGAAACAGGTAGAGCGTGTCAAAAAAATGGTGCCAAAAATTGCATGCGCGTTATTGGTTGTGAAATCTTCTTAGACACCGTAAGACCATACACATACATTATAAATTTGAATTCATTATGCAAATGCTGAACGAAATTGCGTATGTCTCACCTTACCTGTACTTGTTATCGAGAAGTTGATTGTCTTTGAGTATCTTGTAAAGAGTAGGGCGAGAAATGGATAGCATGTGAGCAATTTGACTCCTGGAGATATTTAAAGTCAGGAGGCTTTTCAAGTAATCTAAATCGACTGGTTGACGATTCTAAAAAACACAATGCTCTATCCTGAAAACTATATTTATTAAATTAACATCGTCAAATATGAGCATGAAATGCCACTTACGTATACAGTATCAGAAATCAATATCTCTTGCTCTAGCAGCGATTGGAGTTCATAACCGCATACGATTAATGCGTTCTTAATGAAATGATATTGCTTTTATGGCAAGCTCTGTCTTTCTGTGGCCAACTGAGAACTGTAATGATACATTATGTTAAAAACCTCTGTTTTAAGTTTAAGTAAAAAGAAGTTGACTTCAGACACCTTAATTCAATTTTTTGGAGGAAAAGGACTTGAAAATAGCTTTGAGAAAATCTGTTTTCGCAGAAGGCTGCAGGAACACATAAACTCTTTTATATCATTTACGTCAGACTCGCATTTCGATGATTCTTTGTTTTACAAGATACAGGCTACAATCCAAGTCAACATAGTTTCTCTGTCCAAACTTTACAACAGTGTAAACACAATCAGTACCAACATTGCTTTTTCAATCGTATTGTTAACATCAGGAACCGTCTCCCTAATGACGTTGTTGTTGCACCTAGTTTGTCTTCTTTCAAGTACTCCTTGCTTTTACTCTTGTACTTATCTTTGTTTTTGTTGTTAGCTTAGTTTTGTTTTTTCCTCACAGTTTTAGGGGTTAGTTTTAGTTTTGTGGCAAGTTTTATCTGGGGCATCTCATATCAATTTATAGCCTTATACCCTGCACCTGGTACTACTGGCACTAGATTGTTATCATTTATAATATTTTTGTTAACCCTGTAAGTTTCAAAAACGATTGTCGTTGTAGTTCTGCAATAACTAGACCATAAATTGCTTGCGAACCATTATTTCATGACCAAATGACTTAAAACATTTTGAGATTTCATACTGAAATGGAAAAAATCTAGTTGTCCTTGATCTACGTCCTTGGCCTCGACTTGCATGTCCTTGGCCTCGGCTTGTGTGTCCTTGGCCTTGAAAAAAATTTGAAGTCTTTGTCCTCGACCTTAAGGCCCTTGGCCTTACTACAACACTGCTAATTACTTTTGTTAAATGTTGCATTTTTTATCTTCCTAAATTTTTTCACTCTTTTGCAATAACGTAGGCCTACCGATGCTTAAAAATTGGGATAAAAAATTTGACCTGACCTCTAGACACTGCCCAAAAATTGATACAAATAAAGTACCGGTACTTTCAACATTTTCTTGATTGCATATTTCCACATTCCTTATTTGATTAAGGCTACACATATATATTATATGCCATTCAATTACAATAACGTACCGGTATCAATATTGTTGATGTGACAACACTGTTGTTGATGGTATCAATATTGTTGATGGTACCGATGTTGGTAGATGGAATTGCCATGCTCTGGATGTCTTCAATACAGAATAAAATCACAGTTCTTACGGTTTTAGTTGAACAAGATATACTTAAGATTTACTTCCATGGGTAAACCTATTGATAAAAGGTACGGTAATTTTGGAGTATCACTGAAAACGAAACTTGAAATGCAGAAGCCGAGGCAGAGAGTGAGAAGAAACTGATAGAAATCACAATTAAAATTGCTCCCTAGTGTAACTGTGTAAGAACATATACGAATCAAGTTCTAATAGGACAGATCAAAGAAAAACTGCAACTCTTACAGTCTTACATAAGTCTGGATCTGGATTCATCTCACACATGCCGGTAATGCCTCCAGCATTTTATCTTCATCAGCAAATTGAAAGCACATAACTGCACTGATGCCACAAGCCCTGGGCCTAACTGCATGAAGTTTTTGGACCTTTTTGGAATTAAGCCGTATCTTATAACAGACGGATATATCACAAGCACAAGAACCACTTGGGGTGCTAGTGAGCTTTTAGTAGGGGTTAGGGCCTAACCCTAATTCCGAACTTAATTCAAACAAGCCCCAAGTCCTTTTAGGCCAATTAGTGATACAGGTAGAGGTAAATTTACAAGCAGGCCTAGCTCTTTTGTCTACTTCATTCAGATAAGCATAGCCTAATCTCATTTCTTAGTTCACAAGTTCAGACCTCTGACCTGTTAGCCTATTATAACTGTGTAATAGCCTCGCAGAACTAATCATCATTACTTTTCTGACAAGCTACGTGACGTCCAGTATCATCAGGAATAACACGAATTCTAACAAAGTTAAATGATAGTTACATACCGTAGTTAGTGTTACTCTGTTACTTCAAGCAGAGGCAGTAACAAGGAATTAGCCTGTCCACATGTCCAAATTATGTGGACTTTAGGCCCACAATCCCACATTGATATGGGCTTGATGTCATAATCACTTTTTAAATTATGACATGAAAAATTTAATTGTGAGCAAAGAGCCAAAAGCCCACATAAATGGCTTCAGTTAGTGATACAGGTATACCTTCAGTGCTTGCTGCTTTGGTCGATAAAAGCTGTACTAGCCTCGCAGACCGTACAGGCCTCCCTATATGCAGACTACGGAAGTTGTGATTATGGATCTGAACTAAATATGAATTTTGACACACATGTCAATTTGTATATTTGTTATTTTGCATATTTAATTTTGCAAATTGTGCGGGCATTTTTGGAATAACAGAAATTTTAAAAACGACCAATTATATTTTCTTTGAATTTTGCCAATGCGCACGAAACGTCAAAGACACACATTTTATTTTTTGGCAATTTTGTGAGTTTACACTTGGCGCGTTGCACATGCCAATTGTAAAGACACAAAAATGCGTGACAATGACAAAATGCATTTTTAGGGGTCATTTTGCGTGATTATTGAAATGTGTAATTTGGCAATTAAGCGCCACTGTGCATATTTGGTAAAATATGCATTTTGGCAAGCGCCAATTTGCATATTTGGTAAATATGCAATTTGACATGTGCCATTTTGCATATTTGTTTAAATATTCAATTTGGCAGCTCCATTTTGCATATTTGGGTAAATATGCAATTTGTCATGCGCTATTTTGCATATTTGGTTAAATATGCGTTTTGGCAAGTGCCGTTTTGCATATTTGGTAAATATGCAATTTGTCATGCGTCATTTTGCATATTTGAGTAAATATGCAATTTGTCATGCGTCATTTTGCATATTTGAGTAAATATGCATTTTGACAACGCCATTTTGCATATTTAAATAAATATGCAATTTGTCATGTGCCGTTTTGCATATTTGGTTAAATATGCAATTTGACATGTGCCATTTTGCATATTTGTTTAAATATTCAATTTGGCAGCTCCATTTTGCATATTTGGGTAAATATGCAATTTGTCATGCGCTATTTTGCATATTTGGTTAAATATGCGTTTTGGCAAGTGCCGTTTTGCATATTTGGTAAATATGCAATTTGTCATGCGTCATGTTGCATATTTGAGTAAATATGCATTTTGACAACGCCATTTTGCATATTTAAATAAATATGCAATTTGTCATGTGCCGTTTTGCATATTTGGTTAAATATGCAATTTGACAAGAAAAAAAACGTAAAAACGCGCATTTTTACTGCTTTACATTCGGCGCCCCATACATTACTAACTTTTGTGACTTTGTAACAAAGGTGAACAAAATCGCAAAAACTGGTGCATTTTATGGTAAGTAACTTCGCGTGCAAAACTTTTAGAGCTTTATTATGATGTCACAGTTAAATTTTCTCCAATTAAAAAAAAAACTTTTGGGCAAATAAGAGTGAAACAACAAAATACCAAATTAGAATTAGCTAGCTTATCCTAGAAGCATTGGTTTTGCGAGAAATTTTAAAAGGGAGGAGCCAAAATTTTCACACTTTTTTCAAGCGTATTTTTTTAGGCAGAAGAAATTTGAAGCTGATTGAGAATCAGGAAAAGCTTTAGGGGAGTACGGGGCATGCTCTCTCGAAAAATTTTAAAAAATTTACATGCTGTAATGGCTATTTGGCTATTTTAGTGCTTTTTCAATAATTTTCAGGTAAATTTTGTTATATTTTTTGACCTTGATTCTGAGTGCTTCGCCTATTACGATGCATTTTGTTCGCATATTTTCGATTATGCGTGCTTAAGGTGTAAGACTTATTGCTATCAAAGAGGTTCGAAGGTAAGGAAAAATTATAAAGGCTACATCAAAAACATTTTTGAAAGTGATTGGTGGATGCATGCATACCTCTCATCCTACTCCCCTGGATCCGCCCCTGGATACAAGCTACAAAAACCAAAAGAGTCTGGCATATTTCAGTCTCTTGGCACCATTAGTTTTGTTCTTTTCTACTAAATGGCAAAGACAAATGCGGGGGGCACGGCACAATGCTGTGCCCCCCCTCCCTTTTGTCTTTGCCTTTTTGTAAAAATAAGTTCACTTAAAGGAGGTTTACACGTTTACAAACGTCGACCTGGCTAGTGTGTGTTATGCTGGCTAGAGGAAAGCTTGAGTTCATCAACCAGTCTCCGAGTGACTTTTATTGAAGCAAAATGCATGATATATTGATACGCATGATAAATGTTACAATAATAAAAAGGGGGGTCTAAGGGGCTGAAATTTGTGTTACCATACCCCCAGACGTTGGTATGGTAACACAAATTTCAGCCCCCCTCCCTATCGAAAAATACTTCCAAGGCCACTGGGGGCCACGGTCTCTTAGAAATAAAGGCAAGGGGCCACGGCTCAGAAAAAATTGAGAATCACTGATCTAAGCTTTTGGTATGGAAAAAGTATTTTACAGTAGGTTTTGGGCCGAGGCGGGGAAGAGTAGTTGTCGCAAGCGTCGTTTAAAGTAAACAATAGCAACTTAGTTAGTTAGTTAGTTGCAAATTTATCCTCCAGTCACGAGAAAGCGATCAATGCGCTATACGAGCTCGCTTAGGAGTTGCCAGCCATCTGTCTACCACACCAAGATGGGGGAATCCCGCTAAGTACTTTTCCCAACGGCACAACAAGTAAACTTGCCGGCTGGTTCTTCACACTGTCCCTTTAATGCTGAGCGTCAAGCAGGGAAGCTGTGAATATATACCAATTTTAAAGACATTGGTTTGACCCGACTCGGAATCAAACCCGATTCTACAGCTCAAGAGACAGACGCTCTATACCACTCGGCCATCTGAGCTGTAAAATTATGAACTAAACTCAAAACTAGACCCCTCCACCAATGTAGCCTATTGTATGCTCTACTATCTGCACTGACTTTGCAGACAGTCACTCAAAAAAAATGTAGCCTACTGTATTTGCAGAGTAATTTTTCATAATGCGAGGGGAGGGGCTAATTTTCGGGGAGGTAAGAGCTTTGCTTTTTGCAGACTTAATTTTGACGTGAACAAATAACCTTCAAATCGATAAAATAAGCAGCTGCCATAAACTAAAAGCGGCGGACTGCGCAAAATATCTATAGCCTAAACGGAAAAACTTATGAACAGCTTCGACAAGACACCTTGAATAAGACCAAAAACTTAGAGGAAGCATGTTATAGAGTCAACAGAATAAGAGAATGTGAGTGGAAAAAACTAAAAAAAAATCCGGAAGTTGCTTCATTCTCAAAAAAGCTGAAGTGTGTAGAGCCTCGCAAACAGCTGACGTTTGAAAAAATTATAGAGAGGGCATCCGATCTGAATCACTTTTTGGGTTACTTATCTGCTCTATCCACACCCCGGAAAAATTAAAATTAAAGTTCTCTGATTTTCCACCGATCATAAAAAACACAACGATTTCACGTTCTGATATTGGAGAATACATGCAAAAAATCGCAGAAGAACAAGGATTTTTGAAAAAACCGAGAAAGTATCTCATCAGCAGTTATTTTGGAGAAGAGATTTTTATCAACACTCGGATGGCAAAATTTTATTTGGAGTTGGGGTTAAAAATCACTCGCATCCAAGAATTTATTCAATTTTTCCCGATGAAGTGTTTTGACGAACTTTCCCAGGAAATTATGCAAAACCGTCGTCTTGGCGATATCGACCCAGACAAAAAAGTGTTAGCGATGACGTCAAAGCTCTGTGGTAACAGTCTTTACTCTGCTGCTCTTTTGAATCGAAGCAAACACCGTGCTGTTACGTATCATACCGATTCCAACATCAATGAAGCAATCAATAACCCACGGTTTTCGCACTTGGAACAATTGAAACCCGGTCTATACGAAGTAAAGAGCTTGAAAAAGCAAATCAAGAACGACCTTACCGTTCAATTAGGTATCTCTGTTTATTTAGAAGCAAAACTTCACATCCTTAAATTTTTTTACCACTTTTTGGATAAGTATATCCCAAAAAAATGCTATTCATTGATCGAGAGCAATACAGACTCTCTTTTTTTTTCTATTAGCCGTGATTCTTTAGACGAGTGTGTCCTTCAACATCTCAAAGAAGAGTATTTTAGAGAAAAAAGGAAGTATATGCCGGCAGACTGCTGTGATGAGTGCCTAAACAAGTTCATTGACGTCAAAGTCTCTGGAGGTATCTGGACATCACCTTCTTGCTGTCAAAAAAGAAATGCTTTTAATACAAGGGTGCTCGGGTTAATGAAAACCAAGTATGAAGGAGAAAAGACGATTGCTTTAACTTGCAAAACGTATTTTTGTGAGGGAAAAAGCAAAAAACAAGTCTGCAAGGGCGTTAGTATCCGACAAAATCCTTTAACCTTTGAAAAATACTTCCAAGCACTTGATTCTACGCAACCATTAAGCGTTGTAAATAGAGGGTTTATTACTCGAAAACACAATATCTTGACATACCACCAAGAAAAAAGGGGATTGTTCCCTTTTTACTGCAAACGAGTTGTTCGTGAAGACGGAATTCACACATCTCCCCTAAATTTATAATTCTACTTTACAATCGACCGATTTTATGCGAAGAGTTAGGGCTGGATCCGTTTATTTTAAATTCACTACCTTGAAAAATAATTCGATGAGTTTGGAGACTTCATATTCGTTGGCTTTGAAAAAAAAACTAAAGTCATCAAAAGCACATGAGCGGATTCAACTTTAATCCAACCCTAGAACATATTTTGTTGAATCTTGTTTGCATTATACTTTGCGTCATGTGAATACTTGATTTGTGTTAGGAATAACGTTTGATTATGCAAACTGAAGTGGACATTACTGCTATTTTGCAAAGAGAGCGTTTTCTTTGTATATACCATTATACCTCTGTCCTGTACATTTTTTAATCATGTAAATATTTGTGTGTGAGTGAAAATATACTGATGAAAACAACGAAATGAGTGATGAAACTATATATGTTCTCTTATAATAGCAAAAGTTTTCCCTAGTTTTTACTTATTTTATTGTTACGGTAATGCTATAGCTTACGCTGATTAATAGACACGACCTCATTTCAAGCGCGTATTTGCAACGATTTGACGTAGCAATGAGATATCACGTACCTTTAACGTTAAACGTATTAAATCGACAAATTAATTTTATACTTGTGGTACGTAATATACGTCTTTTTTAATTCGGAAACATGTTTTATAGACTGCTAGTACATCAGATACGGCAGTGAAAAATTAAAAAGTAAAACAAAGATCACAAATCAATAAAAAGTTACTGCTTAATAATTATTCATCGACAACCTTAAGCATAATTTTGATTGAAAACCGGTTTGAATACCGCGAAGTACACATAAAATAACGTCCATATGGCCTTTTTTATACAATAACTTCAGTAAGAAACTGCACATACGGTAGCGTTACGCATAAAAGCAATGAAAAAAGTACGGGTTAAAAAACATTTTAGATAAAGGTCTGCACCGTAGCATATTCATGTAGGAATCGAACCCTTAAACGATTGTTTCTTTTCAAATTCAATTCAGTTCAAGCGACATTTTGATTTACAATGAATCATATTCGTTTTCTGAAAGCTGATGCATGATGAATCACAGCTTCCTGAACTTTACAAAACCGTCGCTGGATCAGTGCTCACTCGCGAACAAACGTTGTTTTTACTTAATGCTAGAACACAATTTTTCCGATCCTTGCAAGAAAACTACGAAACTTGAAAATTTTGCACTTGAAAAATTACCGTGATACATGCAAAATCAAAGGCTGAACTTGCATATGCAATAAAGATATATTTTCAAACTAAACAACATTAAAGGGTTTGATTACACACCACAGACATAACATTTGCGTTTTTAACGGGCTTCTTTTCGTTTTAGTAATATATTTCTTTATGTTAAAATTTGAAATACGCTAACACATGTCCATCATACATCAAAATTGCTTTAAAAGTATAGATTTTAAAATAAGGAAATACGTACTACAAATATTTTGTAAAGTTTTAATAAAAAATAATTTTTACCTACCACAAATATATTACATTTACTTAATGTAGGACGTTTTCACGTACTAAAAATTTTACGAATTTAAGTTTGTGATAATTCTTAATACGTACCGCAAATATTACGTCACGATTTCACCTAATAAAATCAAACTGAGGCATGTGGTATAATCTACGCGCAAGCTCGTTTAATTACTTCCTGTTACTTATTGCAATGAGATGGTACGATAGCAACAGTCAGTACTACAAAACAAAATAAATAAACTTGCACTTGAGAGAGTAGTTCGCTCTAGTAATGTACTGTGCGCAATCCTGATGAAGTCATGACGACTTCCTCTTGTTGGGTCAGAGGCTATAACAGCACTATATCACCAACAGTGCCAAGCACTCCAGTAAATCGCACCGTAGAGCGAGACAGCGCTGTTTCTGGCTATTAGCCTTCATCAGCCGCCCTCAGGTAAGAACCATTCATCTTCCAGGACGAACGATCTTGCCAGGATCACTCATCCCTTCGGATAAATATTTCTTCAAGAATTTAACTTTTGTGGTACACAACCCATTCGTGTGGCTCTGTCATCATTCCAGTCAAACTCTTTACGTGGCCAGGGTGAAGAGCAACAACTAAAAAGCAATGTCCTTCCTGGCCTACCGGACGGGAACTCATGACGACTTCCTCTTGTTGGGTCAGAGGCTATAACAGCACTCCATCACCAACAGTGCAAAGCACTCCAGTAAATCGTACCGCAGAACGAGACAGCGCTGTTTCTGGCTATTAGCCTTCATCAGCCGCCCTCGGTAAGAACCATTCATCTTCCAGGACGAACGATCTTGCCAGGATCACTCATCCCTTCGGATAAATATTTCTTCAAGAATTTAACTTTTGTGGTACGCAATCCACTCGTGTGGCTCCGTCATCATTCCAGTCAAACTCTTTACGTGGCCAGGGTGAAGAGCAACAACTAAAAAGCAATGTCCTTCCTGGCCTACCGGACGGGAACTCATGACGACTTCCTCTTGTTGGGTCAGAGGCTATAACAGCACTCCATCACCAACAGTGCAAAGCACTCCAGTAAATCGTACCATAGAGCGAGACAGCGCTGTTTCTGGCTATTAGCCTTCATCAGCCGCCCTCAGGTAAGAAACATTCGATTTAATACGTTTAACGTTAAAGGTACGTGATATCTCATTGTTACGTCAAATCGTTGCAAATACGCGCTTGAAATGAGGTCGTGTCTATTAATCAGCGTAAGCTATAGCATTACCGTAACAATAAAATAAGTAAAAACTAGGGAAAACTTTTGCTATTATAAGAGAACATATATAGTTTCATCACTCATTTCGTTGTTTTCATCAGTATATTTTCACTCACACACAAATATTTACATGATCAAAAAATGTACAGGACAGAGGTATAATGGTATATACAAAGAAAACGCTCTCTTTGCAAAATAGCAGTAATGTCCACTTCAGTTTGTATAATCAAACGTTATTCCTAACACAAATCAAGTATTCACATGACGCAAAGTATAATGCAAACAAGATTCAACAAAATATGTTCTAGGGTTGGATTAAAGTTGAATCCGCTCATGTGCTTTTGATGACTTTAGTTTTTTTTCAAAGCCAACGAATTTGAAGTCTCCAAACTCATCGAATTATTTTTCAAGGTAGTGAATTTAAAATAAACGGATCCAGCCCTAACTCTTCGCATAAAATCGGTCGATTGTAAAGTAGAATTATAAATTTAGGGGAGATGTGTGAATTCCGTCTTCATGAACAACTCGTTTGCAGTAAAAAGGGGACAATCCCCTTTTTTCTTGGTGGTATGTCAAGATATTGTGTTTTCGAGTAATAAACCCTCTATTTACAACGCTTAATGGTTGCGTAGAATCAAGTGCTTGGAAGTATTTTTCAAAGGTTAAAGGATTTTGTCGGATACTAACGCCCTTGCAGACTTGTTTTTTGCTTTTTCCCTCACAAAAATACGTTTTGCAAGTTAAAGCAATCGCCTTTTCTCCTTCATACTTGGTTTTCATTAACCCGAGCACCCTTGTATTAAAAGCATTTCTTTTTTGACAGCAAGAAGGTGATGTCCAGATACCTCCAGAGACTTTGACGTCAATGAACTTGTTTAGGCACTCATCACAGCAGTCTGCCGATATATACTTCCTTTTTTCTCTAAAATACTCTTCTTTGAGATGTTGAAGGACACACTCGTCTAAAGAATCACGGCTAATAGAAAAAAAGAGTCTGTATTGCTCTCGATCAATGAATAGCATTTTTTTGGGATATACTTATCCAAAAAGTGGTAAAAAAATTTAAGGATGTGAAGTTTTGCTTCTAAATAAACAGAGATACCTAATTGAACGGTAAGGTCGTTCTTGATTTGCTTTTTCAAGCTCTTTACTTCGTATAGACCGGGTTTCAATTGTTCCAAGTGCGAAAACCGTGGGTTATTGATTGCTTCATTGATGTTGGAGTCGGTATGATACGTAACAGCACGGTGTTTGCTTCGATTCAAAAGAGCAGCAGAGTAAAAACTGTTACCACAGAGCTTTGACGTCATCGCTAACACTTTTTTGTCTGGGTCGATATCGCCAAGACGACGGTTTTGCATAATTTCCTGGGAAAGTTCGTCAAAACACTTCATCGGGAAAAATTGAATAAATTTTTGGATGCGAGTGATTTTTAACCCCAACTCCAAATAAAATTTTGCCATCCGAGTGTTGATAAAAATCTCTTCTCCAAAATAGCTGCTGATGAGATACTTTCTCGGTTTTTTCAAAAATCCTTGTTCTTCTGCGATTTTTTGCATGTATTCTCCAATATCAGAACGTGAAATCATTGAGTCGTCGGAGTTCATTGAATTCATTGAGTCGTCGGAGTCTCACAGCTTCGCCGAAGACTATAGATTTAAATACTGCAGGAGGGTGATGGGATTGACCATGAAGGAAAGTACGCTCCATTGCGGTAGGTTTAGTATAATCTCGGGTGAAAAAACCAGCAACTGATTTCCTGTCGATTTGGTGTTCTACATCAAGGAATTCCATGCGTGATTGTTGTTGATTTTCTTCTGTACAAATCCGACGAAAAAGAACTTCAAGTTTATTTTCTTCAAAAGTAAAACTCACTAAATTTTGTATCTCATTGGTAGTGTCCAGATCGTAGGACAACCACACGATGTCGTCGATGAATCTTTTAAAGATTACTGCACGATTGATGGTATCGGCTGCAGGTAATAGAATATAATGCAAAGTTATATTCGCAACTGACACCGAGTGGTTGTCGCTTGTGATTATTCCATTTTTCTGACCGTAGAAGGAGTCGAGGTGCTGAACTATGACATTATCCAGGCAATGGGATAATAAGTCAATTATAATAGAAATGCAATTACGAGGAAGATTTGAACAATGTTCAAGTGCAAATCGGATAGCAGATAAAACTGTAGCCAGAGACAGACTGGGGTAGAGGGATTCAACATCTCCTGCTACAATGTAAAGGTTTTGATCGTGGGAACACGTTGGAGAAGAAACAAGGCCGAGTTTCCAAGTTTGTAGCTCTTCCAAGTACTGCTTGCTATCGCGGCAAAATTCATCAAATTTATATTTACAAAATGCTTCGCTGATAGGTTGTAGTAGAAATTCCAGATAAGTGGTGAAGCGTGAAGTGGTAATGAAACCAGCGGATTGTAATAGGCGAACAGGTATGTCAAAAACAGAAATATCTTGTAGGTCATTAGGAGAAATTTTGTGGGTTTTGAAAAGAGGATAAGCGTATGCTGGTTGGTTACACGCGAAGTGCTTGGCAATAGGACCAGGAATTTTACGGTAGTTACCTCTTTGTTCAGGGTCTGAGATTCTTTTATGTGCAGTATCATACTTTTTAATGCCAGAAATATGCTTTAATAAATCATCATCAATGAAACAACATTTATGCAATTTGACTATAAAGTTATCACCAACTTCACGAATTTTATCAAGCTCAGCGACGTAATTTTGTTGGTTCAAATCGTTAAGACGGTGGAATGACGTCAACTCCTTGGACATGGTGGAATTATAGTCGTCAAAGTTGACAATAATTATTCTGCCGTCTTTGTCGATGCGACATATTACAATTCGACGATTTCGCACGGCTGTAGATAGTTGTTTCAGCCCAGTACGAAGTGGACCCGAAAGGTTGTTCTTTTTGTCATATAAATCTATTGCCAAAGGTTTTAAATTGCGTAGTTTTGAAGTGACAAGTTCCTCATAGGTCAAAATTCGATCATTCAAGCATTCCTTGTTAGGTCGATTCAACTTAGGGATTTTAAACTTGTGAGGAATATCAGCACTGTCATTGCTCGTGATTTCATCTTTGTATATTTCTGCCCATTCCGTATGGCGAAGGTGTTTGATCAGGTTGAACCATTCGGCGTCTTCGGTGTTATTGGTCCATTTGGGGTTGGTGCATAGTTCAAACCTCGCAGTAGCAGCAATTTATGAGCATCTGATAGGTGAAAGTTTGACTTATTTAAGATGATTGCATTTGCTCGAATAAGGGTTTGTGCTGTTTTCCGCTTTTTCTTTCGGTTTCGATATCGTAGTGTGCTTTTCTTGTTCTTTAGTTTTTGACGAGAGAGAATTTTTGCTTTCAAAATTTGAACTTTTTGTTTAGACCAAAGCCAATCAAACTTGTGTATATAGTAAAGCTTACTACTGACTTGAATATGTTTCAATTTGGCTATTATATTATAAGGAATCAAATTCCAGTCAAAACTAAACGAACGCAAAGTGATACTAATCCGATGCAAATTCTCCCTCAATCTTCTGTCCTGCTGAATGAGTAGCAGATCAAGGTCCACATGTTTTTGGAAATTGGATGGAAGCAGAATTCTATAGTCACTGTTCGAAATGTGCTTTATGCGGTAATTTTGCAAATCACAAAAACATGGTGGTTACCACATCTTCGTTTTCTAACAAGGCAGGTCGTTTGTTTCATCTTAAGCAGCGTCTTAATTGTACAAATTTTGGGATATATGGCGCAAGGTGTCGTATTTGTGCCGAGTTTTATGTTGGTCAGACCAAAAATCGTTTTAGCGTACGTTGGTCTGGCCACCGTACTTCTTGGAGATCTCATTGTTTGGAGAATCGGGACAAAGCAGCGCTACTCATACATTTCAAATCCAAACATAATAATTTCATTGATTTCAATACCAAAATTTACGAATGCTACGAAGTCATTTTTTTACAAGAACCTCCAGTCGATAAATTAGACTATTTTGAAAGTATATGGGTTTCGAACTTGGATGCTAAAATCAACATTGCTAAGACCTCGTTGCCTAAAATCAAATAGTTTCCGCTTGTTTTTCGCACTGTTTTCGTGTTTCCGCTCTTAAATTGACACCTGCTGTTTGAACTGTGACACATCGAGATTACAGGCTTTACTGTGGTTAGATATTTTTTTACCAAATTGAGTGTAACGTTTTGACCAGTCGGTGTATTCAGTTTTGAGTATAACATATTGTTCTAGTGTACTTAGTTATTGAGATATATATATTTTTTTAGATGACTGACGATGACCTTTGAGGTCGAAATCGATTTTATCTTTTACTAGTTTTTAATATACTTTTTACCAAATTTTATCTGAGGCTGGTTTTTCAGTTTTACTTGATATAGATTTATTCATGATACGAATGCTGAGAAACCGCTTCTATTTTGTCATCACTTTTTTACTGTGGAGTTCTAAGTTGAGGCTGATTCAGGAAACCAACCAAAGTACTGAGGGAGAGATGTTAGAATTTGTGATTTCACTAAAAAATGCCTCGTACGGTGGAACAGATGGATGTTCTTATGCTTTTAAATCACGAATGAAGCGATAAGGAAAGAAAAATTTTTCTGCAGTGCAACCGTAAGCCAAAAGAAAAGATCGATAGCTGAAACCAGGAAAAATGTAATTTCGAATATCCAAAAATCGAAGTTTGGCAGTCTTAGAAAAATTTAATAATGACACCGCTTCATTGAAGATCAAAAACTCAATAGAATCGATCACTCAAAAGATGTCAAATGCTTAAAATAACATTGAAAAGGTTGCCTAGGTATCTACTCCAAATTGACTTGAAGGTACGATCATATATGCCAACTTCCAGGTTACTCGGTCTGCTAAGAGGCTCACATCTAAAGTTATTCAGGTTGACATGATTTGGGCAAACGACTTGGAGAAAAGCCACAAATAAACTGGTTAGAGAATCAATTTGCCTAGGCTAAGTCAAAAATACGGTACTCCACTCAAGCAACCCCCACCTCTAGCACCCACAAGGCCATCTACCCAAATGCAGCTGCAGACGCGTTTCGACCTTTTTAGGTCTCATCAGTGCAGCATAGCAACAACCCCCGTCAAAAAAGTAAATTCCTACTTTCATTCTCCCCAAAATTTCTTGCAACCATTCCTCTGCTAAATCCCCGTTACTATCTAATTGCTAAGATCCAAACTAAATCCTTGCCACCATCCCCTCCTCCAATTTTAGACTAATTTCCTGTTACCATCTCCCCCCTCCAAAAAAAAAACTCTCAATAAAACTAACTCCCTGCTATAATTCCACTAAAAAAAGCCTAGTAATTTCGAGACAAGAGTAAAATCCAACATTTCATGTTTTTGAGGCTCTATGACGTAAACAGAAGCACAATTCAATTTCACGAAAAGTTACTTCCTGCTCAAAGAAAATCGGACAAATGTTTCCAAACAAATAAGGAGCTGGGTTGGTTTCTTTTCTTCAGTAGTGAATTGCCTTACAAATCCCTTTTTACAGATGAACGCAATAGAACTTTTCACATTGGTCTTGACAAATATTAATCGTATTCTTCAAGCTGACCCTGACCTAGCAATGTACAACATGCAAGGAACAATTTTAACGGATTATGAGGCTCCAATATCAGAAACTCAGATAGGAGTGATATCCAACTTGGCTTCAACAATAGAAAAATTTAATAATGACACCGCTTCATTGAAGATCAAGAACTCAATAGGATCGATCACTCAAAAGATGTCAAATGCTTTTCAATGTTATTTTTAGCAGTCTTTAATGTTACCTTTTCAATGTTATTTTTAGCAGTCTTTTAATTATCTTTTCAATGTTATTTTTGGCAGTCTTTAAACAGAGATAAGTGTTTGCTTTTTTAATCACAAAATCAATTTTTTCCACCAATTCGCGAATCAGTATGGTTTGAATTAAAGGAAGGTCGTATTTAGAGCTGTTATAACCCAGTATAGGGAGTTCTCAAACGAAAGCATCAAATTCTTTTAAAAGATTTTCGCTCCGACAGTTGGGACTGATAGCAAGAGCATCAAACACGTATTCATATCTTTCCTGCAGGATTGCATATGCAGCATCTGAGAGTTTTTCCATATCATCGACCATTTTTTGAACTAGTACAGTTTCGTTACCCTCAGAAACAAAACAAATGGGATCTTCAAAATTTGGGATATTGGAAGCTATGCCCACACTTAAAGGGATGTGTTTGGAAGTAAAAGAAAGTTTTTCACCGTTTTCAGGTAAATTGTTTTGACTTAAAATCCACTCGAAATCGTAGCAACAGTTAAAAGGGTAATGTCGTTGATCGTGGGGTACAAAAACGTCTATATCTTCTAATTTCTGAAAAATAGTTGGTTGGTTCTTAAAAATACCACCTGGAGAAGATTGTGTAACAGTTTGGTCGCAAGAAATGGTGTGCCTCAAAAAATGTTTTCGTCCATACCATAGTTTGTCACATCGCTGGCATTGGTAACAATCACAATACTTTTCAAAGTCAACAATCAAGCTTAAATGATTTTTAAGAACATTCAATTGCATGGTTTCGCCGTAGAGTTCGCGACTACGCTGTATTAGTTTCGCTTTCTTATCTTGGAGCTCGTAAACAACGATGTTAATCTCAAAAAAATCTTCTATCTTTGGAAAATCAATGAGAAAAACGCCTTGAAACAGATCAGGATCGACATGAAAATTTTTGCAATAAGCGGCGAATAATTGTTTAGCTTCTTGTTCACACGAACGTTTATCACAACCGCGAAAGACAGATAAACAGCGAAAAAAACATAGATTGTCATTGGATGTGTGATTCACCACCCCTCGATTATGCATTAAAAAGTCTGCAAACTCTACGGGCCCTGATAGAGGCGCGTCTGCCAAATGATTGACGTAAAAGACCAAATTCGTAATCCGGATTATTTTCCATTTTGTATCCGGTCGGTTGAAATTTTCCAAAAAATCCTCCGCTGCTGTCTTGTGTAAAAATTCCTCTAACTCATTGCTGCTGCTTATGGTCACAGCCGCGTCCAATACTTGAGCGTTGTTGCTAGAGGGGTGATAATAACGGAATTCGTCAGTGTCAATATTCCTCAGTACATACCCAAAGCTATAATTCAGTTTGAATCTGGTTTGTTGATCCCTCATTATTCTTTTGGCAATTGCGTCGATCATGTGTTCAAAGTTGCGAAAATAAAAATTATGTAAGCTCTGTACTTTTCCATGTTTTGAGAAAGTTCTGATGCTGGACCAGTATTTTGAAAGAAACTCCCGCAATTCTGGGTCCTCTTCATCCAAGTATTCGTTTTTTAAAATCTCAAACTCCTTCCGGTTCTTTGCTCGAAAGTCGCCGGTGTAATTCGGTTTTCGATACGACTGTCTTGCTTTTTTAGTTGGTATTTTTTTATTTTTAGTGTGTTTTCTTTTGCAAGAATGTTTTGCAAAATCTGTCAGCCAATCCAATTGTGCTCCACATCTTCTACATTTTCCACATTTTTGCTGGTGACGTTTTAAATGATGCATCTCCTTGAAGTTTTTCTGGCATTTCATACATGCAAAGTCTTCTTTCTTCTCATGGATTGTTTTCACATGTCGATTTAAACTAAACTTGTTCATGAATTTTTTGTGGCAAATATCACAAATTATTTCAGCATCCGTGGCGTTTCCGAACCAATAGAAACAAACTTACACACTATCGCGCAATATACGCTAACTTCCATGAAAGTCGAATATCTGCATTGCGAAGTTTTTGTTTGCGGAAATCGTGCATGCGATTTTTCCCAGATTTAAATAGATAAAATGATTTTATACTTGTGGTACGTAACAGCATAACTGCTGACAGCAACTCGGAAACCGCATCTAGTATTTTGTTTGTGACCATGTCAACTCAGCACCTTCATCTGGTGGTATGTTTGTAATCAAGTTAACTCAGCAACCCCTCAATATTTTTTTGCATAAAACCGTAACAAAAGCGAGCTTTTAATAGCTGAAATTCAATACAATAACAAAAAACTTTTTAGAAATAGTTAAATTTTTACATAATTTATTTCATAATAAAAATAATTTCAAATAAAAAATTTATACGTGAAAGGAATGTAACAATAATTCCTTAAGTTATTGAATCGGCAAATAATTCTTTATAAAATATTAGAGTAAAAGCTTTTCAAAATGCGGAAAAAAGAAACAATGTAACAATATCTTTAGAATTATCAAAATAACCAAAGTATAAGTTCTATCAAAATACTTGACAATAAAATGCAACAAGAATTTTAACAATGATTCTTTTGTAATAAAAACTCTTACATTTTTAAATATTTTTGTATAAAATCATAACGAAAGCATAATTTTTAATGCATAAAATTCAACACTGTAACAAAATTTTAAAAATAATTAAATTTGTACATAATTTACTTCATAATAAAAATACTTTCACATAAAAAATTAATACACTAAAGGAGTGTAACAATAATTTTCTAAGTTATTGAACTGGTAAATAATTCTTTATAAAATATTAACATAAAAGATTTTCAAAATACAGAAAAAAAATAATGCAAATTCTATCAAATATGTGAAACTAAAATGCAACAATAATAAACTAACTTCAGAATTATCAAAATAACCTAAGTACACATTCTATCAAATACGTGAAACTAAAATGCAGCAATAATTTTAAATAAAAAGCGTTGAATTGATATTTCTTTCGTCGTAAAATAAAAAACTATTAAATTTTTAATTGCTTAAAATTCAATACTATAACAAAATTTTAGAAGTAATTAAATGTTTACGTAATTTATTTCATAATAAAAATACTTTCAAATAAAAAAAAATTAACCTGTGAAAAGAATTTGTGTTGCAAACAATGTAATAGTTTGGGTGTGAATGCAAACTTTCAATTTCCAAACATAAAAAAAAACGTTAAAGATAAAAGAACAAAAACTGATGAAATCAAATTATGTCAATTAGTAAACAAGCGATTTTATCAATGCAATTAAGTTTGCAAGACATTGTCAACTAAACTAAATATTTCGTATAGTCACGAATTACTGAACTACATAATCTCTAAAAGAGCAGAAATATTTTGCTTTTTTGGAGGCGCATAGATGAACGTGACGCATAGATTGATCGCGACGCATGACGTCATCGCCTGCACACCAATTTGCACACCAGTTTCTGTTCGAAATGGACCATCTGCTACTACTATTGTGCCGGCCGATTAGCTCAGTTGCTATTACAGCGAGTATAATGAAGATTTGATTTTTTGTGCAGCATTATCACTGTACACGTGAAGAAATTTAAGGATAACAGTTTTATTGAGATTTCCATTACTGTATTACAGAAATGTAAGAAGTCGTTACAATATTATTAAGTTTATGGAGCACGGGCTGCAGGAAATTCAACTTACTTCATGTGTGATAATGCCCACCTGTAATTTGCACGATTTTATTATTTTTTTCAGTTGTGAAAGCGAATTCACTCAACTGTTACCTTAGACGTTTGGATCCCTAGAAAGCTTGATTGGGAAGCCATAAGCGGGTGCTTGCAGCTGCCATCTAGTTATTCAGAACTTTTTTAGCATCAATTTTTGACTTTTTTTAAACATTATTTTGAAAGTGTCTATTTTGCCACTAACGACAAAATAATTTCTAGGTCTCTTTTGCCAGATATAGTGCAATCCATATAGTGTGGAGATTCATGACTGTTTTTGAGCGCCGGCAAAATAGCTTCTAGCTCTGGGTCTATTTTGCTAAAAGTAGATGCTGATTTTACCTACTGCTGGCAAAATATTCCTAGAAACTTATTTTACTGTTGGTGGCAAAATAGACACTGGCTATTTTTCCTGGCAAAGCTAAATTTGAAGCAAATTGGGAAACAAAATGGTTCTAGGATGGTCCGGGAGCATGCTCCACCACAGAATTTTTGAAAATTTACATACCGGTACTGTTAATGGGCATTTTTGTGCTTTTCGAACAATTTGTCATGCAAATTTTGTTTTTTTGCCACTAATTAGACTAGTCTAGTCGTTTATCAAATTAGTTGCACATTTCTTACGTTTTCGATTTATGCGTGGTTACGACATAAGAATTATTGTTAAATCAAGAGGTTCAAAGTTGTGAAAAAAATTTATTCATCAAAAAATTTTTGAGATTGCCTGGCGGGAGGATGCATCCCCCTCATTCACCCCCACCCCCTGAATCTACCCTTGTGGCTAACTTAGTAGAAATGGACTCTTATCAGTTTTGCTTGGGCATGGTGTTGTGCTGTGGGGCATGATATAAAACCATTTTAGCTGTATTTTATTTTTTTCCACTGTCCGTAACCTGTCAGGAATGTATCGTATACAAAAAATAAAGCAAACTGAGAGTAGCAGATGGATTTTTCCTACTTGTTATTCTATTTGAGTAAGGTAAAATTACACCACTTGATAAGCCGATCATAATCAAACAGCCTGTATAGTGTGTTTATGATGTAACCAGTAGTGAGTTTGTTCATACATACCAACTCATGCTATTATTAGTTACCAAGCACTTTGCCTGACAAATTCAAGCCTTTTTTTGACTTACGTGAAATGATCAAAAAATTTCATATAAAAGCATTTTGGTTTTGAGATTCAGTGTTTAATTCGAGTTACTGCAGGTGTCGAAACTTATGTTGCCGATGGTGGTAATATTAAAACTTTTGTTGTCAGTGCATACAGTTATACATACAGGGTGTTCATAAAGTCCTGAAGTAAGCACATGTAGTTGGCGGAGTGGTTGGCGCACTGGATTCCAAAACCGACTTCGCGAGCTTGATGCTCAGTCACGGCATCTTCTATGATGCATTACTAAAAAAACCCAAGCTGCAATTATGTGACTTTAAAAAAAACAAAAGAAGTCTTGACACAATTTCAAAAACTTTTTTATTGAATTAATTATCAAAATATCCTAACCAGGTTGGTTTTATTTTAGGAAGTGGCTATTTTTACGGGCTGATTACATTTGTCTCTTTGGTTTATTTTATCACTACATCACGCTCTCGTACAATCAGGAAGAGTGCAAAGGAATAGTAAAAGAAACAAAGAGCTGATTTGTACGGGCTCGTACAAATAGCCTCTGCCTTTATTTTAAGTGCTGCATAAAGTTAATATTTAAAATAAACTTTTATTTCAGATATAATTTTCAAGTGTTCCACAAATGTGTTAAATAAACCCCTAATCATTTATTAAGTGTTTATTTAACACATTCTTAAAACATAAAAATCCTGTCTGAACGCCAAATTTTATTTTAGTCTGTGACAAAAATTTATGGACACTTGCCACTCACATTTCATGTAGGCTGTGGCTTTAAATGCGCTTATCTCAAAAACCAATGAGTGTTGTAACGTCATAATATTTGTTTCTGCCTTAATATAAAATTTTACAATGATATTTCTTAATATCCTGCTCATTAACTTACTGCACTTACAAGAATGCGTTTTAGTTAAAATCAGCTTAATTTACTGAAATGTTTAAGAACGCGAAATGTCCTTTAACTTTTGTCACAGACTGTAAATAAAAACTTTGGGCAGCTTTGATTGGAATAAAACCTAACTAGTTAAGATATTTGGAGAATTGACTTCTTAAAAAACAATTTTGAATTATTGAAGACTTAATGAACACCCTGTTCTACAACTGTTGCATGATGTTATTTTGCTACTTACCGTAGCATTGGTTTCAGACTACCATCAGTGCAGTAATAGCGTTTGTGTTAAAGAGGCAAATATTGTTGCTTGCCTGGCGGTACACGTTCAGAAACTGCAGGAAGCAAAGCTTTTGCAGTTCATTCCAGAAAACATTGTGGGATTCTCCTTGAAGAGTAGACTAATTTATTCCAACAAGCTGGCAAAATCTTGAAGGCAATATTTTCAAAAAATTAACATATTGTGATAAAGAATCTCGCATCATTGCAGTCTGCTGTGGACCTTAGAATTGCCCAAATTCAATTATTTTTTAAAAGTGTGCGGTACTCGCTGTTACAATTAATCTTCTCTTTGAGCGCATTGTGTACTCTTGACTTCTTGTTGTCAATATTTCTCTTAAGTTTAATGTTGTGATGTAACATTTGCCAAATCATGTCTGTGGGTGAGTTACTTTTGTGATGTACTACTGTATTTTGTCACACACACTGGATATCCTAAAGCAAAGTTCTTTGTTGCAACACAGCTAAAAGTATGGGCCAACCCCTGTGCTGTGTATGTGATTTTAATGCATGTTTACAAATAGGAGAAAACTAACTTTAATTCTTCTAAACAAACCTATAATTTTCGAGCTGTGCGAATTTAATACTGGTGCCATAATTTAAGAGCAAGGGGGACACATAATTTTTTAAAGAGTTGTGTTTTTTCTACACAATTTATATAATTTTTTGTCTATTTTATGATTACCAGTACTTAAATACTGTCTGAGGTATTGATGTAACTATATAACTGTATTCTACCATAATATGGTGACTAATACATAATTATTGAATAAAATTCAATTGCAACTTTACTTTGTATTGATTTGTAAAAATAGATTGAACTGAAAGCGAGTCACAACGACACAGTACGCTGAAAACATGTCATTTGCTCGAAAACAAAAAAGAAAAAAGTGTAAAAGCCAAGTTCAGTTTAGAGAAAAGTTTATGAAAATAAATAAAACATAGGCTGCGGCAGCAGCTGCAGAGTACAAACTTTCGGCGTTTGCTAAATATAAACCTATGGAGTAGATTGTACATACAATACTGTTTGTATCAAGTTCAGTACACACACAGCAAGTGTTTGTCAAGATATTTTCAGATTCCATTTCCTAGAATCTGTGTTTGCCTTGCAAAGCAATACAAAACTTTCACACTGTGCAACATAAATCAGTTCTTAACAATTGTTCCAGATAAATCAAAATGTTGCACCAAAACAATACGTCATTCATTAGCATTCCAGTGAACAGAATCCGCATTTGCCTCGCAAAGCTTTATACAACTTTCTCACTTTGAAAAATAGATCAGTTCTCAACAATTGTTCCACATAAATCAAGATGTTGCTCCAAAACAATAAATCAGTCATCAAAGAAGCCTTCGTGAAGAAGCACAAACTCTCTTTCATATTTTCCCATTCAGTGATTTCATAATTTTAAAATGCAAACTTGGCCAAAAGTAATCTTGTAATTTTTCATTGCATCATTGATCACAACTTCACGTTGGCGGAAGGAGTACTCTTATGGAGAGAATCTAAAAGCAAGTATAAAGGTTACTGCAATTTTACATTAGATTAATTCTGAACTGGCTCTTTTTGCAGTTTACTACATTACCGGTACTTGCTGACAAAACAATAAACCAATAGTTAGTTAGTGTCTTTTATTTCCGTACCGTCAACACAAGAATAACATGCATAAATAACATACAGTATAATTGGACAGCACGAGAAAAGGGAAGAAGCAACAAAACGATGAACGTTGTAACATGCAAGGGGAGAATGGAAGATCAAGAAAAGTAACATGAGAAGCATGGTTGCAGCACCCGAGCATGGTTGCAGCACCCGATAAAAGACATGATACTGATGGTAATACACGCCCAGAGGCACACCCAGCATTTTTCAAAGGGGAGTGTTCTTAAAAAAAAACTCGATCCCACACTCGGGAACGGATCCAGAAAATTTGGGTGAGGGGGGATGAAATTTTGAATTAGGTTGAATGTTAAATAAATACAAAGATGTTAGACCCAAAAAAGACACAAAAAGCCCTTTGAAATATGTTTTTATGTCTGCGGCGTATTCAGAAAACTTTTGAGGGAAGGGGTACCAAATTTTGACATGTTTTCAAGTGTATCATAGCTTTTTTGCAGCAGAATTATTTTGAAGCATATTGAGAATAAAAAAGGCTTTAAGGGGGATCCGAGGGCATGCTCTCCGGACAATTTTTGAAAATTCACATACTGTAGTGGTTATTTTAGTACTTTTTGAACATTTTTAGGCAAATTTTGTTTGAATTCTTGCCCCTAAATCTGATTGTTTTTACCAAATATGATGCACTTTGTTTGTTCATTTTCGATTATGCGTGTTTAGGACGTAAGACTTATTGTTATGGAAAAGGTTCAAAATTATTGAAAAATTGTATTCATTAAAAACATGTTTGAAAATGGCTGGTGGGGGGATGCATCCCTCTGGATCTGCCCCAGCCCGCACCGATAACAATGTCTCTTACCCAGCTAGGTATTGATTGATTGATTGATTAATTATTTATCCATGAACTAACAATAAGACCACCAAATACAGATAACAATAAAAAAATAAAACAAAATAAAATAGAAACAAAAAAGAAAAAAACAATAACAAAGACCACCAAATATAAATAACAATGGACGGGAGACTGCGAAGGGACCTCAGGGTCATCGAGTCAAGCAGCCACCCTTACTTAAGCGGATAAGCTAAAGTTTAAAGCGTGGCATAATTTGCATACAATCCACAAATAAACATTGCATATAGACAGTTTATTCACCTTGCCCTACAGGAACTCGATCATCGAGGTTAATACTTCTCAAGAAAATGAAGTTTAAGTTTTTTATTAAACCTGCGCACAGAACTTGATTTTATGTCATCGGGAATATCATTCCAAATCTTGACGCCTTGATATTTAATTGAGCGTTGCAATTTCGAGGTGCGATAGTGTGGAATCCAATAGTTACAACAAGTTGCTTGTAGACTGGTTTATACAGGGTGATGTTCGTTTAGTTTGACGAAAAAATTGTTGAATGGAGTAGGGAGCATATCTTTGAAGTGATAATAGACAAAAAGACCCAATTCTGATTTCACAAGGTCATGGAGTTGCAAAATGTTTAATGACTTATAAATGCTACTCAGCGCATAATGATGAGCATGTCTACCATATATATGGGTATGATTTATCAAATCGGAGTTTTCACCATGTTATGGATATTTTTTCCAAATTAGGAAAAAAAATGAAGTTTAAAACGAGTGAAAACTTCCTGAATTGGAGACTTTGATGATGGAATTGCATTTCCACCTGTAAAGATGTCATTTCCACTCAGAAATTATGACATCAAAATTTAGTTGAATTGTTTTTCTACAACTTTACTCAGGGAATTTAAATTTCACCATGGTTTATTTTTAATTAAAAAAAAATGTTTTTTCTTTCCAATGTATTTGCATTAAAACTGCAAGCTAAAGCTATGTCTATTTTTTTCTCAGTGAAAATGTGATTACATCACCAAATTTTCCAATTCAGGAAGTTTTTGCCCTTTTAAAAATTTCTTTTTTTTCCTGATTAGGAAAAGATGTTCATAACAGAGCAAAAACTCCAATCTGATAAATTATACCTAAGTCACTACGCCAACCAGACGATTTGGCTTCAGTGTGATGTGGGGCAAATTTTTGTCAAAGTTGTTTTGAAATAACAGCACTTGCACAGTTTGAACACTTCACTTTAACAACAAGGGTTTGATTTCAAATGAGGGGGCTGGGGGGGGATTGAACCCCCAAGCCCCTCAAGGTGCGCCACTGCACACGCCCTATTCAAACGTAAAAATACAACATCAAACTTTTAGCATAAAGCTATTGCAAATTCAAGGCAGATTAGAAACAATTCAAAGATACCAGTAGTCAGCTACACCTCTGCCGTCATTTTGCAAAACCTAACAAGTCAATTTTTTGCAAGAATTTTTTTGTGCATCTTTTGCATTTTTTTGTAATTCTCCATCTCTGGTAAAAATTTCAAAAAGTTTTTTACCGGACCGTTTCTGAGTTAATACGATTTACAAAACATAAGGTGTTGATAAAGTCTTTGAAAATGTTTCGCATAACCCAACATGACATTATTGCTATTACATGATAAATATGTATTATTAGCTTCATCTGCAATTACCATGACATCATAACAAATTATTAGGAAATGCTCTTAAAACTAACAATAAAATGAATGACTTCATTATGCAAAGCCTAACAAGTGCAGTTTTAACATAAAAAAAGGCTGTGTCTATTTTGCTAGTAACGGCAAAATAGTTTCTAGGTCTATTTTGCCGTACATAGATCAATTCATAACAGTGACTATGCCAGCGACATGATCGAGCGGTACTGCCCGCAGATGACAGATCCTACTGATGGGTTCAATTCGCAGCTAGAGCTGATCGCATTTGACGTATATAACGGGGGACTGCTGACTCGAAGAGCGCAAGCTCACTTTGCAGTCTCCCTCAATTAGGCCTACTGTTGAATTTTCAGTTCAATATAGTTTGAAAAATAACCTCATATAGTGTGGATACTCATGACTGTTTTTGAGCGCCAAGCGCGTGACAGCAAAATAGCTTTTAGGTCTATTTTGCCGGCAGTAGATCCTGATTGTACTCGCTGCAGGCAAAATAAACCTAGAAACTGTTCTGCCGTTAATGGCAAAAGAGACACTTCCAAAAAAAAGTTTATTCGGATGACATTACCATACTACTACGAGAAAATGTTGGAACTGAATTCTGCTAGGAAATTATAAATGAAACTTAAAAAATTAGTCAGAGATTTATTGAGCAAAACCTAACAAAGGCGTATAAAAAACAAAAGTATTTCACAGAAACCAGTGCAAAAAAATTCAATCCAAAGTCTGATAGCCTACCATACTATGCCATTGCTAAAAAACTCACTCTTGAAAGATTAAAATTCTTTAAAAGTATGAAACACAAAAAGTGCTTTTTCTCGAAAACTAGAAAAGTGGAAAAATTGCAGATGCTAGGTTTTGCACAATGACGGCAGTGCCTGTACTGTACTTGTAGGCCTCTATGTTTGTGAAGCAAAAGTCCAGAGCCTTTTCTTAAACAGTTGGTTGGTGGTGCAGAACTTGAAGATTGCCAGAAGCAGAGGTTTCATATTTCCCGAAGCTTTTCGTCCGACACTTGTCAAGGGAATCGTCAGAATAAAGAATGTAGAGCTGAGACCGCTTGTAAAAGCGCGAAAAGAGAAAAGAGAAGTAGTTTCTGATTGGACGAAAAGTGTCAACCAATCAAAAACAGAAGCGCTAGTGAGAGATTTTCAGCGCGTAGACAAACTCCTTTTGTCGGCACAGAATTGGTTGAGAAACGTTAATGTAAGTGGCTTCTAAGGCAGGTAGATGAAAAGCCGAGCGACCTTTTGAAAGGATTGAAAATCTGTCATCGCTGTAGTGCAAGGCACAAGATTGATTGGTCAGCAGATGCTGTCCAATTGCCGAGTCGCAAATAGGTTCGTGATTGGTCAATTTGCACGAGCGATTGAAGGCCTTGCGATCTTGAGAAACTTGACCAGTTCTCACAGATTTGGGAACGTGTTGCTTGATTCTGTCCTGCAGCCGTTGAGATGTGCGACCCACGCACCGACTGTCGCAGTGGCTCGAAAATTCATAAACGATATTGCTCTGTTGAGAAGCAGGAAGCACATCTTTTTTGCTTGCGGGCAGAAGTTGTCTAGTCGTAAAAACGACGCGAGGCTTCACAGAGAAGTAACAGCGTTGAACTGCTGAAGCAACTTGCTTTTCGAACCTCGTCGAAACAGCACCCAATCATGGAAGATGGAGATAAACAGGACATTTCTTCGGTCCGTATGACGGTGATCTGCGGAAGTTTCGTATCTTCCTGGTAATGGAAGAGTTGACCACGTGGTCGGGATAGCCATTTTCAGCCATGATGGAACGGATGTTGTCTAATTCGCTCGAGAGTTTACCTTTGGAGCAGATCATCAGAGCACGATGGACTAGAGTGTTGATGAGGATGATTTTCTGCTTCCTCGAGTTAAAAGAATTCCAACGCAGGTATTGTCCTGTAAATGTAGGCTTTCTGTAGACGGAAGTGATGAATTCAGTATCATATTTCTCAAAGAGAACATCGAGAAACGGAAGACAGTTGTCACACTCTTTTTCAAAGGTGAAGCGTAGAGAAGGATGGAGAGAGTTAAGGTGACAAAGAAACTCTTCACAATCCGCTTCATTGTTAAACGCTACAAAGGTATCATCAACGTGTGACAAAGAGTGTGACAACTGTCTTCCGTTTCTCGATGTTCTCTTTGAGAAATATGATACTGAATACATCACTTCCGTCTACAGAAAGCCTACATTTACAGGACAATACCTACGTTGGAATTCTTTTAACTCGAGGAAGCAGAAAATCATCCTCATCAACACTCTAGTCCATCGTGCTCTGATGATCTGCTCCAAAGGTAAACTCTCGAGCGAATTAGACAACATCCGTTCCATCATGGCTGAAAATGGCTATCCCGACCACGTGGCCAACTCTTCCATTACCAGGAAGATACGAAACTTCCGCAGATCACCGTCATACGGACCGAAGAAATGTCCTGTTTATCTCCATCTTCCATGATTGGGTGCTGTTTCGACGAGGTTCGAAAAGCAAGTTGCTTCAGCAGTTCAACGCTGTTACTTCTCTGTGAAGCCTCGCGTCGTTTTTACGACTAGACAACTTCTGCCCGCAAGCAAAAAAGATGTGCTTCCTGCTTCTCAACAGAGCAATATCGTTTATGAATTTTCGAGCCACTGCGACAGTCGGTGCGTGGGTCGCACATCTCAACGGCTGCAGGACAGAATCAAGCAACACGTTCCCAAATCTGTGAGAACTGGTCAAGTTTCTCAAGATCGCAAGGCCTTCAATCGCTCGTGCAAATTGACCAATCACGAACCTATTTGCGACTCGGCAATTGGACAGCATCTGCTGACCAATCAATCTTGTGCCTTGCACTACAGCGATGACAGATTTTCAATCCTTTCAAAAGGTCGCTCGGCTTTTCATCTACCTGCCTTAGAAGCCACTTACATTAACGTTTCTCAACCAATCCTGTGCCGGCAAAAGGAGTTTGTCTACGCGCTGAAAATCTCTCACTAGCGCTTCTGTTTTTGATTGGTCGACACTTTTCGTTTAATCAGAAACTACTTCTCTTTTCTCTTTTCGCGCTTTTACAAGCGGTCTCAGCTCTACATTCTTTATTCTGACGATTCCCTTGACAAGTGTCGGACGAAAAGCTTCGGGAAATATGAAACCAGAGCCTCTTTTACACTAAATGTTATCAGCAATTTTAAATTGTTTGAAACACACCTACCAGCACTCATAATCTTCAAAACTTTGACAGATGGTTTCCAACACTGAAAAGCTTGTAAATTTCATCTGCCAATGACAATGACGGCACAGCTAATAAACCTTTGTGCATCCAATACATGCATCATATTTCTATTTCCAATGCAACTGCGGCTTATTTTGTTGTAAATACTCCGGTAATTTAAAATCCATTTAAATAGCTTCAGATGAAAGGACGCTTTCAAAGTAACTTATTGATAAAACTTCACAGAGTTACAGTGATAATATACTGGTGTAGTGGTTTTCACACCACTTGTCTTTGAGCTAACACTGATTTTAAAGCCTGCAATCATGAGTAAACTTTTAAATTACAACACTCACTAACTTTTTTATTTAAAACCAGAGGTGGGCACGGTACGTTTTTAAAGTACCGGCGGTACCCTAATTCAATACTTCGTTAAAACTGGTACGGTGGCACCGGTACCGGTACCGGCGGTACCAGTACTCGGTACTTTGTTCATATTTCTCGTGATGGGAGGATAAATATGCAACAAAATACAAAAAAAAGGTGTGCTTTGCTGTTTTTTAAAATTTGTTGCACTCCAGATCTTCACGTAGAGTAAATCGTTCTAACTTTTTCATGGCGGCTAATGTTCGTGTCGGTGATTATCAGAAAGCACTCAAAGCTGTAAGTTAGATTCATGAGATCATACTAACAGACAATACTTCGTGCGACCACGGACGAGGACAATATGAAAACTCATGATCGCGAGACTGGAAACCTTGGGTGTAGAGCAGTGATTCTCAAACATTTTTGTTCCACCGCTTCCTCTTGGAAGTTGAAGACTTTCATCACCCAGTGGTGGTCTTAGGAATGTGCAAACCGTGCTGCCGTACAGGCCCCCCCTAAAAGAGAAGACCCCCCTCAAAAAGAATTATCGTCTTAACTATGAAAAATTTTTTTCGATTTAAACTTAAACCATATCAATAAAATTAATTTTAGTTTTTTTATTTTAAATTATTTTTAATTTAAATAATTTTTTAGTTTTATTTAAATTATAATTATTTTTTTATTTTTATTTAAGTCTTTATGTTAACTTGAACCAAACCATTAAAACTGATTTTAGTTACGCCAAATTTAACTTCCCCTAAAAAAATTTTCATTTTAATAAAACTCTTTGCATTGAAACACAGCAAACAATTTGTCAGAACCATTTATCTTTTCTTATGTCTAATCAAAGCTGAACCACCTCAAAGTGAAACTTCTCAATTTCTATGTCGTATGATTATAATAGAGTGAGTTATACCCGACTGCGTAATGGCTGAATCTTTAGCAATGATGATTAGTCAGTGTAATGTAGACTTCCTGAAAGTTAACAGAGCGTATCTCACTGGTTTACAGTGCAGTTATTGTGGTAAACTTTTTGGTGATTTGTTACCAAAGGTTTTCCTTATTGCGCTATACTCTGCATATTGAGATAGTAGCTTTGATGCTCGATTAGGGTAACACGACATTTTATTGAGCATGATTGATTTTGGTTCCTTCCTTACGCATAATTGTCGAATAATTTAAATTACGTAGGCTATGTTGTTTATATCTGATCATGTTGGTGTTAAGCTTTTCTTGGTTGTTAGGCCCTAGTAATATTGTGCAGTTTGAGATTATTACGAAGTTTTTTCTCATTAAGATTGTCTGAAATTATCAGTGTGTATACCTCATAATAGATGACAAAATTTTTTCCAAGATTCTCGCGAGATTTTGAAGTTTATTTTGGTTTGCTACACATTGTACTACATGTGTATCAAACTTACATAGAATGATTTAAATTACTGAAAAGAAATTAGCGCAGTGAAAGCCACATTAATGTACAGTAATTACAGTACCGGTAATTAGTGTAACTGTTTTGCTTGGAAGTTGCAGTTTGTGGAAATAATACATTGTTTTAATAATGCATTTTGACTTTGTGACTAGAAGAGTTGTGTTGAGAAATTTCTTGTTTCAAATGTATGAAGATGTTACTTGGAAACTAAAGTTGTGGTAATTAAATTTCAATTCCATTTATTCAAAACCACTGATTATGATGTATTCAGAAGCTCAGAAAAGAAAATCACGGAAGTAACCATCAGAGCTGACTTTACTGCTTCACCAGAACTAAGCATCATTTTGCGAATTATGCAAGCAGTAGCTCATTATATTTTTGAAGTGTACACATTCGGTTTTAGGGAGTAAACTTTTCTTATTTTTCACTTAGTGCGAATAGTCCAAAATAAGAAAAGAAAATTGTTTTATCTTGTGCATAAAGATGATGAAAAGTCAATTGGAAGTGGTGCGATATCTCACAAACCACAGTACGTAACAACCTTGGATTGAAGTGCTGTTTAAATATTAACAGATTACCTTTTGTTTCTAGAAATTGAAGAAAAGACATTTTTAAATTAGAATAGTAACAATTCTTACTGTGTAATAAGAAAAGCAGTTATTAAAGGAAAGTGAAAAGAAGGATGAAACAGGTGAAGCAAGTTTACAGACACAGTCCAGTTTCAGGACCATCATAACAGTTCCGCAGATACTTCAGTCGAAAGAAAACTCATTAACTGGAAGTTTTACTGCTTGTACTTCGCACACTCAGTTGCTTATCCTTACAGGTCTGCATCAGCAATGTGCTTGATCACAGGTAAATTTATTGCTAAGTACATTTTGTTTATTATCGTTATAAGTTGCCACTAACTGCAGAGAGTATTGCAAGCAGTCACTAGCAGGTGCAGCAATATTGCATATAAGTTGATGTAAAATTAATCGTTGCGAGTATACCAAAACTGATTTACCGTTAATATAGCCAACTAGTTTGTGGTTTACTCAAGCTATCAATACTGTATATATACAGTAGATCAAGCAAATCATTCCATGTCTCCAATTTTTCTTAAGTTTAGGAAGATTTTTAATGAACCCTAGCCTTGTTATAGCCTACCAATTGCTGGCAGTAAATGATGTTTCTGCATTACATGCATTAAATGAGCTTACTTGATTGGTGCTTTTCAAGTAACTTCCTATCAAATGCCTATTATAATGCGCTTTAGTACACTCTACAGCGTTTTGGAATTTGGATCCCAAAAGCCCCCTCCCCCTATAATTTGTTGCATAAGCCCCCCCTTCGTCTAAGACCACCGCTGTCATCACCCCCTTAACTGGAAGCAAGTTTTAAGAGGGGTGTACGCTGTGCGTAGACATTTTCGAAGATGGGGTTGCGTAAGTGCAAAGACACGTTTTGCTTTGTGAGTTTAATATCTTATGAATTAAGATATAGCAAGCGATTTAGTTGGTTGGAGCAAAAAGCATATGCGCATTAGGAGTTACAAATAAATTCCATACCGAAACTGACAGATGGCGAATAAGCTACAAAGTAAGATGGGAAGAGCTGCTGCAATAGACTGTCATAATCAGCAATGATTAGTTTGAAACATTACACAAATATTCGTCGATCTGACACGAGTAAATGTAACGCAAAATATAGTATGGCCTATGCTATTAAGGTAGGCCTCAGGCCAATAATGTTTAGAATGTGGGCCTTCAAAAAAACGAAATTGATTTCCGCTCGCTAATAAAAAGGTCTATATCGATCGAATTCCATCGGGTTCACAAGAAAAAGTGCTTAATTATTTTATATTTTCGCATCTTTTTAAGGAAATTCACTCAAGAAACATTATTGCAGAGAGTTGTAAGTCGGTGGAATGTCTGTCGGCAGCGTAGCCGAGTGGTTGGGAGGGTCGTTTTTACGACGGCCGTGTTCGCAAGGTTGACGGTTCAACCCCCACCCAAGCCTGGTTGTTGCGTCCTTGGACAAGATGCTTCACCACAATTATCTTTGCTTGGTGGAATCTAACTAGCAGCAAGTTGAAGAAGTCAGAAGCAAAATTTAAGCGGAAAACTCGGAAATACAGGCAACTCCTAAGCGAGTCTAGATTCGTCCTACGCATTGCGCCTCCGTCGCTTTCTCGTGATGGGAGGATAAAAATAAAGAAGAAATCACATCAAAGAAAATCAAATGTCCAGAAAAAGCATATTTGCGAAATTACGAGACAAGTCCGAAAAAATGAATTTTGAAATCTGCAAAAACGACGTCTTAAAACTACTTTAAATTTTCTGTCGTCCTTGTTCTCATAATTAAGCTTAGGTTTAAACTTGCATTTAAATACGCAAAACTTAACCGATCCAACCCTTAAGGTCTGTTTACACTAAATGCGATTTTAGTCCGATTTGTTGTCGTACGAAGTTTCATCAAATTTTTGACGTAAGCAGTTGACGAAAATATCTTTCACACAATTCAAACCCAAACAGTTTTGCTTCCTACAGGTTGTTTTGCAAAGCCCCTAAGGATTGTATTCTAGAATGCCGCGGTTAGTGACGTAGCTTTACGTCATAACCTCTAACAGTTTTGTAGCCTACGTCACTGTACGTACGAAAAATTTCATCGTATTCTGTGTAAACACACCTTTAGCCTGCTGAGATAAAGCAATACGAAGTTATACAGAGTTTAAATTAAACATCCCGCGGAATCGTATCGAACCAGAAGAAAAATATTTCAGAGGGCGCATGTAGCCTATTTCACTAGGGCTGCCCATTGCGCAACTCTGTTAAACATTAAGTAAGCCACGTTGTATGCAGCAGGCTGTTAAAAAATCTACCCAGGTCTCGAGACTTTCTCTTGTAGTAAAAACCTTATCAACGAATGGTGACGCAAAAAGAACCGACAAAACGGAATTACAGTATTGAAATACTTTTACTCTGAATTGTCTTTCAAGAACAACACCATTTAGGAAAGGTCGCCTAATCCTAAAAGACCATTCCTTTTCGGCTTCAAAATATCTTTTCCAGAGGAAAAGAATCTTTCTATTGCCGCGCTTGACGGGATGGCAGTATTGTATTTTAAAAACAAATCTTTCAAACGATTGCTGCGGAAGGAGTAGCTGCGCAACCTTCTTTTTTTATAAAAGATTTTGCAAAAGTACCGAGTACCGCCTAAAAATTGAGAAATAAAAGTGCTGGAACTGCGGTACCGTACTTTTTTTCCAAAGTACCGACGGTACCGGTACTAAAAAAGTACTGCGGTACAGTACCGCGGTACCAAAGTGCCGTACCGCGGTACTGCCCACCTATGTTTAAAACAAACGAATTAACTTCACTAAGCTAGCGTGCTGAGGGAATGTCAGCCTGCTACACTCCACACCTACAGTACATTTGATCACCAGCAAGCTTTTACAAAAGTGTTTTGACTATCGCCAGGTGGCGCAATTGAAAAGCGTCGACACTGCCTTTTCCATTACCGGTAGCCGTCCAGACTAGGTATTGTAGAGGCTGTGGTCTCATCGACTTCGAGGCAAAATTCACGGTCTCAATGCTGTGTGAACATCACAATTGGAACAAAGGTGATTGTAATCAGCACTATGACTCAATGCAAAATTTGGGTCTCATCTAGAATAAGCCGTCGCTAGAATAAGCCGTCGAAGCGAGCGGTCATTGTATTACACGCTCGCTTCGCTCGAGAGCAGCTGCTCGCTTCGACAGCTTATTCCAGCGACGGCTGATTCTAGATTGCCTCAACATCTCAGTTAGTGTGATCGCACCTTGACGTGTTCAGCAACGCAATTAGGGTTGTTTGCGTGACGACTTTAAAGTGGGAGAAATTATTCGTAAAAACGTCCTTAGTAAGAGGTTACTTCTACCGGTACTGGTACCTTGTCCACATGATTGATTGTCCAATTTTAGTGGGCCAAAAACCCATGAGCTTTCTGCATCATAGGCCTACCTCGGTAATTACTGGTAAAATTTTTAGTGGCATACCGGTACTTGAAAAAGTGATCATGGCATCAAAAATTTAACAGCCCATGGCATTTGGCCCACTAGAATCGTGTCTGTGTGTGGAAGCTAGACAAGGTATCGGTATCTGCATGCACTATTATACTTATTAGTTTAGAGTCTAGTATTCACCCTAGGGAACAAAGCATTACTGGTGCAAGTTACTGGTACTCTTGTACTTACAGGTAAGCTGGTAAGTGTGCTTCAATACCGGTATTGAATATGGAAGGAAGCGAAAGGAAAGTGATTGCAGCCTTTCAAATAAAAGGTGAACATTTACTGGATGAACTTTCATCATATCTAGCTGAAGTAAGTTGGTTTGGCCGTTCGTTTAAGGAAGTGTCCAGAGCACCCACAACCGTTTAAAGAAACAAACAAGCAGTTCGCTGCATCGCCGGTGCTTCAGACACTGCCTTCTATTAAGGTAGTGTCTTATAACATCGGCCTGGTTTTCATAATTTAATTTAAGATACAACACAATGGTGCTTGGTCACAAACCAAAGCACACTAACAAGTGAGGAAAAATAACACAACAAAAATACAACTACAAATAAATAAAGTAAACCTATAAATAACTGTAAAGAATAGCAAAATATAAATAGTGAAAAGCAGCAACTGCGCAACAAAAGGAATTCAAAAAGTAAGAGAAGCAATAGAATAAAGGTTGAAGTTTTTCAAACGGTTTCTGAATATAACAATATTGGGTGCAGAAACTAAGTCATGAGGTAGTTTATTCCAAACATTGATAATACGAATGAAAAAGAAATTACGAAATTGTTTAGTGTTGGTGCAAAGTTTGGATTTAATTTTAAAGTTATGAGAACGGAAGTTATACTTTCTCTCACAGTGTTCAAAATAATTGTACAATTGTAGGTCAGAAAGCTTGTGATAAATTTTAAACATAAGAATAATATGAAATTGTAATCTATGATACTCCAGAGACTTAATTCCTAATTTATCTAGTCAATCAGCATATGAGCGAAATGGAATATTGCAGCGTAAAAACACATTACGGGTAAACTTTTTTGTACAGATTCCAGGAGTGTGTCTTTTTTAAGATATGGATTTCCAACTGGGGAATTATATTCCAATTTGGGGCGAACATAAGTAATAAAAGCTTTAAGTAGAGTCGAATCATTTTTAGAAGAAAAAGCACGCAAGATCTGATAAGCACACACAGAAGCAGTAGAATGAATGTGATGGATATGTTGAGACCATTTAAGATTATAGGAAATAAGAACACAGAGATCTTTAACAGTTTTGACAGTTTTGATACTGTGAGAACAAACTTGAAAACCGTGGTCCAAAGAGTTATTAGAGCGAGAAATATGCAAATGCTCACACTTAGCAGGATCAAGGTTTAGTTGATGAGAACAGAGCCAAGCAGAAAGTCTATTTAATGCTGAATGAAGGTTGTCAATATTATTGCTAAAGAGTTTAGCATCGTCAGCATAAAGATACATACCATTACTAGTGCCATGTAAGTTTGCTATTTTAACACCTCCATCAATATAAGCAACAAATAGCGAAGGACCAAGTATGCTGCCTTGGGGAACTCCCCTAAGGACAGGTAAGTAGGATGAAAAATGATTGTTAACACAAACACACTGAACGCGGTCATAGAGAAAACATTTGATCCAGCTTAGAACTTTACCGGAGACACCCATGGAATAAAGGACAGAAAGAAGTTTGGTATGGCTTACAGTGTCAAAGGCTTTAGCGATATCGGTGTAAACAATGTGAATAGATTTACGATCATCAAAAGAAGCAAACCAATGGTTGATAGCACTGAGAAGTTGAGAAGAAGAGCTCCCAGGCAGAAAACCAAATTGGTAAGGACTAAGAAGATTGTGACTCATGAAGTGGTGTAACAGAGATTCAGACATAATATATTCAAAAACGCGACAAAGCACACTAGTTAAAGAAATAGGGCGATAGTTTGTAGGAGAATACTTGGATCCTTTTTTAAAGATAGGAACAACAATGGCAGACTTCCATTGATGGGGAATAATACTTTGGGCAAAAGAGAGATTGAAGAGAAAAAGGATAACTTGGAGAATAGGAAAATAAGATCTTTTCCAGAAGAAAGCTGGAATGCCATCAGGAGATCGAGAAAGCTTATTAGGGAGTCGGTGCATAGCTTGGGAGACTTTTTCAGCAGTTATGTCAAGGTCAGATAAAGTGAATTTTGAAGAAGTACTGTTGAGCCTAAGCTTGTGGCCATTATCATATTGGAAGACTTAGTGGAAAGTGGCATTTAATAGGTTAGCCTTATCTTCATCATCTTGAACAATGCAACATGATTGAGTTTTGAGGTAGGGAAGAGTAAAGTTAGCTTTGAGCTTGCGATTTGCAAAGCCATAAAATTTAGACAGATTGGGGTTTTCGCAAATGGAACTTTCAATTTTATCACACCAATGTGAAACAGCTTGGTCATAGTTTTTGGAAATTCTATTGTAGTTTTCTTTAGTTTACGAATTAATCTTCTGTAGAGGGTAGAGTTTCTTTTTCTCCTTAAGTAGCTTACGTATCTGAAGTGGACATTTAGGAGAAATATTTGAAGATTTTTTTAGTGGGACATAGTGATCAACGACAAAGTGTAGGTGACGTATAAGAGTATCATATAGAGTTTGCACATTGTCATTGCAAGAAGATATGACGGAGCTCCAACCAATGGCAAGGAGTTTGGTACATATGGTATCATAGCAGGCATTTTTGAAATCAGGTAAAGGAGCAGCTTTATCTCAAGCAGTAGAAGTAACCAAATTAACTTCAAACAACAAGCCAGAGTAATCACAGGTGTGGGCAAGAGGAGGGCAGATTTCATGAGACAAAAGCTTAGAGGATGAAACAACATTACAAAGAAGCAGGTCAAGAATGTGACTGGTATTGCAAGTATGCTCTTGTATAACTTGCATCAGATTAAGGCGTCTGCATAAACAAATGAAAAAATCAGATGTAAGACCACCAAGACTTACTGGAACAGACCAGTTGATGTTAGGAAGATTAAAATCACCACAGATAAAATGGGGGTGTTTAGTGGTATGACACTCAACAAGGCAATTGCAGGCCTCAGTAAAAGAAGAAAGAGAGTCGGTAGTGCTGGGGGGTATGTAGAAATAGGATAGACAAACACAAGATTTTATGCCGAACACATCAATACAAAGATACTCAAAACTAATCAAAACACTGCGTCACTGGATTGGTTGTTTGTTTCTATAATGACGTCGCTGTCACGTGGGACTGGTTTTCATACACTGCACAGCTGCAGCTGACTGCTTGTTTGTTTCTATAGAAAAGGCTGTCGGTGCTTTGGACACTTCCTTCTTTAATCTGCAATTGTGCAGACATAGTTACCACGTTACCGGTGGGTAGTGATGTAGTGGTGTCAATGCTGTTATTTACCGTTGCTGATGTATTGGTCGATGTTACTGACATTTTGTGACCTTTCACAAAATCAACAATTTATGTGTGAGAGACACATTAGTCTATGGGTTCTTAACTTTTTTTTACCCCTTGCCGCAAAAAAGGAGTATAATTTACCCCCAGCGTACCATTACTGCTTTTTCATTACATGCAGAAAATTTACCCCTGGTTAAGAAGCCCTGCATTAGTTTGTTAGTCTATACCAGTATGCAGGGGCGGATCCAGGGGGGGGGATGTGGGGGATGCATCCCCCCCACCAGTCATTTTCAACAATGCTTTGGATAAATGAAGTTTTTCTATGATTTCGAACCTCTTTATAACCATGGTTGCAAATCCATAGAGGGATGTATCCCCCCCAGTATTTTCATGTTCCAAAACTGGGCATCAGCAAACGTGATGACCTTTGTTTTGGTCTTCACTTTATTTTGGGCAAAAAATTGGACATATGCATACAAGTCAATTTTGCAAAATCATCTCCCCCAATATTAAAAAATGGCGAAAAAAGGTCGATTTTGCTAAATCATCTCCCCCAATGCTCAACATAGATTTGAACCTCTGTTCATAACAATGAACCTTAGTCGCCTTAAGCACGCATAATGGAAACTGTGCTTACAAAATGCATTATATTTGATGAAGCACTCAAAGTTAGAGGCCAAAAATATAAACAAACTTTGCCTGAAAATTGTTCGAAAAGCCCTAGAATGGCCATTGCAGTATGCAAATTTTCCAAAATTTTTCAGGGGAGCATGCTCCCGGACCCCCCTAGAGTTGTTTTTGTTACTTAAGTTGCTTAAAATTAACTCTGCCGGGAAAAAACTGCGCTTGAAAGTGGCGAAATTTGGTGCTCTCTCCCTGAAAAAAATTCTGAATACGCCCCTGACATGAAACATTTTGAAAAAGCTTATTTACGCTCGTTTCCGGGTCTAAACGTCTTTGTATTTAGTTTACATTCAACCTAATTTAAAATTACATCCCCCCCACCAAAACTTTCTGGATACGCCCCTGCCAGTATGGTACAGTAGGTTGCCAGTAACTTCGCCACAGTAACTTCGCTACAGAAACTTCGTCACATGGTAACTTCGCCACACTTTAAGAAGGTGAGGCGAGATGTGGGAATAGTAGGAACATGTGTTGGGGTGTGGGTGGAGATGTGAGAAGAGGCATGAGAGGAGGTGTAGAAAAGTGTGTTGAGGTGTGGGGGAGGTAAGGGGAGATGTTGGAAAAGGTCAGGTGAGGGAGGAGATGTGGGAAAGTGTGTTGGGGCCCCACACCCAAACACACTTCCCTACACCTCCCCCATTCCTCTCCCCACATCCTGTCCCCACATGCGAACACACTTCCCCACTCACCCCATACACTCAGCCACACCCCTCCCCACACTTCTCCACTCCACACACATCTTTGCTTACACCCCAACACACTTCCCTACACCTCCCTCCACACCCCCCATACCTCTTCCCACAGCTCCCTTCACCTCCCCCTACACCCCAACACACTTCCCCACTCACCCCATGCACTCTCCCACACCTCTCCCCGCAGTTTCGCAAAGTTACCATGTGACGATGTTCTCTTAATAAATTTGACTGAAAAAGTGCGATAAAATTATTTACGACAACCGGGAATTTGAAGTTTTGTTTCGGTGTGGGCAATGCAAATTTTCTATGTATGAAAGTGTGGCAAAGTTACCACGTGGTGAAGTTGCTGGCAACCGTACAGGATAATGTGACTTTGCCTAGACGTGGCCAGACGGCTATGAAGAGTTCATAAAAGCTTCCTCTTCATAATACACATAATAATAAATGACTAGATGTAAGTTCTAGCTTTAGAATGCGCGCTTTGCGCAATTGCAAATTTGAAATTTAAAAGTCTGCTTCACCTGTTTTATTGTGCTAGTAACATTCACACAACTGCAACCTTATGGGTACTTTGCCGTTTTGATCTATGTTAATTGCGCTTGACTGAAATGTAGATCAATAAGCTCGCTTTCATGCTTTGTTTAAGCTGCTTACAGGTGTTACTAGGAAAAAGATTTGGGTAACGTCTAGTATCAGCCCCCAGGTTCGGTTAGGTTTGGTTAGGATTAGGTTTGGTTAGGGTTAAATTTAGTTGGGATTTGATTCGGTTACATCCTAACCCTAAACCCTAACTGAATCTAATCCTAATCAAACCTAACCCTAACCGAACCTGGAGGCTGATAGTAGACGTTACCCTTTGATTCTCGCAGACTTTGCTCTGATCATCGTAGCTTTAATTTTGGGCACAGGGTACAGTGTGTATTTTGTCGTAAATGACAAAATAGTTTTTAGGTCTATTTTGCCAGCAGTAGGAAAAGTCAGCATCTACTGTATTTACTCGATTGTAAACTGCCCTCGATTGTAAGCCGCACCTTTGAAATTAATGTAAGCCGCCCTCGATTGTAAGTCGCACCTGTACTGGTGTTAAATCTAAAAAGTAGGTTCATAAACCGATCTTATTAAATGTTTTGCATACCGGTAGTTGATAAACTTAGAAGCTTAATTAGATTGTCCCTTTGCGCGATTTACATTAACTTGCTCAATCGTGGTGGAAAACATTTTGCTTTCTTTTGTTCAAGCTTTGATCTTTTGTTCTTATTTTGTCGTTGTTCAAGCCACGCTGCAAGCATGCACGTTGAAACAATAACAAAGGTAATGATCAAAGTGGTTGTCGCTTTGCGCGATTTACATTAACTTTCGCAATCGTGACTGGAAGCATTTAGCACCACAATTCAGTTCGCAAAACAAATATGTGGATGTGGACTCAAAGTGCAGTTAGCACTTTCTCACGCTTTTGGGTCGAACAGAATTTGTAGATCGCCACATCGGATGTTTTAATAGAAATAATTTTTTTTAAATCATGTGTTAAAAAAATGTAAGTCGCACAAATAATGATGAAAAAATATTTACAAGCCGCGGCTTACAATCGAGTAAGTAGGTACTTCCAGCCCTTATCTCAAACCAGCAAGATACAAATGGAATATAAAACGTATTTTTAAGCAATTCTTGCAGGCCATTTACAACTTCTGCTGAAGAAATTTAAGCAGCTACCGTATTTTGATAAAGCCTAGCACAGTGCCAATGGAATAAAGTGTTTTATCAATGATTGTGTAATTGGCTGTATTTGCATGAAGAATTTTGGTTTGTTTCTTTTTGCCGTAGTTTTTTTGGTGTAAGCTTTGGGCGGTATAGTGCTGAACTTTTGTTGCACTTAACGCAATGCATTAACTTTGTTTGTTCATTAAGTTAACGCATTGCGTTAAGTGCACATAAGTTGAGCAGTATACTGCCCCTGGTCTCTAATGTGCATTTTGTTTGTTTGTGAATCTCATGAAGCATTCAAAAAATAGTTAATTATCATAAAGCAGTGCAATTGTTTTTTGAATGCTGGACTGCCGGTGCATGCAATATTTTAGTGCAGGGGTGGGGAACCTTTAAGGCATAGCAGGCCACATTTCAAGCATGATATTTTTCGCGGGCCGCATTTATGTTTCATGCGTAAAGAGCAAAAAAACGTTCCTCTGAAAAATTAGTGGAAAGCAAAAAAAAAGGTCATCTCGTTTGCAGAAGCTCAATTTTTTGCCCAAAATCAAATGAAGAGGAAAAAAAGTCATCACGATCGCAGGCCGTAGTGTGAGCTGCGTAACTGCGTTTTGAAATGTTTTCACGGTTCAATATGCGGAAATGTTAAAAAAAGGAGGACGTATGGTAAGGCTAGCATTACATGAGCTGTATGTACACGCAGGCCACATTTAAAACTTAGGCGGGCAGCACACCCCTGTTTTAGTGTGTAATCTTGATTGCAAAATTTTTGAGTGCAACGAGATACCCCATTGTATGTGTAGTATATAAGTTTCATTTCGTGAATGGGCAATGTTTTAATTCGTACATTTGTTAAAAATTCAGAATGCGCGATGGTGAACTTATGCTTACTGTGTATTAATTCTTTGGGTTAGTTTGGTTTACGCGTCACAATCACATTTTTGAAGTGAAAAAATCTAATATTGTCTTAGATCATCCTCAAATTTTCTGTACAGGCTTTGAGCAATAAGTTACTTTAAAGCTTCTAAAGTTTCCATTTCACTGCTATAACTAGAGTTGCCATCAATGACATTGCAGTGGTGGCACCAGGAGGAGCTTGGACCCCCTATTTCACTCTGTAGCTTGGAAAAGGTAAAACAGGCACTTTATATGTTGATCAAAAGCGTCCATTTGTTTGCCACTTTGGAGCGTCCGCTAAGGCTTTATTTTTGATCGGGTCACAAAGACTTAGCATCGCAACTTTCCAGGCACGCAGCATGGCTGGCGTAATGGTTAAAAGTTAGTGAAATCTCTTTAAAACAGTCGTTCTTAATTTTTTCTGGTGCTCGTGCCCTTTGAGCTTTTGTTGAACTTTTGCTGTACTTTTACTGGTTACAGTAATTTGACAATCCAATCTTGTACTCCTGGTTGGGAAACCTTGTTTTAAAAAATTATTTTTTACAATCTTGAGATTATCGGCTTAGCTCCAACCAAGCTTTGTATTTGGCTAAAATGCTTATGATAATCATCATCTCTACAGACCTGTCTCTGCTGGCGTTTTTTACCAACGGCAAATTATAAAGATACCAGAAGAAACTTCAACATTAAATTTGAAACATTGTCAAGTTTTAAACGAATCCGAGTTTGTTTTAAGTTTACTCCATCGTTGCTTTCTTGTGATTAAAAGATGAAGATGAAAGACCAATTGATTAGTGATCACTTGGATTTCTGTCAACACGAAAAACAAAGGCATTTTAAGTACAGCATCTACTGTAACATGTTTAATTTTAATGTTTAGCGTATATTCTTATTTTTCCGTTGATTGCTTTAGTTTTGCCGTTGATCAGAAATTTGCAAATGTTATTAACAACGTCTGAAATACAATATCTGAACCAACCTAGTAATATCATGCAATAAAAACCGAAGTTGCATTTTCTGAAAATAAATTGGGATTCGTGTTAGTTATTGCCTTGATGCAGTGACTTCTCCCAAAAGTTTTTCTGCCTACACTCTTGCATATTGTATATGTTAATGGCATGATTTTTCGTACAAGCCTATCAATTGTTTCTTTCCTTTCTTTGAGCCTATCACATGCTCAAACACGTGTATAAAGTGACTTTTTGTGTTCTCTTTGTGTAGGCCTAGGCCTGATTACAGTGGGTGGGCCTTCACCACCATAGTAGAATCTCCATGACGTAATTATGTAGAAGAAATCGTACTGAAACCAGCAAAAACCAATGCATATGTCTCACGATGAACCAACTTGTCAATGACTGTTATGAGAGATGTTAAACGAATTTGTTGTGCACCAGCATTTTAAGGGGCAAATATAAGATGCGGATTAGAATAATTTTATTGTTGCGAATTGTGGTTGCAGATTTAAGAGAATTAGTATATAATTGCGGACTTGCGGTTTCGGATTAGGGCTCTTGAAATCATAATCGCGGACTTGTGGTTTTGGATTAGGGCTCTCAAAATCATAATTGTGGATTTGCGGTAGCGGATTGAAACGTCTAAAACAAAGTTTCAAAATTGTGGTTAGGGATTAAGAGGGATTAAGTAATTTTAAATCTGGTTGCGGACTTCGTATTTCAGAAAAAACTTTCAATGCCCAGCACTAGAGTGTACCAAAAAATTAAAGTTCTTCAGATTTTTCTATAAGTTGGTCAAAAGTTGTGTCTGACCCTGCATTCACCAAAAATATGAAAATTAGCTGAATTGAAAAAAAATTTACGCCTCCCCTTTTGTAGTTTCCATGGCAACGGGGTTAAAATATTCGATTTTGCAATATTTCACTTACCACTCATGCCAGCGCTCCAGTTTTTTAAAAAATGAATCAGAAAGATCATATTTCTATATGCATTTAATACATTTTATATGCCTATCTATTGCCATTTAAGAGATTTTTGCAAATTGTTGTTTTTGACTGAGAATTTGTATGTGTTTAGTAGGACGTATTGATTAAACACTTAATAATTTGAGAAATAAAAGACAGGAAATATTCTGATATAGCAAAGTTCAAACTCAGTTATTGGAAAAAATGTCAAAACATTGGTCATGTCATAAAATAAATATTATTGAAAAATTAGGGTCACTATTACGATGCACAGTACTTACAAATCAAAAACATAGGATTACTGGGGCCTATCCTGCCATAGTATTTTAAAATAAACACACACCCAATTTAAAACATAAAACAAAACAACAAACCATTAAAAAACAACAACACCCAACACAGCAACAGATAACGGTATCATAATCATATAAGTCAATAATGAAAGAATGAAAAATCCATCTTGAGAAAGTTCTTTTTTGTCACCCTCTCGCTAGAAGAATCAGTGTTTGACTGCATTCGTCTTACTTTACTTACCATTTTCCAAACAATTTCCTTCTGATTGTTTCTGGTAATTTTCTCATTATTAAAAGCAGTTAGCAAACCCAGAGCTCTTTCAGAAGCATCATTAACTACGTTTATTTCCTGCGCAGTTTTCTTGCAAGCAATGTAGGAACTGTCTTGCTCCCAACATTTTGGATTTTTTGTCAAAAAGCTGCAGTCTGCATTCAGCAAATTCAATAACGTCCAGGAGTCAGGTCCAACAAGAGCAGCCAATGTTGTAGACTTGGCATTCAGCAAATTCAATAACGTCCAGGAGTCAGGTCCAACAAGAGCAGCCAGTGTTGTAGACTTGGTAACTTCAGGCATGGCCTGCATTGTTACCGCTTGTGGAACACTATTAGAATACTTCATCATCGCCTTCGCCATTGATCTTTTCTCTGCACACGAAACATTTGTGCTGAAAAGGGACAGAGTGACCAAACGCTCAGACAAGTACCACAAATGATTTACCGACTATCTTTGGTATACTTGTATGAAACTCGTGATCTTATCTGTTTGGGAGTTAGATATTCCTCTTAATGAGGCCAAGTCATGATCCAAAGTTTTCACTAAAAGCAAGTCAAAATATGGAGTATTAGATGGATCTGTGCATGTAAGCCATGGTTTAACATGGTATATGGCCAGAAATGTAGCTAACTGCTTGATTTTGTTTACCATGACTTCATCAATAACGTGCAAACCAACCAGCTGGGTAGAAAACATTTCCAATTTTAATGTATAAATAATTTTACTCATCCAACGAGCTTGGGAAACAGCACCAGGAGCTGAAAAAGTGAAAGAGTGATACGAAGGCAAGGAACCACCCAAATAAACAATGGCTAGAAAAAGCAATTCCTTATAATCTTTTCTAAAGTGAACAGAATCAACATGCTGTAGTACAAAATTTTTACAAAATTTCATCGACTCTTCTTGCAAGCAACCGAGGCAGATTAGTCATGTTTAAAATTTCAAAATTGTCTTTCACCAAAGATTCCCAACATGCTTGCAAAGAAGAGAAAATCTTTTCTTCAGGTGATTGAGTGGATTTGTATACAAGTCGACAAGCTGCATCGCAGCATAATTCAAAAATATGATGACGACAGGCCAGTAATAATAAATTCTTTCCCAGATATTGTTCAGTTCTTGTGATTATGCCTTGATGTGAGCCTGTGTTAACAGCCGTAGTGTCAAACACCATTTATCATGAAGTGCTGAGTATTTTTCCAACTGGTTCTGAATGATATTGAATTTGTTGGCTGCAGATGGTTGGTTGCTCACTTCCGTTATTGTAAGGATAAAGTTGCTAAATGGAAAATTTAAAGAATGTAAAATTATTGCCAAATGTTCTGCTGTTTTTGATGTATGTTGCAGACCTTTCAATGCTTTGCCGTCCCATTGCAGTAAAAACACATTTTCATTAGCAATACACATACTTGTTGTTTTTTCAAAATAGACACCGGCAGTCGATCTAGCAAAATCACGTTGTCATTTGCAGGTCATCACAGATAAATTAGATTGGGGAAGCGTTTCCTCATCTTCTGTGGCACACAAAAGTTCCATCACGACACGATGACTTAGTTGGTATTTGTCAGCAACAGCACAAACTTTAGCATCAATTACTTCTTTTTTTTACCTGATGTTGCTGGCATGTTGATTGTAAAATCAGGATCCAGTTGACCATCTTCACAGCTGCTTTCTCCACTGCTCCACTGAATCTCTCTGTTTTCACCTTGCACAGGTTTTTGTTTGTTTTCTCTGATTTTTATGGTATCACTTTTCTTCTTAATCTTCTTGCTTGTTCTGATGTCTTTTGCTCCAATTGTGGGCTTACCTTTTTGTTGCTTCAATGCTTCCATCCACTTGTGGTCTTCTTTCAGGGTAGAAGTGGTTGAAGCTTCAGCTTTTTCTTCAAAATCTTTACTAGGGGCCCAAAATGTTTTTTTGCCATGATTCAATAAATTGCTTCCTTTCTTCCAATAACCTGCTTGCATTTCTTTTTTTATGTTTCTTTAAACCTTGATACTGTTTATGAATACTTGATATCATGGCAATTATGCCGTTATGAGTTTTTGTTGCTATCCCAGTTTTTTCCACCATATCTCCACTTCTCGAGCAGTAACAAATGCAGCATCTCGGGTTGATGACTGCCTATTAGATGTAGCTCGCAAATGTGCATGCTGTCCCATAAAATTTAAATAAACATCTTTTACTGTTGGTGGACTGGCTCCTTTTATTATGATTCTGTTTTCCAGGTCACTATTAGGGGACGGTGCATAGTCATCAAACAGCCATAATCTATCTTGAGAACGTGTTACATTCATAGTTGTAGCATGTCGTACTCTAATTTTTGCCTAGTTTTGTTGTATGATTATCCCTGTAGAGCAAAAGTTATTAGTAACCTGCCAACAATTAGGGCAACCTTAATAATCTGCTTAGTTCAGTGCTTATTCTAAAATCCATAGAGCTTCTACTCTGTGCTGAAAATTGAATACACTAACCATACTTGAATGCTTACTGCCTAATAATAAATTTCTTTTGCATAACCTGGTTTATCTAATTTTTGAAAATGCAATTGGTTTTTAGTATCTACTATCTAGTCACTCACCATGCCAAACACATACCAGCCTATCTATACAGTGCTACCTAGCTAATCTTATCCAATAATCACTTTTGTAGCTTTATCGTGAAGCCAATCACCCCCTATATTAACTTGCATCATAACTCACTCATGCATCTGTTCAACGTGCACAATAAAACTAAATGCAAAGTTCTAGAATAGCATTCACAACTACCTTTGTGTCATCAGTCCAACGTCACAAATAGCATTGTATCATTAATCAAAACTATTATTGTGATATCACTAAACTCTATATATTGCAATCTGGATTATTGAAATTTTGGGCCAAAAAATAGTGAAAAACTATCAAAATACAGCATTTTGCTCAATAACTCCAAAAATAAAATAAATAGACATATAAAATGTATTAAATGCATACATAAACATGGCCTTTCTGATTCGTTAAAAAAAAAGATGAAGCTGTAGTATGACTGGTTAATGAAATATCACAAAATCGAATTTTTAATGCCGTTGCCATGGAAACTACAAAAGGGGAGGCAGGCGTAAAATTTTTTTCGATTCAGCTAATTCGTATGTTTTTGGTGATTGCAAGGTCAGACACAACTTTTGATCAACTTGTAGAAAAATCTGAAGAACTTTAATTTTTTTGGTGCACCCTACCCAGCACTGTAAATGAAAAAGATTTTTACAGGGTGATGGAAGTAAATCGTTAGCTAAAAAAACGAAAAACCTATTTATCATAGAGAATCTGACATCAACATTTTCTAAATTTATAGAATCAGTATATCAACGATCTCATCAATCTTATATCGTTTCTTTAATCCGTGTTTCCAGATTGTCTATAAATAGAAAAGGTAATACCAATCTTCAGTGGTTTTGATCCTTGTAAATGCACCATTAATCACCCCACATTGAAAAACTATGTAATAGGCTGGCATTTTAAGAAAAATAGAACTTAGTGTCTTTCCCTACGGCACAACAAGTACAGCTTGTTCTCTACACTACTCTTTAATGCTAAGCGACAAGCACGGAGGCTGTGAATACCAACTTTAAAATCATTGGTTTGACCCAATTCGGCAATCCAGCCCTGGTAAGTCTACAGCTCCAGAGGCAGATGCTCTTACCACTTGTTCATCTGAGCTGTGAAGATATCTCTTAAGTAGAAGAAATGAACTACTTTTTGTTAAGTATTTTCTTGGTAATTATAAACTCGAAAAATTTTTAAATTCTATACCCAGTAATCCAAAAATATTCTTTATTTGAAGCGTTACATAGTATCCAAAAAATTGGTTGAATATTATGCGAGTCATGCCGAATTAAAAATGATATTTCAAAAAATTCATCAATAGTGGTTTATTTCAAGTCTCTGCTCATTGTGACCTCTATCTTCTTCCACAACTTCCACTACTAGCGCATCGTAGTGTGGTAGGCAGATGGCTGGCGACACCTAATCAAGCTTGTTATAATGCTTTGATCGCTTTCTTGTCATTAGAGGATAAATATTAAATATACATGCAACTAAATACTTTACAAACTTAATGTTTGTTTGTTGTCGCGTAGGAAGTGCTCTGCATGCTTTTTTGTAGTAAATGCCCTTTTGTAGAATTTTATTTCATAATAGTTGTATTTGTTTCAGTGATTTTTCTTCAGATATTCTGGCATTTTTTTGTAAGCTCTTGTAGCAGATCCATTCTGTAGTTTATAAGTTCATTTTGGGGATTAAACTTTCCAATTTCTCATCCAACATAAATACTTGTTAGGCCTACTACTGTACGTGCAGAAAATGAGTTTCACATCCTGTTAGTGTTGAAAATGAGTTCAGAAAATGAGTTTTGGATATTTCTGTAGTGGGGTTGTCTGGAGTGATTAAAAAAACTGAAATGAAAATCCATTCTGCCTAGAGGTACTGCGCGCAGGTGACAGATCCTACGTGATGGGTTCGATTCGCGGCTGGAGCCGATCGCATTTGACATATGTAACGAGTGGCTGCTGACTCGAAGAGCGTAAGCTCATTCCGCAGTCTCCCTCAATTACCGTTGAATTTTCAGTTCAACATAATTTGAAAATAACCTCAGAAAATGTATTACAGCAACTTTACTATGCATTAATTCATCCACACCTTTTGTATGGACTAAGTGCATGAATAGCAACGTTTCCCAGAAATAAACCAGAGTTTCACTGACACAATAAGACCTGCTGTTGCATTTCACTACATCATTCTAGCAAATTGCAAATAAGCCATAAATATCAAAGTGCCAAGGTTTGAAACTTTGATTCTGCCAGAATGTAGAATCTCTTCCTAAATTTTTGCTTACAAACTATCTTATTCAGTGTTTTTAAAATCGAAAACTTCAACTAAATGTCTTAGTCATTATCTCGCTTAACCAGTTAAAGCATTTTGCGCATTTTATTGCCCAAGTTGCTATACTTTTTGTTGTAAAAAAGCGCATTGTTAATGGCAATTGCAGACTTGACGGCCCCAAAGGTCCTTTGTGACTCCCCATTTCTGGCAGTGGTTAAGTATTGTGATATATATATATTTTTTATTGCACAATGGTAATGCAGCAGGAAAAGTCTCTTTGATCAACATACGGCTCTTTTTTTTTATAGGACATCTTGAGTACGTGATGCCCTTTTTTTTCGCTCTCCATTGATATTTTCAGTGGTAAACAGGACATCTTGAGGGCATGAAGACCTTTTTCTTTTGCTCTTCACCAATATTTTTAGTGGAGAGCGCAAACTATGAGTTGGCATGCGGATAAATTTGGCCATTGATTTTAGCTGATTTTGGCACCCAGACCGAAAAAGGTTGCCAACCCCTGGCCTAGAGTCTATCAGCATCTTGTTTCAACGAGTATGGGAACTGCAAGCTAACTATTTTGGTCTTACTTAATTTGCATGTATTGCTGTTGGTCCCATGATGGCCAGGGGACACCATCTCCTCAGGCGTGGTAGTGAGGAAAACTTCTTAAAAACAATAAGAGTTTTACTACTCAGAGGAGACTGCAAATGACCAGGTAAGGTCGTAAGGGCTAGCAGCTACCAGTAAAAGACACGGACACGGGGATATAGCGTTGGAATATTGATGAAGCGTCCCAGCATGTTTTTAGTGGCTGCTTGTCTGAAATACAATATATATTGCATTTTTTTTCATTGGTTTCCCCGTCCTACATCCCACCGTCGTTTATGGAGACTGCTTGACTTGAAGACCTTAGCCAGTCATTTGCTGTCTAGTCTCCCTGCGAATAGTAAACTCTTATTTTTTTATTGTTTTTTTGGTGTATTGTTGCTTCTTGCTTGAGTATACTTACAAATTTAAATTAGTTTCATGGACCAGCCGTTAGCTCAGTTGCTAAGCGCACATGCTATCGGTGCAGGAGGTCTGGGGTTCAAATCTTGGATTGGTCAAATCAGCACAGTAAGGCCAATGGATCGCCACTGCTTCGACGTTTCTTTGGAGGTGTGTAGCCCTGGTGCTTAACTGCAGAGATGGGCCCCGCCACTCATTACATGCTTTGACGTAACAGTGCGAGTATAATGAAGATTTGATTTTTTTAAAAGATTGGTTTTATTTCTTCATTCATACTCGTCTTCTACACTGTTTTTTTTTTTTTAATTTTGTGTTGGTCATTTGACCAATTTTAGCTAATCTTGCGCAGTTTTTTTCCGTCAATTGATTTTTTTTGATCATGTTTTAACTGCTCAAGTTTAAAAAACACATTTTTCAAGACTTTCTGGAACTATGAGCTTCATTGAAGTTTTAAAACAAGATACGTATGACCACTAAAATAAAAGACTTGGAAGCTTGGTGCAGTAAAAACAAATAACTATACTAACTGGTTTGGGTACGGTAGTAAAGACAGTTTATGTCATTATCTAAAGAAGAGGGCATTCGTCCTCTAAAGCTCGTGGAAATAAATTATAATTATTCAGCCACCTGGAATTGTTGCAAGGAAACAACTGCCTTGTTCACTTGTCCATTGTCCAGTTAAAGTGGCTACTAAGGCCCATGGGCTTTCTGCATCACATTTAATTTTCAAGTGCCATAATTCGAAACTAGCAGCATATTAATTAGGTGCAGATAGTACTAACAGCTATGGCCAAGATAGGACTAAGAACTAGTAGATCTTTATTTAAGCAGATAAGACTAACCAATCTTTTCTGAAGAGATGGCGTCAGATAAATGTAGCTGTAAATTAACGTTTGAAATTGTTATATTTATCAAGAAGTTTCAAACATGATGTGAGACAGAAAAAATGTTGGAAATTTTTTTTGGTTGCTATAATGGTACTGGCATAAAAAAATTCGGTTATTGCTAAAAAATTTGGTCAATGACTGAATAATGACCGAAAAAAAAAAAAAAAAAAAAAAAAAAAAAAACCTAGCTTCTATGTAAGCTTTTGTCAAGTGTTGCTAATGCTATGTTGTTAAATTTAGCTTGCTGCTCAAAAAGAACTGTCTGCGGAGTCTTCTTTGCAACACGTAAGATTTTTCAATTGTAGATTTTTAATTTTTTAATTGTGGTCTAACAACAGCTTGACGCTTTTGCTGTTTTTTTTTGTAAAAGATGAATAATTTTGTCATTTAATGTGAAGTGACGTGCAGTGATGTGAAGTGCTTCTTGACGTGAAGTAACATGTGGTCAAATCATGTTATTGCGAAATTGAAGGTGTGATTTTGTGACCAATTTTGACGTTCGATTTTTTTTGGTTCATCTGCTCAGTAAGCTGTCCCCACAAAATCAGGTTTATATGATACAAATTAGATCCGGAAAATCAGTTTATCTTTGAAAAATACTTTAATTGCAAACTTTGGTTAATTGCATACTGCTTAATGGGATAATTCAAATTTTACCATCGCAAGAGCTTGTTTTGCCTAATTGGTGACTTTATTTGTTGTTCTCATATATTTTTGTACAAATTGTTTTTCATCTTACTCGTCCATTTTACTCTTTGCACATTTCATGTTTGCATGCATACACCTTGCGCATGCTTTTTGCATCTTTTTCATGTGGAGTAGATGTTTTTAAGATGTCGTCAGATGTTGGGGCATTTTTCATTGAGCTATGCCACAGTTAGATCATCTAGGTCAGAGGTTCCCAACCTTTTTTAGTGTTGAAGCCGAATTTCAAATTTCAGAGTACGTGTGGCGTCGCATGAAAACAGTTAATTATAACGAAAATTATACAGCATGAAAGCACATACTAACGAACAGCAGCACCAACAGCAAAAAATACACAAATCAATTTAATGTCCAACTTGGCATTGGCTTTGAGCTTTAGCAAGTTTGTCAAAGCGAGGTGCAATTGTAGACGATGCAGTACGCAGTAGCTGCTTGAGTTGGTCATCGGTCAGTCGATTGCGATATTGATTTTTGATTCTGACCATTTTACTGAAAAGTGCATCACGTATGAAGTTGATCCACATACAGAGGCGTTTTTCTGGGCATTGGTTTTCAATATGAGATATTTTCCGTTTGGAAGTCTACTCCAAAATTCAAGTAGGTCTTCATTTTGAAATAATTGCTTGAGCTTGATATCTGACTGCATGTCTTGCAACTCCAATTGAAAATTATCAGGAGCAGAGGCCACATTAACTGCAATAGCATTTGCAAACATTTTCATCATGGGCAAAAAAGAATTGATTTCGTTAATACAGCGATTGAACTCATCAATCAAGTTAGTGATAAGTCTGTGGCATGCTTCAAATGATGCATTGGTTCGATGGTCAGACAGTGTTGGAAAATGTGTTGTAATACCACTGGCAAGCTGCGTTTTCCAAAGACAAAGCTTATTAACAGAACAGTTGATGTGCTATACAAATCGTGGCAAAGCTTGCTATTGTGGGGTGCAATTGTGGGGTGCAATTTAGAGAAGAGGTGTGCAGTGATATCAACAAAAAATGCCAAATCAGTGACCCAAACTTTGTCGCCAAGCTGAGGGATATCTTTCTTTCCTTCAGCAAACGTTTTAATCTTTGGAAGAAGATCATAGAATCTTTTGAAACATGTAGCGCGGCTTAGCCCGCTTTGTGTTTTGGTGACGAATAAACATATCTGAATCTGAATCTTTGCCATCATACGACTGTGAACATAACAAGGTCACCAAGTGCGTTGTGCGTTGGCTCTAATCCAGTTTACCGTTGCTGTTACCACATCCATCACATTAGACATGTTGAGTGACTTTGCAACAAGACTTTCTTGGTGTAAAATACAATGATGCCATACCACCAGAGGAAGATGATCTTCGTCTCGCCATTTATTGATGAGTCATTCCTTTATATTTCAGCAAATTTAAATCATTTTTAACACCATGAGCTCTTGATTTTTTTTTATTTTTACATATTTAATAGTGGTTTTAAAGTGATTTCCAAATCAAATCGAATTTTTTGCCATCATTTGTAGTTTTCGAGGTATTGAGTGTTAAAAATATGCGTTTTGGCCACTACTGGTGCTATTGGGCGCAAATTGATTTTGCAAATATTGGCTCAAAAGTATCATTTCTCAACCAAATTAATCAAATGAGGTGTCTATTTATATGTTTTAAGGGGTGAGGAACTCAAAAATTGAAAAAAGTCGCTGCAAGTGGAGTTGTTTTCAATTTTGTTAAAAAATTAACAGGAAACTTCAGCCGCACCCCCCGCCTCCATGATTCAATGATTTTTTTTGTCATTGATGAAATAAAGTGATCCTATTTTTTACTAGGCAGATTTATCAACATCTAGCTTGAAGCTTCTTTTAAAAATTTGTAATTTAGAATTTTTCATGGCCATATTTATTTTTGAGCCAAAAATGAAGTACGTATAATTTTCATATGCTAAAGCTGTGGTTTTTAAACTGGGTTTGATGGAACCCTAGGGGTTCGGGGTTTGGTGCAATTTTTTTGTTTGCTTTTAGAACAAGTTAGGTACATGCAATAATGATGATAACAAATTTTAGTATTGTTGCAACAGCCACTGACCCATCATCCAAATAAGATTTCCATCCTGCTCTCCAAAACAGTATTAGAATATCTTGTTCAGAAAGCTCACAAAGTTGTTTTTATCGTCTTTCCTTTTTGTACCATGTTTTATGACAAGAATTCTTACACAATAACTTTTCAATTTCACGAATATCTTCCAATTCGTCCCTATCTTTTGCAGTTCATTTATATAAGTTCATAGAGTTCATATAGCAAAGTGTTCCTCTGTAAAGTTTTTTAAAACTGAGATAGATATATGAAAAATAACTACCCAACCCATTTTTTCAACAAGATTTGGGAATGGTTTCTACATCAACCCGAAAGACAAACACAGACCGAAGATGAACCAGACCAAAAAATTCTCTTTAAAGTACCTTTTACTGGCAAAATATCAAAAGATTTTTTCAATAACATTCGTCTGATAATTAAAAGAAAATTTGGAATCCATGTTATGCCCCTGTATGCGACCACCAAAGTTGGACATTATTTTCAACGGAAAAGCCAAACACCTTCAAGTCTACATTCAGATGTGTGAGCACTAGCTACACAGGTACCTCATCGCCACATTTGAGTGTTAGAATTAAGGAGCATTTGAGCGATTTAGCGTCGAATAAAAGTGCTATTAAAGAAACATATCCAAAATTGCAGCAGTTGCTCTCAAGAACAAGATCAGAACTCATTTACAATAATTCGGAAATGCAATACAGCTTATGAAGCCTAAAATCCAAGAAGCCTTATTGATCAAAAAACAAAATCCGAAATTAAATAAACAATTATACGCAAATGGAGCATCATTTCTGTTAAATATTTATTAATTTTCATGCTATATTGCTTATTGTTGTGATGTCATCAATTGGTCATAATTGTAATTGTCGTACTGTAATTTAAAATTTACTGAAAAATGAGAAAGCTAGGCTAGAGCTAAGACAGTTTCAGCACTTATTAGTACCGAATTTTGTAATTTTCTTGCAGCCAATGTTTGCAGTGTAGTTTTTCAATAATTATCAGTTCTTTGTAGATGCTGAAGAGGGCGTTATGGAATCGCCAAAAACGTTCGATTAATTTAGTTGATTGAATATTAAACAATAATGTTAAGCCCAGTGGTGTTTTTAGTACTAAGTGCTTTGTAGTTTTTGAAAAACACCTCTCTACCGAAATTATATCGTTCATGTAACTTAAATAATCTCTTCAATTTTTTTATACAGGTTTGCTAAATTATCACCTACAACATTACGTATTTATTCAATGTGATAGTAAAGGTAAATATGCTAACTGTACGTCTAATTTAATATACCTATTTACTTGCTTAAGGTTAATCAATAAAAAATGAAGCTTAGCCACATTCAAGAATTGCAATTGCCATAAAATACTCCGTTAGCAAAACAGTTGTTTTCCGAAATTACTAAAGCAGGCAGTTGAACCAGTTAAGGTGCTTGCTTTAGCACAATTATATGGATAAACGGACTTTATCAAAACAAAGTAACAGAAATAAGCTACTGATAGTAGGCCAGACAGGATATTCATTCAGAAGAAATTTGAATGTTCTCCATTTACAAACAAGCATTGTTTGAACACAATTAAAGCTATGCCAAAATAATGAAGTATTGTGGGTGAACTACAGCCAAAAAATCTGTGATTTTAAAATATGTACACTAAGCAAATATCTTAATGCAATGTTTTAGAAGAAGTTTCAAGCTAGATGTTGATAAATCTGCCTAGTAATAGGATCACTTTACTTCACCAAATTAATGAGAAAAAAAATAATTGAATCATGGAGACGGGGGGTGCGGCTGAAGTTTCCTGTTAATTTTTTAACAAAATTGAAAACAACTCCACTTGCAGCGACTTTTTTCAATTTTTGAGTTCCTCACCCCTTAAAACATATAAATAGACACCTCATTTGATTAATTTGGTTGAGAAATGATACTTTTGAGCCAATATTTGCAGAATTAATTTGTGCGTAATAGCACCAGTAGTGGCTAAAACGCATATTTTTAACACTCAACATCTCGAAAACTACAAATGATGGCAAAAAAATTCGATTTGATTTGGAAATCACTTTAAAACCACTATTAAATAAGTAAAAATAAAAAAATCCAAGAGCTCATGGTGTTTGGCATTTGCTGAAATATAATGGAATGACCCTGATGAGCCCTTGAAGCCCTCGATTTGCTCCTAGCATGAAAGGGCAGCACCAGCTGTTAGCTCAGTTGCTAAGCACTCACTATTGGAGCGGGAGGTCTGGGGTTTAATTCCCGGACTGGTCAAATTGACACACGTTTGCGCCATCCTTGCGATGTTTCTTCGGAGCTGTGTAGCCCAGGTGCTAAGTCGTGGAGATGGGCCCCGCCACTCGTTACACGCTTCGGCATAATACTGCAAGTATAATGAAGATTTGGTGTGATTTTTTTTTTGATGAAAGGCCAGCCGTCCGTTGCCACTCTGATGGGTCTAAATGTGCTTCTTCAAGAGTAGCATGAAGTTCAAGAAACATATCTGTTCCTTTAGTTGAGCCATGAATGAAACGCCAAGTGATGAATTCTTCATAAATCGTAAAATCCGGCATGACTCCCGTGATAAACATAGCTGATTCCTCTGTCAGTGAAGTCTTTTGAACTGTCAAATGCAACAGAGTGGTACACAAATTTTTTTGACTTCTCAAGAAGCTGATCATGTTGGTCGTTTGATACACATTCAATGCGCTGAGTTACATACTGTATTATTACTCAGCTGCAACTTTGTTGCCTTTTGTTGTATGGCACTTGAACAGCATTCTGTTGCAAACGCAACTATCCCCTACTTCATGATTTTACCAACCGAATATGGCTTCATATTGCGAGCAAGTATATGGCTCACCTTGTTTGATGAGTTGGTGATATCTTCAGATTCATTACTAACCTTGAACATATGTGTTTGCTTATTCCGTGCCAACTTAAGAGATTCCAACTTCCTTTTCCTTGATTCTCCTTGGTAGCAATCATGGTTTTTAGAATGAGTTTTGTAGTGCCTCTCAACTCTCAAGATTTTACACCACTTATTACCACCGACCACAAAAGGCAATGCGCTTTAAGGTGCAATCACACTAACTGAGACGTTGAGACCTTAGAGACATTGTGCAAGTTTATCTTATTGTGACTTGCTGTTGTGCGGATGTGATGTCATGATACGATAAACCTGCATAATGTCTCAAAGGTCTCAACGTCTCAGTGTCATCGCACCTTTATTGTCTACCTCAATTTCAAAATACTTTTCCACCCACTCGCTTTGAAAAACCCTATTTTCCTTTTGCAGAGTACGTGCTTTCATTGGAGGCTGATCTGACATAATTTTAGGCTAAATATATCTAAAACTTAAGCGAATGGCTGATTATCCTATTACAGTTTTATAGCAGCAGTGGCTGCTTAGAATCAGGTGCTCCACCAAATTACTTTTCTCAGCCTGTCGGAAGAAATGCTGATGCGTGAATTGCAAACGTAACAATAGAAATGTAATAAATATAATGCAAACGTAACAAACAGCATCGTAACAATAGCAGGCTTTTTAAAACTTTCCTCTCATCTTAGTCCTGACTCTGAGCAGGGGTAATTTTTGAATAAGAATTTTGTTTTTTAATATTGTTGTAAATAAATTTTATTATATTTTTTGTGGGATTTTCTAGGGTCAATAAGAGCTGCAAAAAGGCTAGCTAAGCCACGGTTGGGAATCACTGATCTAAGTGCAATATTCCAAGAGCTCCTTGTGGGGGATGGTGGATCGGTGGGTGGGGCATGACGTTATGATGTGCTCAGCAGATTGTTCTTTTGCACTACATTCGCAAGTTGGTTTGGATGCATGGCCTACTCTAATACAGGTCTAACAGACATGCAACTGGAGGACAATCATTGCAAATCAGGTTTTGACAATCTGCTTGAAAAATGGGTTGAATGTCACTCAAATTTAGTGATTACTCAAATATAAACCATAGCGAAGTTAAGGCTAGCAACACCACAAGATTTGTGATAACTCTAGGCTGATTTACTTTAACTGATCAAACGATTTCGGCGATACATTACGCTCTCATCAGGATTTAAACTACATCCTGCAATATGCAAATAAAGTTACGAGTCATACACTGAATTAGACTCAAAAAATGTCAGAAATATTAGTAAAAAACAGACTACACTGTTTACCCTCAATATCGGTACCGGTAGGTATTAACGCTGTTTTCACACAAAAAAAATTTAATTCAGTAAGACCAGTGGTCCATCAAAGCAAGACCAGTAGTCTCAGCAATAAATCACCAGAATATGAGTTGGCAAAATTCCTCAATAAATTAATAAAGCCTTATATCCCCAATAAATTCATGTTGGATTCTTCACAGGAATTTATTGATAAACTAAAATGTTTTGCTCCAAAACCTGATCATGTCATGGTAAGCTTTGATGTTGTTTCGCTCTTTACAAATATCCCCTTCACTGAAACAATTAGCACAATTGCTGATTCTGTTTATGACAAGAATAATGACAGTCTGCCCCCATTTAAAAGGGATATTTTTGTTAAATTGATGTACATGGCAACACAAGGTTATTCTTACATAAAGATATGCTCTGTAAACAAATTGATTGTGTCATGATGGGCTCCCTTTAAGGCTCCATCTTGGCAAACTTCTTGATGACGAATTTAGAAACTAAATTACTTGAACAGACTTTACAAACACATCCCAAATTGTATCTTAGATATGTGGACGACATTTTGCAGTATTTGATGATCAACAGTCTTGCACACAATTTTTGGATACTCACAACTCGCAACACTCCTATATAAAGTTTACAATAGAGAAAAGTACGGGTACGCTCGCTTTCCTGAATGTAGAAATAAAAATAAATGAAAACGGTTTTGATACTTGGATTTAGCGAAAACCAGCAAGCACAGGACTGTTACTAAACTTTAATGCGATTTGCCCCTAGCGCTGGAAAGAAGGGCTGCTGACATGCTTGTTACGTAGAGCGAAGTCAATTTGCTTTTCAGAAAAATATTTCAAACGGGATGTGTGTAAACTAAGACGCATATTTTATAGCAATGGATATACAAATATATTTTTCAACAATCCTTTGCACCGGTTTCTACACAAGTCCAAACAACATAATTTGATCGCAACTACAGAAGAAGTACAAAGAATATTTCTCAGATTACCATACTTGGATCAAACATCCAAACGTTTTTTCAATAATATTCAAAAATTGGTCAAACAAAAAATGAATATAGTTATACTGCCCATTTATACATCTTGCAAAGTTGGACAGTATTTCCACCTGAAAAACCAGACGCCTCTACCTTTACGCGCAAATGTATACAAAGTTACTTGTTCACGAGATGTGAAGTTAACCTTTGTTGGTCCTTTATCTCGACATTTGTGTGTGAGGGTTAAAGAGCGTTTGGATGAATCAAAATCAAAAAAGTGCAATCAAGGACCATATCATGCAATGCCAAACTTGTTCTTCTTGCCAAAATTCAGAACTGGTTTCTGCTTTCTCAATAATTTGAAAGTGTAAAACAGCATTTGAAGCTAGAATACACAAAGCATTGATGATAAAACGCCAAAATCCTAAATTAAACAAGCAGTTTTATGCAAATGGGGCTTATGTTGTTGTTTCATAGAAAGTTTTTCTTTTTCACATTGAGGTTTTGCTTTCTTTATTCCGTCGTTTTTTCGTCTATGAGCTCATATTCACGTTACGGCAGTTTTTAATTTAAATTTTTTTCTTTGTGTGAAAACAGTGTAAATACCCACCGGTACCGATATTGAGGGTAAAAAGTGTAGCCTGTTTTTTACTAATATTTCTGACATTTTTTGAGTCTAATTCAATGTAGGACTTGTAACTTTATTTGTATACAGCAGTATACAGTTTAAATCCTGATGAGGGCGTGATGTATCGCCGAAAACGTTTGATCAATTAAAGTAAATCAGCCTGGAGTGATGATAAATGCTGTGGTGTTGCTAGTCGTAACTGTGCTATGGTTTATAAAGTGCACCTTTCTACCAAGATTGTACTCAAATGTAATTCTGAAAAGAATTCAGCAGTATAAAAGAACGAAAATTATGTAGATGCACCGGAAGTTTCAATAATCAAATCGTACAAAAACAGCATATTAGGCCTGTACGTTGTGCTTGTTGTCATAAGAAAAACAAAAAGTTGAAAATCAGGTTACTGAGTTTGCAGTTTATGCTGCACTCAAATTTCACCAAAGAGCGTTCAATGCTCTGTTTGTTCCCCAAAGCATCATACATTAGCTAACCTATTTCACAATATACCTGATGTTTCTTAGTCAACAAAGAATGTAATGGTCAGTAAAGTTCAAGGTCAGTGACAGCATAATAGATACTGGTACCCAAGAACAATGTTAAACAAATATTGTTAGCCAAACACGGTACCAATATCTAAATAACATATGGTATGATAGTAGTTACTGTAGTCAAGCTGACAAAATACAATGACAGGTAAGGCCTAGGATATGATTTGCATGAAAGCAGTAAGTCAATCTGGATAATCTCAATATATTAATTTGTGTGATGAAGCGAGTAGGCTATTGAGATATCATGCAGAAGCAAATGATAACACCTTATATTGGAGAAATTAGTTGTCTAATGCTATAGAATAGCACAGTAGATATTAATAAAATGTTCACTGGCAATATAAAAGCACAGCATACTGTGTAGTACCGTGCAAGAATTGAATATGGCAGTACCGTGCATGCGAGAATTGAACACTAATACTATGTATTGTCAGCAACATAGTCTAGTGGTACCGCGCGCAGGTGACATATCCTACTTGACGAGTTCGATCTGCGGCTGAAGCCGATCGCATTTGACATATATAACGGGTGGCTGCTGACTAGAAGAGCGCAAGGTCACTTCGCAGTCTCCCTCAATTACCGTTTAATTTTCTATTCAATATAATTTGAAAATAATCTCAGTTACTTATATTTATTAGCCCAGCTGCTAGGCAGTAGGCTAACCTCCGGAAAGTGTATTTTCTAGAGCTATTGGCTGGAGTAGCAGGTTAAGTACCCCTTGCCCTTCTGCAGTGCTGTGCTACTAGGCTTTAGTGATACTTAGGGGCTTGTTTGGAATAAGCCGTATAGCTTATTGAAGCAAATTGCTTCTGTCAAGCAAAAGGGAATTCAGCAACGAAAGTTTTGCCTGCAAGTGATTACCATATGTACCGGTAAGGGTTGGGGTTTAAAATTATATATATTTTTCCTAGACAGAAACGTTTCTCTCCGATCGCACACGGCTCATTCCATACAAGCTCCAATACTTAATATATACTTGGTACCATGGTGCTGCACAGTGCAGCTGGTAACTCTGTAACTGGTTACTACACCTCTTCAGGTTGTTATTTCAAACCTATCAACATAGGCCTATGACACTGCTGATGCAGTGATGTGGTTATTTAATCCACTTTGCTCATTGCTTACCTGGTCTGCCGGTAGTGTGCTGTGTGTGCAAGTAGAGTAGAATCTACACTACAGTATCCAGATATTGTTAATATGATTTTAATAAAGGTATGAGTTGCAGCTTAAACTTATCACTGCTGGTGATGATTACTGAATCTATTGTTTTTATGTGCTGCATTGTTTTTTTCTGCTGTAGGAGTATTGTCATGAATTTTGACGACAAGCAGACACAGAAATTTATTTTATTAGTCCAGGCTTACCCGTGTTTGTACGATATGACGTTGACGTCATATCGAAATAAATTACTCCGCAATAATGCATGGGAATATATTGCAAAAGAAATGGACATCGATGGTAAGTGAAGTAAGTTTATGTTGGAAAAATAAAGCCAAAGCGATTCGTTTACAGTTTAACTGGATGTTTAACAACATTGATTCACTAGTCATCATCTCATCATTAGCAGTAATAAGCACGGCAGTGAAACGAATCACTTTGGATTTGTTTTTCCTCCTCAAGTTATTTTCCTCTTGTATTTATTGATTCCAAAGTTTATCTGTTTATGTTGTTTGTAGCATAAATGCTTTGTTTTTTCACGTTACACCTGAACTTGATTGAAGGTGCAAGTATGAAATATTTTCATTAAGAAAACAATAAAAAAAACAAGATATTTTCAAGGGACAAATTAATGTTTCGACTATAACCAAAGTCTCGTCAGCCTTGCTACGCACAGCCAATCCAGGCTAAACTCATTCCAGACTGTAAAGACTCTTTTTTTTGCATTGCTTTACTTGTACATCTCGACTTCATCTCTTTTCTAGGTTGTGCCCTATTTTTGGCAGGCGACTGGCCCCAAACAACGATACCCAATGAAAGAACCTATAACCACTAACCCACAACTAAGTTACCGGTAGCCTAACTAGCCCACATCACTAGAAGCCCCCATGGCAAACCACTCATTTGCAGCTGCAGACGCGTTTCGACCTTATCATGGTCTCATCAGTGCAGCATAGCAACTTCCCACCTTCCTGAAAAAAAATAAAATTCTAACCTTCAAAAGAACTAGGCCTACACACTCCAAATCTAAGCCTCTACTCGTTCTGCTCAAGCTAGAACATTTGAAATAAAACCTTCAAGAAAATAGTACAGGCTGGATTATGATGTCACAGATTACCTGCATGGGGGAGTACCATTTTCCATTCCATTAAAGGACTGTACTCTCATTGTTGGACCAATTCTTACCCTGACACATTGGGCTTTGTTGTTGGCTGACTTTGGGGGTGCCTATCGGAGAAGTGTAGTAAAGAAGAATTCTATTTGACTTACATATCCTTCTTTGTATCATCTTGCTGGATCCTGTAACTGTACATGCGGTTCGACAAACGTACCGGGATATTGATGTTTAAACCACCGATAAGCACTGACGTTCACTGTGTTTTCTGGCCTGCAAGCGCAGACACAGTGCCTGCCTTGTCCCCCGCTTTTTCACGGGCGAACGGGTTGGGCAGAGAGGTTTTTTGTAGGTTTTGGTAACTGGTATAGTTACAAACCTTAAACAAAAAATTCCTTCTCAGATTACCGGGAAAATAATGTTTAAACCAACGGGACTTTTTTTTCTATTCTTATCGATTGTTTACAGGGAATCTGTGACATCATAATCCAGCCTGTATTATTTTCTTGAAGGTTTTATTTCAAATGTTCTACCTTGAGCAGAACGAGTAGAGGCTTAGATTTGGAGTGTGTAGGCCTAGTTCTTTTGAAGGTTAGAATTTTATTTTTTCAGGAAGGTGGGAAGTTGCTATGCTGCACTGATGAGACCATCATAAGGTCGAAACGCGTCTGCAGCTGCAAATGAGTGGTTTGCCATGGGGGCTTCTAGTGATGTGGGCTAGTTAGGCTACCGGTAACTTAGTTGTGGGTTAGTGGTTATAGGTTTTTTCATTGGGTATCGTTGTTTGGGGCCAGTCGCCTGCCAAAAATAGGGCACAACCTAGAAAAGAGATGAAGTCGAGATGTACAGGTAAAGCAATGCAAAAAAAGAGTCTTTACAGTCTGGAATGAGTTTAGCCTGGATTGGCTGTGCGTAGCAAGGCTGACGAGACTTTGGTTATAGTTGAAAGATATTTTCAATTTGCCATTTCTCACTACTCCATGCCCTCCACTTCTTAACTATACATGAACCTAGTCTTCTGCAAAATCTGCAATTTAATGTTATTGAGGATGTTGCTTGTGACATTTTGTTTTGTCTGTGAGTAGAGATTACACAAACAAGTTTATTTGTCATGGGTTGATTATAATATTCCCTTTATACTTCTTTAGTTTCAAGCTGCCAAAAGCGCTGGAAATGTTTGAAAGATCGTTATTGACGGCACAAGTCATCTCTAATTAGCAAAAGTGGAGCTGCAGGTGGATTGCAGAGAAAAGGATGGGCATTGGCAAGTATGATGGACTTCATAGAGCCCTATTGTAAATCGATAACGTAAGTAGTTTTGTAAATCCAATCAGTTTATTAGTTAGAACTTGGTTAAAATTAAAATGCAGCAAGTGTGAGACACAACTACTAACAAAGAGCAATTCTTGTAGATAGACGTTTTTAAAGGTATATTCAGCTGTTGTATATTCACTTCTAGAAAAAATACTATTTAAAATTACTGAATGAATTTATGATTTATTCAGTTATTCAAACTGTAATAAAATAATACTGATAGTTTTGTTTGTGGTAATAAATCCATTATCCAGGTTGTCCTTGCTCATTTATTCATTATTTATTTAGAACTCATTCAAATTTTGCCTCTGAAACGGATAAAGAACTCCTTCCTCGTGATATGCAGGACATGGAAGAAGTGCTAGAAGAGGATGCTTCCGAAATATCCTTGGAGGCTGAAGATCCTGTAATGCTCGCGAACATTGACTGCGGACAAATCCTGGACTGGACTGACGGAGAACTGGCGGAAGCATCACAAGCGGCTGGTACCGAAGCTTCAAGCTCAATATCTTTTGATGCCATGCCTGAAGCCGTGACCAGTACCGCAGCTGCAAGTTCACAATCTTCGACTGTGAAAAGTGGATCTCGACGTATGTTCAAACTATTAGTAGTTTTAAATGAATGAAATTGTTCAGAGATTGTAGTGTTTATCCATCATGCTGATAGTTTGAAAATTTATCCTCCTATCGAGCGTTGAAAAAGGAAGGAAATCGAAATTCGTTTTTCAACTACCAATGCCAAGAAGTGAAAACAATTGGTTGTTGGGGTAAGCTCCAACGATTTCGAACTTAGTTTCTTAGTTGTAACATCAATTTGCTCAATTGTAGTCCTTATTCATTTTAAAGTTTCCCCTCTACAAGCCTTAAGTTATTTACCGTTAGACGAAAATGTGTAATGTGATAGGTCCTCCAAAAACCAAAGTAAAACGGAGAAGAATTTTCTCGGATGAAGAATCTGGTACGGATAGGATTATCAAGAAGTTGGGAACAGCTTCCAACTTACGTGAGTTTGGCCGACTTTTAATATTCTCGTTGTTGATCTTGTTATTTATTGTTGTCACCCTGGTGTTTAGTGAAAACAGTGATACCTTACTTGAGCCAAATTCCAAATCAAATCGACTCTTCATTATACTCACAATATCATCAGCGTTTCATGCTGCTATCGAGTTTATTATCACTGTTATTAGTTGGTATATTATTGGTGTTATTAGTAAATGATTGACTTCGTTTTTTCTTTTCAGTTGATGAGGAAGATGAGGATGACTTGTTTTTTATGTCCTTGGCCAAGAGGACAAAATCTTTGCCACAGGCAAAGAAGAGCAAGCTTCAAATGACACTCATGGAAGTGGTGCACAATGCTCTGTTTGAGAGCTAGCTGCACCGCTTCCATGATTTTTGGTCATGACTAATCATTGTTATTGTGTGAAATATCAAGTCGCTCTTTCTTTTTTTGCACAAATTAGCTGCTGGGTTTTGTTATGCAAGAGTTGTGCGCTTTTATCCTGCAAAGTTTTTTATTGGTTCATTTAATGATTTTTGATTTTTCATTCGTTTGTTAATTGTAGTATTTGTGTTCTGCAAGACCTGTGTGCATTTCAGCTGTGAATTTTTTCTTTTTTATTTTTACTAGGTGCAGTTAGAAAGTCGAGTGTTTTTTCCTCCTTAAATTAAATAGTCGGAGAAGTAGCGATTCGATGATCCACGAATATTTGCATCTTGGCTTTGTTTTTCGTCCCATATTTATTGCAATCCCAAGTTGTTGAACTATTATACAATCGTTTGTTTTTCGTTGTTTGTTCTTTGCTGTGTTCAATCATTCTCTTGTTTTATTTTGCAATTTTTACTTCGTTAATATATTCTTTCATGAATCAAGAATGATGTTTTTTTGCGAAATTATCTCCTGCAGCAGTGAAGAGTACTCTTAATGGATGCCGTAATAGCATACAGTCTGAAACAGCATCGAATGTGGAAAAATATAATTACGATAACTTTTTTGTTTACGAGCAAGTTGCTGTTACTCGTTTTTTATCTCTTCGGCTTTAATGCTTTATCTACACTGTTCTACTGTGACTTCAGTTCAATATCTCAATTCAAAGCACCTGTCTGGTCTTAACTTCACATCGACGACTGTATCACGTCAACGAATGTTTTATTTCCATTAAACAACAAACAACAGGCGCAATATATACTACAAGTATAGCATGGCGTTGTGCTTAGTTTACTAAAGATGCGTAATGTAGCACACATAAAGGTTATAAGTCCTACCCTATGTACAAACAATGAGTCTTCCTTACAGGATAAATGTTCAACCACCAATTTGAAGTTGCACTTATGCACAAAAACTAAGTCATTCGGTTTGAAATACAACGCTGTTCTGCCATGGTAAGGCACCACACTCACTAATGAAGTGATTTTTGAATAACTCTCTAATAGCAATTGCTTCGGAGGTGCTTCTTCCGGTGCGCCTGAGCGGACGCCTACCAGATGAATCACTTCGTCTGCCCTGTTCCTCGTGTAACCTGCCGATGTCTACTTCCATGTCGACATCTCGCATGTACACGTCATGGTTTTCTTTTCTTAGGTAATTATGTAAAACTGTGCAGGCTTTTACAACAAAATCGGCAGTTTCCGGTTTGACGTCGAGTGGTCTACGAAAGACTCGAAATCTTGCGGCCATAGTCCCAAATGCATTTTCGACAATGCGCCTGGCTCTTGACAAGCGGTAGTTAAAAATTCTTTCATTGGGAGGCAACTGCCTTCCAGGATATGACCGCATCAAATTCGGCATAAGCGGAAAAGCTTCGTCGGCTACAAACACATAGGGAACTTTTTCGCATTGCGCCAGGTTTGAAGGGGCGGGTAAACCAAGACTTTCATTTCTTAACTTCTTGCCAAAAATGGAGTGGGAAAACACGCTACCATCAGAACGTTGTCCTTTGGCCCCAATATCAACTGCAACGAAATTGTATCGAGTGTCCACCACAGCTAAAAGCACGATGCTGAAAGTTTTCTTATAATTGAAATATACAGATCTCGAACGAGCAGGGGCTTGAATGAGAATATGTTTTCCGTCGATGCTTCCTACGCAATGGGGGAATTGCCACTTCTCTTCGTAGTCTGAAGCTATGTTTTTCCACATCTGTTCAGTAGGTTGGGGCATTACCTCTGGCTGTAGAATTTTCCACAGGGCCATACAAGTTTCACAATTATTGAAATCGTAGATTTATGAATTCGGTATGAAAAACCGATGGAAGTGAACGAATCACCTGTTGCAAGAAATCTGCAAAAAGTCATTTTTAGTTACGACGTGCTGATTTTCATTTGCAAAGTACGATGCAGTTTGGGGGCTCTTGGACAACTAGAATGCCAACGAAAATCTGACACATTGGGAAAGCAGCCACAATACTCGGCCTCATAACCTTTTGTAATACTGTGGTGTCTTCAACTGAGGTGCCGGTGTGGTGACCATGGTTTTGAATTGAAGCTTTGCCAGTGGTTACAGGTTTACGTAGCTTGGGAGCGCTTCCTTTGCATAATTACACTCAAATCGACTCACCTTAATGTTACAGCAAGTCTTTCAGCTGGGGTAACAACATCCTTTCTTGTATTCTTTTTTTGTATTAGCGGAGACACTTTTCCCAGTAATTTGTCAAAAGTTTCTGGAGTCGTACGAAAATACTTAAAAAAACCACGATGCTCTTTTTGTGCGCAAATCATGCACAAGCTTTTCATAATCTCCTGCAAATATTATGTGTTACATCAGAACCATTTACGTTGGTTACCAGATAGTTTTCACAAGCAATTTGTTTTTTTAAGCAAATTGTTTGTCGTTAAAAGAATTGATAAAACTTTTAAATTTGCAGCTTACAATAATATTACAAGCCTAGTTGACCATAGTACTAGTAGACTCAGTGATAGGAAGGTGCAAATCCTACCTAGATCCCCCAAAATATAAATAAACCAACCATCATAGCATAGAATGATCAATGGCTCCGTTTCAATGACAAGATAGCCTACGGTATTGCAGCCTGTTACAAACTTGCCGTCTCGCTTGGGCAATTGCAAAATGGGATATACCCACATTCTTTGCTTTTTCCTCATCATCAGGGAATGCAGTAGAAGCAGCTTCAGGAGATAAATGTATAATCTGTTTCTCCATCGTTTCGTTTATAAATCTTGACATTATTTTAGCTGCCGTTGCACAATAATCAGCCTTTAAATAAACACCAATTTTTTTGATTCTGAACGGCTGGCTACCTCGAAATCACAGCATATAAATGATGTAATCAATCACTGGAACTGATATAGCTAGGATAAATCTACGTTCTGCGGTCGGTATGGAGACAGTACCTTATAAGCTACAGCCTATGTCACCCAGTCCAACAAAAAAAGCCAATAGCTCATGCTGCAACAAATACTAAACCTTCTTTGCACGTCTGTTTTGCTTCAGTTATTTGCGCTAAACATTTGGCTTCAATCATTTCATTCACGCAGAGACGCAGAGTTTGCCTCGCATCAACTTCCTTCATTTCAACTCTGCTCTACTCTACATAAAATGTCGTGTAAACAGCACTTCAGCTTTGCTCCGCTCCACTTTCTTCAACTTCACTACACTTTCTTCAACTTCATTCAGTTCCACTTTGCTACGCTCTGCTACACTCCACTTGCAAAAAATTTCGTGTAAACCCACCTTAACTAAATAACAACCACATCCCCTTTGCTCAGACCACTTATTACATCAATGCTAACTGGCTTGCTTCCCTTTCACCACTAATTGCCATTTACCATGTTGCGTTTTGTGCAATCCCAGCTTCAGAATGCCTACGCTTCTTGATTTAAACATCACTGGCGTAAAATTGTAATATTTAGTTTGGTCAAGCTCTTTACTTTTCGATTAAGTTATAGCCCACTTATTTAGCAGTTTTCAGTATTTTATAGAATTTACAGATGGGTTGGCCAGTGAATTCAAGCTTCAGCTAAGCTACAAGCTACACCAACTTACTGCACCTGTAAGCCAGGCCTACTTCTATAGCTTCTATAGAAAATACAGGTCATGTTAATTTTCACTCCGATTGTTTGGGCAAGTTGCTGCAGTTAAACTTGTGACTAAACCATTCTTTTTGTCTTACTTTAAAGATACTCGGTATATAGTTTAAGAATACAAGGCATGTCAACTTACTGTAAATTTAAGCTGTACATGTGCTGTAGTCCTAGGCTTACCCTAAACCTTTAAAACTTTTAACCTTCAGCGAAAGCGAAGAAGACAAAAATTTACTTTTGTGATTAAATTTTAAAAACTAGATGCTGCACCATTAATTTGCTAACCATTTTTTTGCTAGCCTAACAGCAGTTGAGCGGACTCTGCCATACAACTTTTGTATGCGCTGATATACGGTTGCGCAAGCGTTTTTCAAAATGATGGCTTCCAGTTTTTTCGACGTCGCACATGTTTGTTAGGCCTGTACTAGAGTAGACCATGTGTGGATGCCATTACCTATTTATGCATTGTTGCATGAAAAAGACCGACACCAGTTTTTAGTCTACTAAGCTTGTTCCAAGCTGGCCTTGAAGCGTTTTTCCTGATGGATTGTTGCTGACGTCTTTGATATAATTGTGGAGGAGAGATAGATTGCTGTTCCATCTGTGGTCAAACCATAGGTTTGGAGTAGCGTCTTATTCTGATAGGTCTCGCAAAGCTCAAGCGCAGCAGGCACACAAATGATCTTCTTGATTTCAGATGCCTTTGTTGCTTGGTTAGCCGGGAGTGGAGTCTGTCATGTGGTAAGTGGTTTGGTTCTTTGGCTCTGTGAGCTAAGATTATTGCAGCTCTTTTTCGTCAAAGGTCCGCTGGTTCTATGTCTGCCAGTATTGGTAAGTTGTCTGCTGGATTTGAACGCAGGCGTCCAGTTACTGTACGTAGTGAGTCGTTGATGGGCTTGTCGATAAGGCGAGTGTGATTGCTGTGGCACCACGCAGGGGCACAGTATTCAGCGGTAGTAAAGAAGTCCCAATGTTGCTGTGCGTAGGGTTTTTGTAGCAGCTCCCCAGCTTGAACTCGCCAGTCACCTCAGTAGTCCAACACGTGATGTTAGTTTCCAATGCAATGACACCAAGTGTCTTTGGAACGTGAGTGTTTTGTCCATCTTCACATCGAGATATGTTGGTTTGGCGCATGGGGAGATATTTTGACCCTCAACGATAACATTTAACTCACGATTTGTTTCTCTGTTAAGATGAAAAGCAGTTGACACTGTTTTGGCTATCCTGAATTTTAGCTTCCATTTTTTGAGATACGTCAACAGAGTTGCCATGTCTTGGGATAGAACTTCCTCTAACGCCTTCCGATCAAATTTAAATCAACTTACTAAGATCACTAAATTTGCTTAACGCCTACTTTGGAATACTTTCTCTTGGTGCATATGTCCTTGCTGATTGGAGGCAATTGTTACTACTCACTGATTGGAGGCAATTGTTACTACTCATCCTGTTTCAGCAAGAGTGGAAGTCACCATCCGTCCATTTATTGATGCATCAAATCACAAACAGTGTTACTTATGTGAGAGGAATCAGTTTTACTGTCAAAATTAAAAGACTGTGCTTCTCACACAATTACTCATAGGTGAATTTTCCAAAAAAATTACCAAAAATGGTCGCAATTTATGATTTTCGACTGTAACTTATTTTGTGTTGAAAATAAAGAAAAGTGTCTTCTTAGCACAGATAGAAACATGGTATTTCTGCAAATTTTGAGCCATATGCCATTACTCTTCGACCAGTGGTTACTGAGATATGTGAATTACCCCCTGCGTCATCAGTAGCGATAACATTTTGTGGGGTAGTCGGCTGGAAAATGGTGGCAACCCCCAAAAAACAAATTTTAAAACGTTTTAGACCATTTGCCGGGATTTGAGAACTACACTTTTTTTGTTTTCCAAAAAATTTTTTTCACTCCACCCTATTGCATATAAGCTCCATGATAAATTTCACCGTGTGTCTGTCTGGGATCAATTGCAATAGTTCGCAAGTGAGACCGCGATGCCATACGGTGTCATATGCTGCTGTTAAGTCAACAAACATCATGCCGGCCTTCTTTTTGGCTGAGAAGCTATCCTCAATTTCCTGGTTGAAGAGAGTAACTTTATTGACAGTAGATCTTCCATGTCGGAAACCAGCCAGAGGCTCGATTATTGGTTCAACTCGAGCATAGATATGTCTCTCCAGGACCTTTGTTGGAATACACAGCTGGGAGATGGGTCTGTAGCTCCTTGGGTCATCTGGTGGCTTTGACGACTTTGGGATGGCAATTACAGTAACTTGCCTCCAGATCTTCGGGATCTTGGTTTGGAAGACAGGAACTTGTTCAGCCACGTCTTAAGATTATCGCCGGCATGGAGTATTAGTTTAGGACACTCTGAGTCCTAGAGCTTTTCCTGGTGGGAGACGTTGAAGGGCACAAGCAAATTCCTCTGTGGTGAAATCTTGGGTGATTCCTTTATCTGGTGGTGTTGGTATTTTCTGGAGTTCGGACAATTCGTTGTTTACAAGTCTGGCTGTTGCACGGTTCTGGACTTAGTGAACCCCATTTTTCACCAGCTGTGATGCTGTTGAATTTGCTGAGATGGTGCAAGGACGTGACGGTCACTTGTTTCTGCCAGTTGGGTTGTTTAAAGTGTCCATGCCAGTCGACTGGAGTGCGTGAAGTCTATCGTGTTGACAACTTCCATCCACCTATTACGTCATTTTTTGTCAAGACGACTCAATAGTGCGAGAGCAGCTTTATCAGTTGCCTCACCTACGAGTGCCTGTGAAAAGGCATGGTGTAGATTTTTGTACGCTGCATCCCAACATGGTTTATTGTTGTTTTTTTTGGTATCGGGGGATGGCGTCTTTGGCGGCGGTGTTGATTGCGGTGCAGAAATGATGATATGCTTCATCTACGTCAGCGCTTTTCAAAAGGGGTTCCATGAGATTTACGGGTTTCGTCGGGGTTCCGCGATGGTCCACCATGTTTAGAAAAATACATTTTGTGCTTCAGTATACTGATGCGTAATTCTGAATTTTTGCATCACTTTTTTGCACATGCCGTATTCATTAAGTACTGAAACAAGTGGTTGTGATATTTGTTGTGTCTTTTATAGTTTATTGTCATGCTATTAACTAAAACGCTGTTGTTGCATCACAGTTAAACGATGTAATCGATCACAGCCTGCTGTTGAAGTAAGAGTAGAGTAGACTACAGACTGAGACTAGAGCAGGGGTGTCCAACCTTTTTGGCCAAAGGGCCATGTGCAATTTACAAATGATTGCGTGGGCCACTTGAGTGTTTACTGCTTAGACAGGCAAAACCCTTACACTAAAACTCTAATCTTAAAAATGAGTATTATCCTCTTTTACGATTATAAGAACAATAAACATACCAACAGTAAAGTCAACAAAGTTTTCAGCATTGTTTGCATTTTGTTTCCTATTCGACATGTTGTACGAGGTCTGTTCAAAAAGTTCGTAGACTGTTTGAACTGCGCAGCTCTCATTTGTTCTAGATGCATTCGCTTGGTGTCATTAGGTTCACAGAGATCAGCTGATTATGATGCCATTTTCTGTGTGCAGATATCATTGTTTTGGTGCTGGTTATGTTCAGTTAGGTTAAGGTTGCCATGAAGCGAGCGACATGTTTCAGGTGGCATAAACGTTGCAGGAATGGTTAGCTGTCTGTTGAAGATGATAAGCGTTCTGGACGTTCTTCCACATCAACTGATGACCCACACATTGATAAAATCAACTCTCTGGTGCGAGCGAATTGACGTCTGACTGTAAGAGAGCTTGCTGAAGAATGTGGGATCTCGGCAGGCTCTTGTCACCATATTTTGATGGAAGAATGAAAGATGCATCGCGTTGCTGCAAAATTTGTGCCACGTTTGATGACAAGTGATCAACAAGCTCATCATGTTCAAGTCTGTCAGAATTTGCTTGATCACTCAGAAAATGATAAAGAATTCTTGTCAAAGATCATAACAGGTGATGAGTCATGGACTTATAACGTGGAAACAAAGGTCCAATCTTCACAGTAGACGAGCAAAACATCCCCCAGACCCCAAAAAGCTCGCCTAGTTTGGTCCAAAATCAAGGTGCTGCTCACAGTTTTTTTTTTTTTTGCTAGTGGAGTTGTCTGCCACGAGTACCTTCCTGAAGGCTCCAAAGTGAACCAGTTCTACTACATTGAAGTTTTGAAACGTCTGAGGAATGCCATCTGACGGAAAAGGCCAGAATTTTGGAGGAGTGGTGACTGGTTTTTCCATCATGACAACGCTCCAGCCCTCAGAACTCGTGAGTTTTGGCCAAACATTCCACGTGGAAGTCGATCTGACTTCCTATTCAGCAGGCCAGGTAGGACGGCGTTGTGTCTAACTACTGTACCTTGGCCACATGGGGAATTTAACCTGAGTGGTTATCTAACATGATGTTAGGTACCACAAGGGTTAAATTCTTTCAAGATATGCAAATCCGGAAGGGTGCTTGGCTGATCAAGGTCAAGCACTTGGAACGATGAGTGTACCTTAAGCCTGAGGGCGGCTGATGAGGGCTAATAACCCGAAACAGCGCTGTCTCGCTCTACGGTATCCATTCCATCACTATTCTTCCCCACCCCCCTTACTCACCTGACCTTGCTCCATGTGATTTCTTTTTGTTCCCCATGCTCAAAAGACCTTTGAAAAGAAAAAGATTTGAGACCATTCCAGAGATTAAGGCAAATGCGACGAAGGAGCTCAAGGGCATTAAAAGAGAAGCTTACCTAGACTGCTTCTGCAAGTGGAAACACTGCTGGGATAAGTGTGTGCGTTGGAAGGAGAGTAGCCTACTTTGAAGGAGACCCAGACCTGTAACTGCTGTAGAAAGTACATTTTGTGTTATGACTTCAGTCTATGAACTTTTTGAACAGACCTCGTATGTTGCTGCAGAGTGCAAAAGATACAGTCAAACCTTGGTGATCAAATGGCTCTGTGCTCAACTATCGTAAAACCTCTATTTGAGCGCCACCTCTATTTGAACGCCACCTCTAATAGAACGCCAATTTCAAGAAAGAGTTGAAAAATAGAGCGCCTTCCTCTATTTGATTGCCACCTCTAATAGAACGCCACTAACAAAGAAGGGTTGAAAAATAGAGCACCAACCTCTAATTGAACGTCACCTTTGAAAGAACGCCATTGGCATTCATTATGCTAATTAGTAGTCAATGGTTTCCTACATCACAAAATAATTTTTTATCACTTACCACTAACTGTGTTATGTCTGATGTTTTTTCTTTTCATTTTAAAATTCTGACCAACTAGTCGAAAAATAAAGCGCCAACCTCTAATTGATCGTCACCTCTAATTGAACGCCACTATAAGAGAAGGGTTGAAAAATAGAGCGCCATGGCGCTGAAATAGAAGTTTTTTGCGGTAAGTCGGTTTCCGACCAAAAAATTAGAGATTTCTACGTCTCAGACATTAAGCATAAATTCGGACCACGACCAAACCTAGGCCATTACTGACTGACTGACTCTTGAAGCACTAGCACGATTGTGTGGAAAGGATGGGAGGTAACAATATGGGAAATGTGTTGCGAAACAATTTGCATTGTCATGCAATAAAATTTACTTGAAAGAAAGCAAACAATAAACGCCAATTTCTCGGAATGGAAGTTTACCAAAAATTATGTATCAATTAGGTTGATAATATAGGTCATTTTGTAAAACTCGCGCAGGCTACTCAGAACATCCTGAGGGCCATGGGTTGGACACCTCTGGACTAGAGCTTCTGTTAAGAGTTTATGAGAACTTACCTGAGAGTTATTTACCCTGTCCACATGTCCAACTTATTTGGGGTTTAAGCCCATATTGACGTGGGCATGTTGCTGTGGGCTTTCTGCATGACAATTAAATTTTTGATGTTTTAATTTGAAAAGTGATGATGACATCAAGCCCACATCAATGTTGGCTTAAGGCTGACATAAATTGAACATTGTGGACAGGGTAAATGAGAACTTATTATGAGAAGGTGATTATGACTTCTTAATTTTTGTTAGTGGGCTGTGGGGTTCTGTGACAAACGCCTAAGCACATTAGGGGTTCCTTGCTGTTAAAAAAGGCGAAGAGCGCTGCTCTACGTTATAAGTATATAGTGGAGGGAGGTCTTTTGCGAGTTCGTTTGTGGTGTCGCTGTATTGCTGCCAAGTAGCCTTTTAAAAATTCCATCGCTTGTATGGTGCGCTGGGCACTGGGGCCACCATTTTGCAGGCGATGATTAGCGAGGGTTGGTCTTGTGACCTAAGGAATTTTTTCAAGACGCACCCTCGCACCTGTCATGGAACCTATTGCTATCGCGTCCCAAACTCAAAAAAGCCAAGTCTGGATTGGTTCCAGAGTTTGAACGACCAGAGAAGAAGCCAGGGGCATTCTTTGGATTGTGTAGAAGATCTAGGGCATTTTTATTTGCCCAGTCCACAAGATTTACTACATCACGACTGTTAGAAGAATAGCCCCAGTCAGCGTGTTGACAGTTAAAATCACCGGCATAAAGGCAAGGGTGTGCATACGTCAGGATCGATGTTGGTGACAGTTGTGTGGTGGGTGGCTTGTAAACCTTGATGACTTTAAGCCCATTGACATCCACACAAATCCATTCAATTGCTGATTCCTTGGGAGATTGATCCGTCAAGGTCCATTGGAGCTTATAGTGGATGAAGGTAACCAGTTCGTGTATCCTGCTAAACGTTGCGCTGGCTAGTGCAAAGTTTGGTAGTTCTAGCCAATCTGGTGTCGTGCAGTGAGTCTCTTGGAGAAAAATGATCTGGGCCTTGTGCCTGGTGGCCAATTGGCTTTCGATGCAGATTTTGCTTGCTGTCAGGCCCTCTATGTTCAGTTGCAGAATGTTTGGTCTGCAAATTTCATCTGATGTTTTTGATTCCCAGGGCCAAGGGTTTATCCTTTTGCCATCCCTGCATTTGCGTAACATGATGATGGTAAACTTTTTTTCAGCAAATTGTGCAGTTGCATGAAAATTTGTGGCAAATTGGTCATGCAGTTAATTGATTGGGTTTTGGCCCTTGATGGCTGGGGCATTGATGATTGCCTTGGCTGTTAGGTGACTGCAAAATCTACAAGTCATCAATTCCAATCTTGTCAGCCAAGAAGGCCAATACCAATGTTTGGTTTTGGTAAACATCCTTTTAACGATGTTCCAATGTTTCTGACATCATCAAAAACCTTTCAACACTCATAACGTTACGGATAAGCATTGAAGGCCTTGCTGCGAGCAAGATCAATGTCTTGCATCATCTAGCTGTACAGGCACGGACCGAGTTTGAGGAGGGGACATGTCCCCCAACATTTTGAAGTGGGGGGACATAATATCTTTTGTCCCCCCCACTTTTTGTTGCCAAAATACATAGCATTTATCGATATACAATCACATAAGATTAGACTAGCACTTTACACTTGGGGTCATTGGGTTGTAAATATGCCCACGGAAAGAGGCACTGAGCTATGGTTTTTGAAGCAAATCATTTTGGCATATTTTCAACGCTGGATCTTTACTAGGTTTGTGTCATGTGGCTTGATTAAGGATTTAAATAGATTCGTGGATTCATGATGAGCAAGTTTCCTAGCCGCTTGCAGCAGTGTAGAAGACTTTATTTCACAACATACGGGCAGAAGGCTATAGCCACTTAGCACGAGGTAATCAATTACTGTTATTGGCCTACCAAATTGCCATACAAACTACGCCAAAATCGATTCCATTCAAGCATTCTACCATTTTATTGTTAATACAATACCGGCGTACAGTATAATTATCGGCATACCTATAGCAGTCTAACCTAAAAAATGCGTTCTTGTATGTGCCTTGCGAGTTAACCCAGCTAGCTCGGTGGGTTAACTTTTCAGTTAAATTCAGCAGCTTAATCTAGCAGTTAAGGTTGGTGCATAAAACCGTAAGTTAACCCAGTGGTTAAGTTAACTGTGGGTTAACCAACGTTCGTGCATTCAACTCTTAGTGTTCTACAGTCATTTTCTTTGATAATTTAATCTAGGCGTATTGCTTTGAGTCAACTTCTGTAAGCAAGTTCGTTTTTCAGTGTTACGCTTTCGCAATGGGTATAGGAAGTTGGTTGAAAAAATCTCAAAGACAATCTAGTGAACCGACAAGTGCACCTGAAACTGATGATGCAGAGCCATGTCAACTAAATACAGAGCATGATCCTGAAATTCAATCTGCTAGCGATTTTTCACTTTCAGCTGAGATACGCCAGCCTGACAATGTGGTATCATATCAAACAAAAACAGTAGTTGATTCGGAAATTCAATCGACCCCTGATTCTCCACTTTTACCAGAGGCACACCAGCCGAACAAAATGGTACCGGAACGATCAAGTGCAAATTCTGATCATGCGACACATTCAGTGTCTACATCTTTTGAATCTCAGAAGCCATTTCTGCCAGTACCGTACTAACCTGATGTCAGTATCATACCAATCTAGTCTCTTAAAGGAAGAAAGCTCAAGTTTCAACGAAAGTGGTTTGATAAGTATACATGGTTGCATTATGATACAGACTCTGGCAGTGTTTTATGTCATTCGTGTGTTACTGCTGAACAAAACAAATTACTTGGCTTAGCTAAAAATTGTGATCCTGCTTTATTTCTAAAGGTTTCAAGAACTGAAGAACTTTATCCAACATATTGCAGAAAAAGAAAAGTGGCCGTGTTTTGGAACAAATGAGCAAAGGCTTGCTGCGAGAGCAAAAGCAATCAAGAACTTCTTTATTAAAGCTAATATCATCTCTGAAGTATCTTACTGGACAAGGACTTGCAATTCAAGGGAGAAGCTCGTGTGATGAAAACTTCGAGCTTCTCAATCTTTGCTCAGGAGACATAGAAGGTTTACGTTCGTGGCTAGCAAGAAAACACAACTACACGTCACATCATATTCAAAATGATATTCTTCGGATAATGTGTCACATGATTTTAAAAAAAATTATGAGAGATGTCAGTAATCAGTCTAAAATTTTTGGTATTATTGTGGATGGTACTCAAGACATCCAGGGGAAAGAGCAACAATCAATTTGTGTACGCTATGTGAGCGATATATTTGACATCAAAGAAGAATTCTTGGGCTTGTATAACGCAGATTCAACAAATGGTAAGGCAATTTGTGCCATGATTCTTGATGCTCTAATCAGGCTACAGTTGCCCATAGAGAACTTACGATCCCAGACTTATGATGGGGCAGCAAATATGTCTGGAAAATTTTGCGGCTGCCAAGCCAAGGTAAAGAAACACCAGCCATTGGCTCGTTTTGTCCACTGTGGTGCTCATGTCACACAGCTTGTTGTGGCCAAGTGAGTCCAGAAAGCTGCTTTTTTAAGAGATGCGTTAGACCACATACATGAACTTGACAAACTTTATGCACAATCTGGTAAGTTCAAAAACTTGTACCTCTTGCAAAATTATGATGATGTAGAAGGTAGAAATCTGTTGTGAAGAATTATTCACAGATTCTTGATACTCTGCAAACTGCCTCAGCAAATTTTGGAACGAGTGGCGCAGCTAGAGCTAATGGCATTTACGTTTGTCTTGCCAATAGCAACTGTGTCTTGGGCCTACATGCTGCTTCGCCAATCCTTGTACTTTTGGATATCCTAAATAGATCATTGCAAGGCTCATCAGTACACGTTGATGGTATGATTCAGAGTGTTCAGCTTGTGAAGAATGAACTTTTCAATATTCACACATCAGAGGCATTTGGTGGTATTTTCAAGGAAGCCCAGAAGATGAGTGACAGTCTTGGGCTTGAGCCTGTCAAGCTTCCCAGAAGAAAACTTCCAAGAAGATACCAAGAAAGAGAAGCTGCGGAGTACCAGCACAAAAGTGCTGAGGAAGAGTATAGGGCTCAATTTTATGCAGCAATTAATGTGGTTATGACCTGTGTGGATAGTACTTTGACTCCCCAGATATAACAAAATATCAGGAGCTATCCAAGATGTTGGTTACTGGTGTCTTTAATAAAGATCTTGTCAACAACTATCCGGAACTCTGCAACTCTACCCTTGAGATAGAGTTGCAAATGTATGTTAATAACTTCAAGAGATCAACCGTAGCAGCACTTTATAGTATTTCGTGAAATGGAGCCAAGCGTGAGACGTTTGTTTCCTGCAGTTGAGAACCTACTGAGGTTACTTTTAACATCGTCTGCAAGTTCATGTGAAGCAGAGCGGTCTCTCAGTGCTTTGTGCAGGTTGAAAACATGGTTACGCTCTACGATGACTCAAACACGCCTAAATCATATGGCCATTTGTCATGTGCATCGTGATATACTGATGGAAATATCTAGTCAAGATATAGAGAGAGCCAATGATGTAAGATGTAGTGTGTTTGGAAAATTTTAGACACCGGCAGAAGTTCACTTAGAGCTTGAAAGTTTATACAATTGCTAATGAGTGATAGCGACTTCCTTACCTATTTTTATGTCTCACACTTGATAATTCAATTTTTCACCGATTATATTTATATCTAGATGGCCGAGTGGTATAGAGCGTAACAGCTCAGATGGCCGAGTGGTATAGAGCGTCTGTCTCTGGAGCTGTAGACTCGGGTTTGATTCTGAGTCGGGTCAAACCAATGACTTTAAAATTGGTATTCACAGCTTCCCTGCTTGACGTTCAGCATTAAAGGGACAGTGTGAAGAACAAGTTGGCAAGTTTACTTGTGCCGTTGGAAAAGGCACTTAGCGGGATTCCCCCATCTCAGTGTGGTTGACAGATGGTTGGCAACTCCTAAGTGAGCTCGTATAGCGCTTTGATCGCTTTCTCGTGATAGGAGGATAAATATGCGACTAAATAAAAAAAAAAAAAAATCAACATGTAGGCCTATCAGTAGCCTGGTACTCTATCGATTGTGTTAATTTTCCATCTCTATCAATTGTGCTAACTTTCAGTGAGCCTTCAATTCACGGAATGCATTATGTTCATATTTTCTTTTTGATGTTTCTTTTTTTTTTGTTGAATGAGTACTCTATTTTACATTCATCTAAGTACTGGCACTTCATTTTTTTCGGTGCTCTGAAAGTGGCTGTAAAAGCAAATTGTTGTTTACTGACCCTATACCTTGTGGTTGTTATAAAGAGCATATATCCAATATCCATCTCACTGCTTTTACCTGATCGCTTTCCTTTTTTCGGAAATACTGTATTTTTAGCTTTTACTCATCTTATTGATTTGGTTTGCCAAGTTGACATAAAAGCTCAACAGTGGTTGTTATGTCACTCAAGGTAAAAGTTGCTGTTGCGTTTTCTACTTGAGCCGAATAAAATGTGCTACTTGTTGTGCTTCTAAAGGTCCATGTACGCCAACATTGCAAACGAAATCGAAAAGATGAGTAAAAATAAAATAATTTTCGAAAAATGGAAAGTCGATGAGGTAAAAATCGAATGGACATGTCTTTTTCATAACAAACTCAAGATAAAGGATCATTTTCGACATAGCCTATCACACAAAATTTGTCCCCCTACTTTTTAAAACCAAACTCTGTTCTGTGTACAGGACAAGGCACTTTTCATCCCTTTTCCATTAGCCCACTGCACCAGTTCAGATAGGCCTGTTTTAGTAATTCCAAGCTTTTTGTAGTTGGGTCTACTCTGAACAGGAAGCATGACCTTGCTGTGTTATAGTTTTGTGCCTGAGCAGCTGAACTGGAGCCTTGTCTGGCAGTCTCAAACTGCATCTGAGGCAGAGTGGTTGTGCCTAGACGTGGATAAATGTAAAAGTGGAAATGCATGCAACCCCCATCAACATGATCGGAAACGTCTGACATTCCAGTGTGTGCACACCCCTGTCTGTCTCAATGTAGGCTTTAAGTACCTGAATGTTCACTGGGCATAAAACTGCAGTAGCACAGATGGCATGGGCAACAAACATTTACCTTGATCTTTTTCACAATGCTAAGGATGCAGCCACCTTCCGCTTTGGATGCTGGTGCACTGGCACAAACCTAGACTTGGTGTTTGCCAGTGTAGGCTCTGACAGTTGAGTTGCACCCTGGACGGGTGTCTGCTGGAAAAGTACCCTACATTACAAAAGTGACTCTCACTCATTCCACTACCATGGTTTGCATTTCCTGTGTCAAGTAAACTTGTGTTCAGCTAAGCTACATAGTGTCACTGTGGCATTATTTTGATCAAAGAATTTGCTAAAGATTTGCTGAAATGGCTAGTGTATTTGATTTATTATGCTGTATTACTTGTTTTTTGATGCACTGAGATTTTCACCAGCGGCAAGCTTTTGTCGTCTTCTCTGTCCCAACCTATGTTGGAGTGAAACCAGAGAAATGCTCGAGTACCATCACCATCTTGAGACAGTGTGCAAGAAACTATCTGCATGTTTGATGGTAATGAGGCTATTTGAAAGCTGTACTTGGGTTAAAGGTACTAAAACAGGGGTAGGCAACTTTTTTATTTGGTGGGCCAGATGAAGGAAAATGAAGTTCTTGGCGGGCCGGATTTTTGCATGAATAGTATTCAATATCTTAGTCACATAGCCTACTAATTATTCACTAATGCGAGAAATAAAATAATAGTTCTGAATCTCCTGACCAATAACAACCAAAGTCCCTAACCAGTATTCGTGTTGAGGAGGAATGCAGACTAGAGGGTGCCCTTGCCCCGAAAAACAACATCATCCCCCACAAACCGTTTTAGTGTAGACCATTCTCCTATAAATAATGACCATCTACCCTTTACATCTGCGTGCAAATCTTGCACCATCCCCCATAAATGTTTTTACAACTAGAGCACTGAATATGTAGTGGTGCTGACGTACCTAAACAAAAGGATGATGCAGTATTTTGCATTGTTGTGTTAACTAACTCGCACTCAAGTTAACCCATTACGTAATGCAAAAGCTTATCATGTAAAAACAAAAATAGATATTGCTTAAATTATGATTTAATAAATTTCACACACTTTCGTTCCCATGAGCGAGCAGGAAACAGCACGCTATAAATATGGACTTATTCTAATAAGAGGACTTGTATTCTGGAGTTCTGTTGCTGTACTGTGCCTGATCACTATAATAAGTGAAGTGTTGAACGATGCCGACCATAGTGATGGTATTGATTACAAATAAACTAACACTAATAGTTACATTGTCACACAGAAGTGGGAGATGTTTACGACGGTCTCTGCAGTGACATTGTTTCCAACAATCGCACTAAACTACCACAATGTTGCTTTAGTGACTAAGGCAATGGTTGTGTAACAAGCATCAACAGGTCTATGAGAGATGTTGCGGTTGGCAACTGTCAAGAATGAGGTCTTGTATCAGGCCACATTTCAAGGTATTGTTGGATAGAATCTGCCAGCTGGTCAAAATCTCTTCATGAGCCGGACCTGGCTCACGAGTTGTATGTTGCCCATGCCTGTGCTAAAACATTACTTACAGTTGCCTTTGGTGTATTCAACTGTTGAGCGCTTGTCATGTGTAGTAGTACATATACTCGCCACAATGTTAGTGTTCTAAATGGCACTTTACACATTGTTACTCAGTGCCAGCATCCAGCTCCAATGCACAATATACTTCTTTTGAGTATTCAGCCAGCTGGGTTTTGTGGCTTCAGAGCAACAATCTCCTTAGCCAATCATTGCATTAACTGATTTAGGTTCCTGTTCGTGTTTTACTTCATCACTTGGGTAGATAATCCTGTTTGAATAAGATACCAATACCTCCCTGTAGATCGCGTTTTGCGAGAAACGGGCTGTCGTGGCTTTGTAATTGAAAGTTGATCTGAACAGTATTGATTAACATTTCAAAATAATTTTCTCTACCTTAAAGATAAGCTTGCAAGTTTGAATGATTGTTTATACTAAGTCCTGGTTATTTTGCAGCTGGGCAGCTTGAATAGGAAAACAATGGTAGGAAACTGAGAAAATTATTAAAGTTTGCTATTAATAACTATGGTATATGATTTGTTGGTATTCATCCAACTTCCTTTTGGTCTTGTGGCTTTTGCTTTTTGATAATAGACAGGTACCATTAGCAAAACGGCCAAGACTTGAATGAATAGCATTTTTGAGATGATTTATGTAAATGATAAGTGAAAAAGGACTTGCCGCAGCTGTGATGTTTCTTCAGAACAGTGTTGCCCAGGCCGTAAGTTGCAAAAATGGGCCCTCCACTTGTTACAGGGTTTGGCATAGTACCGCTAGTATGATGAAAATTTTATTTTTTTTTGTATAGTCACAGCAATTTAATGGTACATGAAAGGATTTTATCAAGTGCTCAACAAAGCTGTCCAATTTCAAAAATATTACTCTCTTAAAACTTTAGTTTTTTTTTTTTCAGGAATTATCTTCTCTTCTCATTGATAATTTGTTGAAATCATCAGATGTAAAATTTCTTGATCTGTCTCTGGCAATATTGCGCTACATGTCTCGTCACAAAATCATTGTTACTGAGCACATGGCTGATGGATCGTTTGTTGAATTCCTTTGCGTTGTTGGTGGTTTACAACATTCTGACACTGGTAAGTTGCTTTTGAAAGTACTTAGATTTTCTAGGGGTGAAAAGCCTCTTGTATGACTCATTCTTCATTAATTTTGAGAGTAACATTTTTTCATCTCTTAGGGTTGTCACTTATTGCAAGTTGGTAAGCATATAGCAAGAAATTAGTGCTCAAGGAAAGCAGTACCAAAATGGTTTAGAACTGCTGATTTTAGCAGTTATTGACAATACCAATGTCTGGTAATCAGAAAAGTAAGCACTAGGCATGGGTGTTTCTTAGTGATATCTCATTCTCATTCATTTTGCCAAGAAGCAATTACGTGTTCTCGATTTGTGTGATGTAAGAAGGAGTCAGGTAGGATAAATAGTTAGTTGATTGCAATTTCAAAGCGTTAAGCATTTATGTGTGAAAGAAAAGCACAACATACAACAAAATTAGAAGTAAAAGATTAAGAACACAACTTTCATGGTATGCAATGCCATCTTTTGACGCAAGAATGCAAAATTTCAGGCGTTCTTGACTAAAAATAGCTACTTTATTTGCTTGAATAGAGCCACCCTTAAATAGAAATTGCACAAATTGATAAAAAGAAAATAATAGAAAGTTGCCCTCAAATAGATACGTCACAAAATGTTTAAAAGTAAAAAATAGTAGTCACGGCTTTCATTTGAGAAAATATGGTAGGCTCAGTTAGCCGAGTGTCCTTAGTCACTGTCAACTTTGGCTTGATTAAGAGTCAAATCAAACCAAAGACTTTAAGGGTGGTATTCACAGCTTCTGTGCTTGATGCCCAGCTTTAGAGAGAAAGTGTGGCGAACAAGCCGGCAAGTTGCTTGTGTTGTTGAGAAAACTACTTAAGGGTTCCTTCCCTCTTTCGCCGCATTTTCTTGCCACCCACAACAAACTATTACTGGGTTGCTTTTAATTTGAGGTAATAATGTGCAAATTTATTTTACATTTAACGCTGATAGTGCCTAGTCTAGTGTGTTTACTAATTGCTTGAGAGCAGTTGAGAACTGGTTATATCTCAGCAAATCGAAACTTAACAACAAAAGCAAAATTCCGTACATTGTGTTTAGTCAACAAGTATCCAAATTTGCTGATGGTGTATTTGGCAATGATTTTTGTGATCTTGGAGCTTTGAGATAATGTGCTAGGAATTTGGGCATTCTTCTTGACCGCAACATGTCTACGAAAGAGCAAATTAAATCTACTGTTAAACAGTGCTATTTTCAAATTCGTCATGTTAGCAAAACGAGATAATCTATTAATGAAAAAAATTATATTGTGAGTTTATCATCTCACACATTGACTATTGTAATGCCTTATATTATGATTTGCCTGATTGTCTATTATTCAAATTGTAAAGAGTTCAAAATACTGCTGCTAGGCTGGTTTTTTGCATTCGTAAATCTACCCATTTTCCTCCCATTTTAATAAATGTGGATTGGTTGCCAGTTCAGTATCGAGTTAAATTTAAAATCCCTTTGCAAATGTATAAGGTGGTAAATGGCAGTTCTCTTTCATACCTTGCTAGTGTAATTTCACAACACGTCTCCTCTCGTTATTTACATTCTAGTGACACGAATCTTTTTGTTGTGCTTATAACTTTTCAAAATTTGGTGATCAAAGATTTAGTGTTTGTGGACTTCTGCTTTGGAGTAATTTCATCAAATGTGCTAAAACTTTGTTTCAATTTGAAACCCTACTGAAAACGCACTTTTACACCAAAACATTCCACACTCAACTGGTTTTCTTTCTATGATTTTTGGAATAATTTTTGCCTTGTTGCTGACAGCAAAACCCGACATTTGGGTGCAAAATGCCTTCTATTGCACTTTTTAAATTTTTAATTTGAATGCACTTTTTACAATCACTTCTCTTGATCGTATTTCTTAAATTTTGTGAACAAACTTTTTCAAAAATTTTCTATTTGCAACGGTAATTGCAACTGTTTTTGTTTTTTCTAGTTGTTTAATTACTGCAAGTAGCAAGCAAACGAACTGATTGATGTTTATTTACGGAAACATTCATAGGAAAACATAAGTAGTTTAGTGGTAGTAATTCATTAACATAATACGTAGTATAGGCCAAGTTACAGATAACCATGCAAAGACGAATTTCAATTTTCAATTACCGGTAGTTATATCATTTGTAGGACATTGCAGTAATCATAGGTTTAATAAAAAACAACCAAAAGACTTGGAAATGTGCAAAATACTCAAATGTTTTGTTTGCGATGCATATTTTTATTTGTTTAGCATATAGGCTACTCAATTGTGCTGGTAACAAACCATCAAATGAAAGGTATGTATTCACGGAAAAATTGTAAGGAAAGCATGAGGCTTAGACAAGGTCAAGTCATTGATCTAAACAAAGACGTATTTCTGCATTTTTAATTAATTGAATAAAATCGCTATGAAACGTAAAAACCACTGCAGCTTATTTCGCCTTTGTTGGCTCTTCAGGTGGTACAGAGTGTCTGAATGCAAAATACATAACCCATTAAAAAACTGTTAAAACCTGATCAACAAATAATGCTACAGCTATTAGGGTGCTTATGTTTTCATCAAAAATTTTATTTTACTCTCACCCTGTGTTTAAAGTGTTTCTTTTTGGGAAAAAATTACTTCTGTAAAATTTTTTTTGAAAAATATTAATCCCTAAGGGGCCCTTCGGAGCGATTTCATGAACTGTTGTGAAAATAAGCATTTTTGCTTGCAATTTCTCTATTTTTGACGATAGAAACATAATTTTTGTGTCTAGCCCCCTAATTCGACTACAAGGATGCCATTTTTGCCTATGAGAAGACTCCAGCAACATGCATTAGTAACAATTTTTACATTTTTGAATTGTTGCTACAAAAGATATAGCTATCGGTACCTGCTGAAACAAAGCAATCAATCTCTTACCCATATTACGAATAAGCTTGTACTAGCAGAAGAAACATACTGTTTATGCAAGAGTACTAACGGTATCAAAAATAAGATAACAATGCCATAATTTGCATAACAATGCCCTAATTTCTTTGATGTATTGTGCCAAAAATGATTTCTCTTTCTCTTTTCAGTTAGGTGGTTTTCACTACCAAACAAGAGAGAAACGCGGAAAAACTTTCACTATGTAAACCATTAGAATCTGTGATTTGTCCATCCACTCGTTTTGGTTGAGGCTTCAGAAAACCTGACTTCCCATCCAATTTGGATAAGTCTACATTATTAAGTGAACTTATTACCAAGGACTTGTGAATTAGTTTTTTGGCAATCTGCCCCCATGCCTGACATGATGCGGTTGTAGAGAGGATCTGTGGTACTTCTGTTAAAACTTAACTGGTCAACACTCATTATCAAAATTACCAGGATCGCTCTTCTCATTATTCAGTGTATTACTGTGGATTTATTAATTGTTCCAATGGGGATATAAAGTGAACTTATTACCAAAGACTTGTGGATTAGTTTTTTGGCAATCTGCCCCCATGCCTGACATGGGGCGGTATACTGCTCAACTTTTGTGCACTTAACGCAATGCGTTAACTTAATGAACAAAGTTAACGCATTGCGTTAAGCGCAGCGAAAGTTGAGCAGTATACCGCTCATGATGTGGTTGTAGAGAGGATCCCTAGTACTGTTGTTAAAACTCAACTGATCAACTCTCATTATTATCAAAATTACTAGGATCGCTCTTTTCATTACCGTATATACCCGTGTATAAGTCGAGTTTCTGGGACCCGATTTTAAGGTAAAATTTCAGGGGTCGACTTATACACGGGTAATGTTTTTGGACATGTTGCTGCTGAGTCGAGTTGTACGTGGTATGAAAAGAAAACTCCATTATCATCGGTACTTTATTACCATACATCATTAATACTGGCATACATGCAATATACAAATATGTTAAAGTACACAGTATACGGTAGCAAACACGTGATTGCTTAATGCACGTGTTAAATTGTTCAATCAACTACCCGATTTGTGCTTCAAGTTACTAGTAATTATTCCAAAATATTCGCAAATTGCGGAGTCGACTTATACACGGGTAATACCTTTAATGATGCAATTTCTTGTCTTAAAATGCGTATCGACTTATACACGGGGTCGCCTTATACACGGGTATATACGGTATTCAGTTTATTAAAAAATATATTTTGTCCTAAGTAGACATCGTCAGTCTTATTCAAATAGAATTTAATAAGATAGATGATGTCCACTTTGGACAAAAGACTGATGATGTCCACTTGGGACAAAATATGTTTTTACCCAGAAAAATTTGAAGGGGGGGTTCTAAAAAAAACTCGATCTCGCACTCAGGAGCGGATCCAGAAAATTTTGGTGGAGAGGGGATGAAATTTTGAATGGGTTGAGTGTTAACTAAATACAAAGACGTTAGACCCAAAAGAGGCCTAAGAAGCCCTTTGAAAATGTTTTCGTGTTTGCAACATATTCAAGAAGTTTTTTCAAGGAGAGGGAACCCAAATTTGACATATTTTCAAGTGTGGCACATTCATGTTAAAGTATGTTGAGATTGAAAAATGCTCTAGGGGGTCCGGGGGCATGCTCCCCCGGAAAATTTTTGAAAATTTGCATACTGTAGTGGCCATTTTAGCACTTTTTGAACATTTTTTAGGAAAATTTTGTTTAAATTTTTTGCTCCTAAATCTGAGTGTTTTACCACATATGATGCATTTTCATACGTTTTCAATTATGCGTGCTCAGGGCGTATAGCTTATTGTTATCAAAAAGGCTCAAAATTATGGAAAAACTGTGTTCATCAAAAACGTATTTGAAAATGCTTGGTTGAGGGGTGCATCCCCCCTGGATCCACCCATGCCCGCACTGATGACAGTGTCTCTCACCACTACACCAACCAGCCGATTTGGCTTCAGTATGGTGCAGGGCAAATTCTGTCTAAGCTGTTTTGAAATAACAGCACGTACTGCACTTGCACAGTTTGGACACCTTACTTTAAAAACTAGGGTTCGGTTTCAAAAGGAGGGATTAACCCCCAAACCTCCCCTGGGTGCGTTTAAAATTCTTCTAGTTGGCCAAGCCTTGATTCATACGAAAATGGTCTCAGAACCATTGATGCTTGGAATGCAGTCTATGACTGTGCTGAACGTGGAGTTAAACTAGGTGCAGATTTCGCATCATATGCATGATCTGAAGATCATTGTCAAAATCTTCTGCTAGTGATAAAAAAAGATCATAGACATCTACCAAACATTCGTGAAAGATTTTAATATTTGTGTTTGCTGTTACAAATTAAGGCATTGATATCTCACTTTTTGACGAGGTGAGTACTCTTGCGTATGCTGTAATTTTCTTATATGCTGTAGCTTTCTTTTACTAGCACAACTTTACTCCTGATATGGATAGGATAGACAATGATTGCTCTGTGTTAACAGGTGTCGATAGCTATGTTCGGCATTAAAATTTAAAAATAGAAAAGCTGTTACTAATACGTATCACTGGAATTTTTTAGTGGGCAAAAACGGCATCCTTGTGGTCAAAGTAGGGGGGTTGACACAAAAAGTATGTTTCTACCACCAAAATTAAAGAAATTACAAACAAAAATGTTTATTTTCACAATGGTTCATAAAATCGTTTAGTAGGACTCCCCAGACATTATTTTCAAAAAAAATTTATTGTTTCTCTTGAAGGAACACTTTCTGCATTTCGCAATGCTGGTGTCAACAGCTTGAAATGCCAGCTCTGCACGAAAAGGCTGTACAGTTTAGTTGCAGCGCAGTTCAGACTTTAGAATTACAATTCTTGCCTCGATTATACTGAAAATGACTACTACTGATAAAAAGCTGATTGAAATTCTTAAGAGGTTGGATCATTTAGAAGATATTGAAAGAATAATCGACGTGTTTAACACCCAACTTACTCTGCTCGAGTCAAAATTTAGCAGTAAATGCAATAAACTTGATAAAAGTCTAAATCGAAAGTTGATATCGAAATCCTAAAGTAATTTGAAGGTAGAATTGAGTATCTAGAAAAATACAAGGAAAACCAAGAGAAATCAATACTACTGCAGGAATCCTATAGTAAACGCATGAACATTCTCATTTATAGTATAACAGAAGGCATGAGTAAAGCGTGGGAAAGTAGGGAAGAAACTGAAACAAAATTTTAAAAATTTGTTCGAGAAGGACTGAAAATCGATGACGGTACAGAAGTAGTTGATATCCACTAGGGTGGAGTGAAAAAAATTTTTTTTTCAAATCAAAAAGTCAAGTGTACCAAAATTGGCAGTTGACCCCCAAAACACATTTTAACACAATTTTTTGTCGGTGCCACTTAAGGGGTGCAGGCAGGCACATCCCCCTTAAAGTTTCCTAAATCGACCATTTTATGAAAATGTCGATATCTCAGCAACCACTAATGCTAGAAAGTGGATCGATGGCTCAAAATGATGGGAAGGTACAAGTTTATATTACTTCTGAGAGAACATTTTTGTGTACAGGTACTAGAAAATGACTATTTTTGCGAAAATGTTGTTTTTACAAAAATTTAGTGCTCAAGTTCAACATTTCTCTGAATTTGGTTAACTTTTGCACAAAACTTATTTTCTCAAATTTTATTTATTACTGAATATTCGTAGGATAGTACAAATGTTTACTTGCAATATTTTGCTTTGCATTAAAACTGACAAACAACGGCAATAAACAAAAGCAATGTAATATTACGTGACATTCAGAAAATGAATTCTTGAAATGGAATGTAATTTCTTTCCAAAATAATCTCAAATTTAATACTAATACACTGGTGAAATACGCTCCTCACTTCACAAAAATAAGAATATCAATTTACACGCACATAAAAAAGTTCAAACAGTTTGTCATTTAAAGTCAGCAAAATGTTACACATTAAATTGTTTTTTTTGCATCACAGCATGGCATTAGTCTTCTGGACTTAATTTTCTGTCTCATCTTGCCTTCTCTTCGATCGAAATCTTCAACGGTAGTAGCAGCTTCTGTTGCTAACTGAATGTGGTGTTCCACTGCTTGGTTATGGCACAGATAGTTTAGCTCAAATTTGTTTGTGACTAGTTGTTGCAAAGTGTTATCTGACATACACGTGGTAGCTGGTGGTTCATGCATGTTGGGAAGGTGTACGTTTGACCTTCGGAATAATGAACATGCGTACTTGATCTGTTCGTTCTAGACGTTCACCTTCTTGTTGGGAATTCTAAATTCGGATTTGAAGAATTTTGTCTACTGCCATAGCGCGAATGTTTTGATCATTATCTTCAAGCATGGCTAAAAGTATGTTTTCATGATGGGCAAAGAAAGCATTGTTTTGCAATACCTTCACACCAACATCATTAGTCCAACAATAAGAGTACAGTCTTTTAATGGAATGGAAAATGGTACTCCCCCATACAGGTGGGAATTGAACCATCCATTTCTGTCATCAATTACGAGTTAGATGAGAATCTATTTGACTTACATATCCTTCTTTGTATCATCTTGCTGGATCCTGTAAATGTACATGCAGTTCGACAAACGTACCGGGATATTGATGTTTAAACCACCGATAAGCGCTGACGTTTACTGTGTTTTCTGGGCTGCATGCGCAGACACAGTGCCTGCCTTGTCCCCCGCTTTTTCACGGGCGAACGGGTTGGGCAGAGAGGTTTTTTGTAGGTTTTGGTAACTGGTATAGTTACAAACCTGAAACAAAAAATTCCTTCTCAGATTACCGGGAAAATAATGTTTAAACCAACGGGACTTTTTTTTCTATTCTTATCGATTGTTTACAGGGAATCTGTGACATCATAATCCAGCCTGTATTATTTTTTTGAAGGTTTTATTTCAAATGTTCTACCTTGAGCAGAACGAGGAGAGGCTTAGATTTGGAGTGTGTAGTTCTTTTGAAGGTTAGAATTTTTTTTTTTTTAGGAAGGTGGGAGGTTGCTATGCTGCACTGATGAGACCATCATAAGGTCGAAACGCGTCTGCAGCTGCAAATGAGTGGGTTGCCATGGGGGCTTCTAGTGATGTGGGCTAGTTAGGCTAACGGTAACTTGGTAGTGGGTTAGTGGTTATAGGTTCTTTCATTGGGTATCGTTGTTTGGGGCCAGTCGCCTGCCAAAAATAGGGCACAACCTAGAAAAGAGATGAAGTCGAGATGTACAGGTAAAGCAATGCAAAAACAGAGTCTTTACGGTCTGGAATGAGTTTAGCCTGGATTGGCTGTGCGTAGCAAGGCTGACGAGACTTTGGTTATAGTCGAAACATTAATTTGTCCCTTGAAAATTAATTGTGTAATTGTATTGATTAAATCTATATCAAGTAAAACTAAGAAACCAGCCTCAGATAAAATTTGGTAAAAAGTATATTAAAAACTAGTAAAAGATAAAATCGATTTCGACCTCAAAGGTCATCGTCAGTCATCTAAAAAAAAAATATATATATATATATATATATATATATCTCAATAACTAAGTACACTAGAACAATATGTTATGCAATATGTTACACTGACTGGTCAGTGTATTCAGTTTCGAATATAACATATTGTTCTAGTGTACTTAGTTATTGAGATGTATATATATATATTTTTTTTTTTAGATGACTGACGATGACCTTTGAGGTCGAAATCGATTTTATCTTTTACTAGTTTTTAATATACTTTTTACCAAATTTTATCTGAGGCTGGTTTTTCAGTTTTACTTGATATAGATTTATTCATGATACGAATGCTGAGAAACCGCTTCTGATTTATCATCACTTTTTTACTTTGGAGTCCTAAGTTGAGGGTGATTCAGGAAAGCAACCAAAGTATTGTAATTGTATTGCATTTTTGTGTTTACCGTATTTTATTCGAGTAGAAAGTGCACTCGTGTGTAACCTGATTTTCGATTAAGCAGTAGGATGTCTTAGCTGACTTCCTTTAGTTATTTCAGCCCTCGCATGTTAAGCGCATCCAGACTTTTGAGTTTTTTTTGGTAGAAAATTTTGCGCGTTACACTTGAATAAATTTGGTAGTTGCATATTTATCCTTCTATCACGAGAAAGCAATCAATGTGCTATACAAGCTCGCTTAGGAGTTGCCAACCATCTATCTACCACACCAAGGTAGGAGCTGTTTTTTTTTTTTGGTCAAATTTCGGTCATAGTCCAAATTAAATTCAAAAAAACCAAAAAATTTAAGCCATTTTGGTCAATTTATCGAAGTAAATATCTTGCCAATATGCAAGATGCAAGCAACAATTACGAACGTGTTACCGATGTCACAGTATCAGGTTTAACAGACATCAGACTGATCAAAGTAGTTTTTATTTGTGTTACAGTTACAAAGGAGTAGGTGTATATTTCGTTGAACATTTTTTTACTTTAAACATGATCGAAAAAAAAAAAAAAGATAATTGAAATGACCGAAATTTTTGTAGACAGTTAGGTCAATTGACCCATGTCAAATTTTGAAAAAAATAGCCCAGGATGGGAGAACCTCGCTAAGTGCCTTTCCCAATGGCACAAGAAGTAAACTTGCCGGCTTGTTTTTCACACTGTCTCTTCAACGCTGAGCGTTACACGGGGAAGCTAAGTCATTGGTTTGACCCGACTTGGAATCAAACCCACGTCTACAGCTCCAGAGGTGAATGGTTTTACCACTCCGCCATCTGAGCTGTTATACTATAATCATATATGTAGCTTGCTTGCGTAATGGGGCTTGCTTGCTCAAAACAACATTTTCACAATAAAAAAAATTGCTTGCTCAAAACAAAACAACATTTTCACAGCGAGCACTATCTCTATTGCTGCAATGCATTACTTAATCTTCTAGAAACAAGCATTGTAAAGACCTACTCAGACAATCATGGCTAAATAAACATATTGTTACTATGTGCTTATTGTAAATTAGGATGTTATTCCGACTTTGTTTTGTTAAGCTAGATGCAGCTAAACACTACATTTCTTGTAGAGTTTCATTTTGAAAAAATTTCTGAAGAAACTGAAACAAATGCTTGTCGATGTCTTTGTAATATTATGTTTTTGGCCAAAGACAACCATACATTGGTAAGTTCATATTTTGTATATTTTGTCAGTTTGTTGTTCCTATTATAATCAAATATTTACTAAAGCTAAGGCTGCAGAAGCGTTCTCTGTGTATCTTGCAGGTATACACACCTAACATAGAATCACAGAACGAAGCCTTTCTGGAGGAAGTTGAGGTTGCATTGGGAAAAGCAACTTCCTCAGAATCCCTTTATCTTTTGGGTGATTTCAATGCCTATGTAGGCATCAACAGTGCAACCTGTAAAGGTGTTACTGGGCAACATGTTGACCCTGTCATTAACAAGAACGGAAGGTGTTTATTGCAGTTCTGTGCCACCAATGGGCTGTGTATAACGAACACATTTTTTCAGCACAAAAGAATTCATCAGTGCACCTGGTACAGAGACTCTTTGGGATAATGCTCCCTGATTGATTTTTGTATTGTTTCAGCCAGGGATGGCAATCGCATCGAAAAGGTTCTGCAATATTTGTAATGACCACCAAACTGCGATGCGATGTGCGTTGTGATACTTTACTCAAACTGCAGATGCGATTTTTGTTGTGATTATCCAAATTTTTTCGATGCGATTTTTTGTGTTTGCATTTGCGATTATTTGTGCAATTTTCGATTACGATTTTTTTGTGCAATTTTGAACTCTCATATGTAACAAAATTTTTTACAAACAGTCAGTATCATCAAGCAAGTTTTATTTAACAACGTAAAACGTGAATATTCCATGCAGAAAACACAAGTTACTCTGTCTTAATTATTAGCACGAAGAAAGCAGAATGGCCTCACCTGCATCAGTGCATCATCCCCAAAATGCATCCTGAAACCATTCAGCACATATTTCCAGCTCGTAAAGACTCTCTCGACATTTGATAAAAGTCGCCAGGTAATCTACCTACCTAGAATAAAACCGCAGTATTTGCTACTCATAGCAAACCTCGTTAGCTATGCAAACCTCGTTAGCTATGAGCATCTTAAGTCAACTGATATAGGGAAATGTTTTAACCTGATCGTCTTATTGAACCGCAACTTTTTTTCAGGACTACTGATTGCCTACTAAACTGACACTAACCTCGTCATTTTATTTTTTTTTACGTTAGGAGAATAATTTTTTCAGGTCTTATCTAATTTTAAACCCAATTCTAGTGGAGAAAATTCCTATTTTGGTTGACACATTTTTGTGAATGTACAGAATGTAGAACCTCAAAAAATTTAAAATAAGTCACTTGCTCTGGTCTATAGTGAATAATAGCTATCATTACACCAGAGGTGGGAAACCTGCGGCCCTCTCAAGGTTTGATTGTGGCCTGTGTCAGAACTTTGTTATGTGTACAACACACCAGTCGAATAGAAAACCTTAATGTTTCTTTGAAACTGCTTTTAAATTTAACTACATGCAGGGCCGGATTTACATAAGTTATAAGTTATAGATCATGAATGTGGAAAACGAATGGGATCAGATGGCAGAAGCAGATATGGTTGAAGGACCAGTGGAAGAAGTTACTTATGAGGAGGTGATTAAGGCTATGAATAAGATGAAATTGGGAAAAGCAGCTGGTCCTTCTGAAGTAAATATGGATATGATAATGGCGAGCGAAAAGTTTGGTGTTGGAGTACTAAAGAAGCTGTGTCAGAGAGTTCTGGATGGAAAAGGTATGCCAGAGCAATGAAAAACAAGTGTTGTTGTTCCAATCTTTAAAGGAAAGGGAGATGTGATGGATTGTGGAGCATATAGAGGAGTAAAGCTGCTGGAGCATGCAATGAAGATAGTCGAGAGAGTGCTAGAGAAGAGAATAAGAGAATTAGTGAAGGTTGATGACGTGCAATTTGGCTTTATGCCTGGGAAGGGCACGACTGATGCTTTGTTTATTTTGAGAAGGATGCAAGAGGAGTTTCGTGGAAGAGAGAAAAAGCTGTACATGTGTTTTGTGGACTTGGAAAAAGCGTTTGATAGGGTTCCCAGAAAAGTGATGAAATGGGCATTAAGAAAGAAAAGCTTGCAAGAAGTGTTGGTGAAAGCAGTAATGAGCTTGTATGAGGGCTCAAGGACGAAAGTCAGAGTTGGATCGGGTTTTTCGGAGGAATTTGGGGTAAGGGTTGGTGTGCATCAAGGGTCTGTGCTATCACCATTGATATTTGCTATTGTGGTTGATGCAGTGTCAGAACATGCAAGAGAGGGACTATTGAATGAAATTTTGTACGCGGATGATCTTGTGCTGATGAGCGAAAATTTGGAGGATCTAAGGGAGAGGTTCCAAAGGTGGGGAGATGCATTGGAAAGCAAGGGATTGAGAATAAATATTAAAAAGACTAAGATGATGGTGAGTGGTGCAGAAGGGGAGGTTGTACGTAGCAGGGTGGATCCGTGTGGAATATGTGGGAAAAGAGTTATGTCTAACGCGATGTGGTGCACGCTCTGTAAGAAGTGGATTCATGCGAGATGCACCAAAATGAAAAAAGTATCTTGCAGTTTTACACAACAGTTTGTATGTAGAAGATGTGAAGATATTGGAGACGGAAAGGAAGAATCAGTGGAGGTGTTGTGTGATGAAGTGGAGACTGTGAAGGGTTTTTGTTATCTTGGAGATAGGCTGAATGCTAGTGGTGGGTGCGAAACTGCAGTGACTGCAAGAGTAAACATCGAATGGATGAAATTTAGAGAATGCAGAGAGTTGTTACTTGGGAGAAGGTTTTCTTTGAAAATGAAAGGGATGGTGTATCGTAGTTGCGTAAGATCAGCAATGTTACATGGAAGTGAGACATGGTGTTTGAGGGAAAATGAGATGGTAATTTTGAGAAGAACTGAAAAAGCTATGGTGAGATCAATGTGTGGAGTAAAACTAGTGGATAGAAAGAATACTGAGGAGCTGATGAAAATGCTGGATCTGAAGGAAACTAGATAAAATGGCTAAAGCGAATGGAGTAAGATGGTATGGACATGTGATTAGGAGGGATGATGAAAGCATTTTGAAGAAGGCAATGATGTTTGAAGTGAATGGACCCGGAAAGCGAGGACGGCTGAAGCAAACATGGAAGAAACAAGTTGAAGAAAATATAAAGAAGATTGGGTTGAGGGTGGAGGAAGCTACAGATCGCGCGAGATGGAAAGAGGGAGTGGGAGCGATTGCTGAAGGAATGAGGTGCATCCGGCCACCTTTGGACATGAGGAAAAACCGGATTAAAACTGGACGATGATGATGATAGGCCTAGGGCCTTGGAGAAAACAGGGGGCCTTGGAGAAAATGAGGGACCTTATCATGAACAACAAAGACCTTTTTTCTTCGCTTTTCACTTATGTTTTCAGTGAAAACAGGACATATGAGGACGTGAAGACCTTTTTTTTTTGCTTCTCCAATCAGTGTGATCAAATAACCTATTGGGCCTCTCATTGCCTAAGTCCGGCCCTGACTAGGCTACATGCTATATTTGTAGCATAAAAACGGCGAAGAAGTGTCTGATTTTACAATAAAAAATAACTCAGTAAGAATGTTTAATAAATTTGCAACGTAAAATTGTCCATTTTTAAAGCAGAAATTAAAAATGTGGCCTGCTGAAAATACAATGCAATTAATGTGGCTTGCTGTACCATGCCGGCTCCCCGCCCCTGCATTACACCATCCGATCACAACTTTTGTGCAGTACATCGCGTTGGAAAATGGATTTAGTTAATTTCACTTGAGAATGAAGAAAATCTGAATCATGAAAAAAATCAAAACAGCTGTGAATATTAGCTCTGCACTTTCTGTCCATCTCTTCACGCTGCGTCCGTTTGCACTTCGAAAATACTCATTCGTATTAAATCTACTTGCAACAAGGCAATATCAAAAGTGTACAATGAATATCGCCCCGTAGAGCGAGACAGCGCTGTTTCTGGCTATTAGCCTTCATCAGCTGCCCTCAGGTAAGAAACATTTGTCTTCCAGGACGAATGATCTTGTCAGGATCACTCATCCCATCGAATAATTATTTCTTAAAGAATGAATATCGCCGCCGAAATGAAAATAATTGGGCAAAATTTCAGAGGTGTAAAATTCTTTCTCCAGAAGCCGCAGCACGCCACCATGTTTTAAAACTAAGTGCTTGGTTTGATGGACAGCTCGATTTGTTGATGAAGTCGATTGAATTTCACTGCCACAAAATGACGAAATAGTTACTTCACTCTTCAAAAGAAATAGAGCTGGGAATAATGGGAAGAATTTAACACCTAAAAAATCGAAAAAATCGCAGATTTTTTTCATCATTTATGCGATGCGATTATTGATGTGATTCTTTTTATGTGTTTCGATGCAATTCTGGAATGCGATTGCCATCCCTGGTTTCAACAGACTTGTTTTCTACCGTGTCTGATGTTTGTGTTAAAAGAGGGGCGGAGTTGTCAACTGGTCACTGCCTAGTTGTCTGCATTTTGAAAGCTTTGAAAACCTTGAGAAAACAAAAGACTTTTCAACCACAAAAAACTTATCGAGTCAAATGGGAATCATTGGCTAACAAAGAGGTACGAACTGCATTTGCAGACAACATTGCATCTAAGCTCAAAGAACTTCCGGCCTCTACTGAAGACATTGAAACTGAGTGGTGTTTGTTTCGAACAGCAGTTATTACGTCTGCTACTAACTGTTGTGGTATTTTGTCCAACTGCAGCACTGACAAACGTGCATAAATCAGTGAAAGTTTTGTTTTGCGGTGATTCGATTTTACCATGAATTTAATTAAACGATTTTGCATTACTTGTACCTTGCTTAAATATTTTTTTGCGGCATTACCCCAGGTCGTTATGCTATATTGTAAATGAGGATAAGTAATACTGTAATAGATATTCTTAAGTATATCAAGTGGTAGATAATTCTTGATTATATTTACTATATCGCAAAATACACCTAATTATTTTGTAACTAACTGGGTGTGTTCTTTCCATTTAAACTGACTGTCTATTATCACGTTTAAGTAGTTAAATGTTTCGTGCGGGTGAATTGCAATTTCTCCTATGTTGATCTTGATATTTGGGTATGTGCAGTCAGAGGTATTTGCAAATATAATGAGTTTAGTTTTATTCGGATTAAGGGCAAGTGCATTACTTCTCGTCCATTCTATTGCCGCATTCAGATTTGTTTGTGTTTTTGCCATAAGCCCAGACAGTGTTGTGCTATGTCGGCACGTAATACTGATTGAGCATCCTCAAAACAGTTGGCAAAGTCGTTAATATAAACTAAAAAAGAAATGGTCCTAGAACACTGCTCTGAGGAACCCCAACAGTAATGGGCAAAGTAACAGATTTGCAGCACTCGCCAGCTTCCACATATTGATATCGGTTTGTGAGGTAAGACTCCAATAGTTTTAATGGAATTCCCCTCACTTCATAGCAAGAAAGTTTGCTTAGTTTTCGTGATTTACGGTATCAAATGCTTTTTCCAAATCGAGAAACATGCTACTTGCTAATAAATTATTATCTCGGTGTTCAAGTATCGTTTCATAAAAATGTGTTATTGCCAAGTTCGTCGAATGCTTTTTCCTGAAGCCGAATTGGTTATCATAGAACAGATTATATTTATCAAAAAATTCAGTTAACCGTTTGTGCAGGAGAGTTTCAAATAGTTTGTTGATGGGACATAAAATTGATATAAGTCGGTAATTACTTACACAATGTCTTGTTCGGACATTATGCACTGGTACAACTTTGGCTATCTTAATTGTGTCACTCAGGATAATTTCCACAACCTAGACATTTGTTGAAGACTCTAGTTAGAAAGCCTGCTATTAAATACTTAGATGACTTGATCACACAGACCGGAATATCAATGTACCCAGGCGATATTTTTTCATTTAATTTTCCAATACCTCCGACCACTTCGTATTCATCAGTTGGTAAGAAAACAATTGAAAAAGATTGATGTTAACCCAAATAACGTAAATACTCACATTTATCTCTGCTAGGATGGCAAGTGTTAGTGATCTTTTTTCCAATATCTACAAAGTGTTGGTTTAGCTCATTACATATTTTCTGGGGCTCTGTTATTTTTTTGTCTTTCATATTCTATTCCAAGAACTAAAGTTTAATATTACACTCTTTGAAAAAACAATGTTTTTGTAGAACATTTGGACTAATCAAGCATTTTTGACATCAATGTTAAGCAATGTCGATAATGGTGGAAAGTCTTTGGAACAAACCAAGATATTGCTACGTTTGCTTTTTCTTGTGGCTGCGTTAAGCTTGGAAGGAAGAAAGCTAGTTATTGAGTTAAATGCAAGAAAAATTGTGATCGACTGTTTGAAAACTGTTTTATCAACTCCTTATTGTTGTACCAGCACATCAAGTGATTTTCAGTAAGTAGAATAATGCTATACCTGGCCATGTACCTCATGGCCATGTATCATTTATTAAATAGCTGTTTGACTCAATGAAAATGCTTGAGTAATTACTACGGTCCTCAACACAGGGTTATGCACTTCGGGGTTCAAGGGATGTGTTGAGAATGTGCAAGGGATGTTTCAGAAGCTTGGATTTTTGAAATAATCAAAAGTTTTTGTAGTGGGTCTGGCAGATTTTTGCAAAACTTTAGTGAATTTTCTCTGCAAGCGTTCTATATGCATATGCGTAGGTCCTGCAAATAGAATCAACAAGTTTTTATCAAAAACTACACCTAATTAGGTTTGTATGACAGCTAGTGATGACGTCATGGAGGGGCCTGCCCCCCTACTTTGTATGCTTGCCCCTTCTATGCTTTGCTTTGTAGTTTGAGAAGAAGCAAAACTGATAGTTTGATATACAGAGGCTGGCAAAAATGATCTGGCGCATTTGTTTAATGAAAACCAAATGAAGTAAAGAAATAACGAGGTGTTTTTATTTGCGAAAAGTACATTGATTAATGTCTTTTTTTTATTACTGCCATTTTGTTTCGTTTCTTATCAGTGCCATTGTTCTTAGCTGTTTTTTTTGTGGTTGCTATCGTGAATTGTACCGGTGAGCATTACTTCTTCATTGTGGAAATGTTTATTTTGACCAGCGAATTTGCAATTGCAACACTACAAGCGTTCCATTTGCACTTCAATGGTGGTGTAGACATGATCTCATAACAGCTCGAAATGCAATGCTGTTATGAGTTACCAACTTCAGAGTTGGTACATCATGTAAATGAGAATTTTAAAGAAGACGTTTCCTGGGGCGGTATGCTATGCTTGTAGCATGAAAAAATATTTTTGTAGGGATGTGCCGGATAGCAAATTTGCCGGATGCCGGATATCCAGCAAATCTAACTTATTAGATATCCCGTATCCAGCCGGATATCCGGTGCGTCACTATCTGGCCGGATACCGTATAGTAGAACTAAGCTAAAATTAGTATTTTGATGGTTTTTGTCAACGCTATCATTTTGCTCAACTAGCGAGCCATAAAACTGTTGCATGAGGTCATGTGACACACAGGAAACCTCCAAAAGCATTGCGTCATTAAAAATGGACTTCATTACTCTATCTAAATTGGCTGAATCAGCAACGTGGTCGAGCAGCAGGAGCTTAGTTGATATAATGACCATCTTACTGATCGCTTTTGATTCAAATCCAATCCACGACACTACGTTTGTGTAGCAAAACGTTTTCAATGCTGGGCTTTATTTTTCGGTAAACAGAATCAAGTTGTATGTGTGGGTTTTTGTCAAGAGTCTGCTGAAAGTCAGACACTAAATCGGTCGGCTGCCATAGGCGTCTATTCTGCAAGAGCAGGAGCAGTGTTACCTCGGGTCAAATACCAAAGGGGGCGACGTATGTCTGGCCTCCGGGGCGTTTTCATTATTATATTAAAAGGCGACTGCATGCCCATTGCACAGTAGCTAAAACAGTTCCAAATGTAACAGCGCAAAATCTTAGCATTGTTTTGACGAAATTTTGCGCTCATGCTGTATATAATAAAAGAAATAATATATAAATAATTAACTGAGGTTATTTTCAAATTATGTTGAACTAAAAATTCAACAGTAATTGTGGAAGACTGCGAAGTGAGCTTGCGCTCTTTGAGTCAGCAGCCACCCGTTATAAATGTCAAATGCGATCGGCTCATGTTCAACCTAGAGTAGAAGTTTCAGTTTAGTATCTATGCTAGACATGTTATAGGCTTTTTAGGACTTGCAGAATCATGTTTTGAAGAAAGTATGCCAATTGCAGACTATGGATATCAGAATGCCGATTGCTGAGTATAAATTGAGAAGAAAACTCTGTCAAGCATGTGGCCTGTGTAAGCGGTGTGATTTTTACCAGTAAAGGTGGATTTACACAGTATCCATTCTGCGTTTAACGTCAACAACTAACGGTGTCAATTAACGGCGTAATTATGCGCTAAAACAGATCCGTCTTTTTCTTGTGTCTTTGATATACACAGTATTTGTCAAGGTTTTTTAAGATGCGCGTCGCACAGTCGTAGTTGCACAGTCACAAAGTTAGTTATAAACATAAATGGTCAAGTGGCACGGATTGCGTCAAAAAAAAAAAAAACAAACAAAAAAACTACTAGTATCGTAGCTTTACAGTAGTCTTCTTAAATCACAATAGTTGAAAAGTCCAGGCTTATTTTAAGCTATGAATTGTCGAGTTAATATTTAAATTTAGATTGTCTACACCAGCACTGTCTGCAAGTTAGGAAAAATATAGGTTCCTTAGTAGACTATCATCGGCAAATAAAAGTTTTTTCAAAACCTTTCATACAGTAGGCAACATACAATATGGTAGGCGAAGTACTGACAGGTATCGGTAGTCTGCAATTGGCATACTATCTTGAAAAAATGATCATGCAAGTCCTAAAAAGCCTATAACATGTCTGGAATAGATACTAAACTGAAACTTCTACTCTAGGTTGAACTAAAGACGTCTACCACCCAGCAAAGCTTACCTACCTACAATACTACTAAACCTGCCAGCCAGTTTCTCAATTGACACACGTAATGTATCACAAAAGTAGAAATAGGTTCGAATCAAAAATTGACCGAGCGTTTTGTCATGAGTTTGCAAAAAAGGCATTGGCTGATACTGTTTATATCAAAAAACGCAGCGTCTGACGCCTTGCGTCAAAATGTGCAAAAACAGAGACTGTGTATATCAACAATAAAGTTATCCAGTTAACTATTAATATACACTGTGTTGATGTTTGCGGTTTTGCGCTTGTGAGCAATTTGTGATACCCATCAAAAAGCAAACTTCAAAAAAGATCAAATCTTCATTATGATCGCGGTATTACACCGAAGCATGTGTTTATATTGTAGAAGTATGTGTTTATATTGTGGAAGCTTGTGAGCAATTTGTGATACCCATCGAAAAGCAAACTTCAAAAAAGATCAAATCTTCATTATGCTCGCGGTATTACACCGAAGCATGCGTTTATATTGTAGAAGCATGTGTTTATATTGTGGAAGCTTATATTGTAGAAGTATGTGTTTCTTTGCTGTTATTGGAGACAAAAATAATAAAGTACCATGTAGAGAGTGGCAGAGCCCATCTCTGCTGCCTGTGCAACACAATTTTGAACCCTGAAAAAAAAAAAAAAAACGTTGCTGCTGTGGCGAGCTGTTTTTTTGCCGAAATGTTTCAGACATTTGCCTGAAACTACTCAAAAAGTTTCGAACATTTTAAATTTAAATCAGCACATTTGATTTTGTGGTTTCAACCGAATTTTGCTGAAATTTACAGCTTACTTTGGTTTACTTAGTGGCAAATTCAAAACTTTTCCTCCAGATTGCAACTTAATCAATAACACGACTACTAGTTTTAATGCATTTAAACTTTGATGAAAAGCGAATAAAAAATCATCAATTTTCATGGAAAAAGGTCTGCAATAATGCGCCGAAGCAGATGTAACTTTCATTCTCTTTCGAACTTGTTTATCTTACTCCTTTCATGATTAAATTTTAAGTTTTGCATTTGCTGTATATCAGATAAGCTTTAGGACGGGTTCTCAACCTGTGATATGCATACTACTGGTGGTACACGAAAGCTTTTCAAGTGGTACGCGAGATATTTTTCAAAAATGCAAAGAGAATTTGTTTTCATGGAATCCTCACAGAAACTTTTTGCTTTACAACTGAAATAAGTTGCATGAAAATAGGTTAGCGTATGGAGATATGTGTATTATGATGTGCGTAGGCCATGGTATGACATAGCTTACTCTTACATGGGCATTGCTAATAGCTCGCTTGGTTGCAGGTATTTTTTTACTGCAGCAGCCAGCTGCAACACCATCGAATATTCTAGCTGGCATAATTAAAATGGTGAGGTGAATTAATGAATCAACCTAACCGGTAAAAAAAATTTAGCAGAGACGATTCTGTGCTTATTTTGCCTTCATGAATAGGCCTATAGTGAAACTCAGAGTTCAAAATTACTCTTTGCTTGAGTTTCACAGTTCTAGCTAACATATCGTAGAATGTAGTGACTAGTGAAGTAGGAATGCATAAAAACTGCATTTCGCACAACTTTTGCAAAACGTTCTGTATTTCAAACAAAAGTAGCAATAAATGAAGACCGGGTGGGAAAATTTTTCGTGAGCTTGTGCATTTATGCATCTATTGATTTATCATTCAGACTTAAGCCAAAACCTCCCCAAAATTTTGCAGTTAAAAGCGCCCTTTTTTGGGGGGGGGGTGCTTTAAAATATTGTGCGTTGCCAGTCGCCATCCTACTTAAAAATTTTTCACCCTTGCATATCTCAGAAGCAACGACTTTGCAGAGCTCCATACGAAGCTACACCATATGGATCAGAATGCGCATCGTTACTGCTTTATGCAAAAGTGAGGTCTCAAGGAAGTACCCTTTGGATGCGTCTTTTTGTGTTGCAAAAGTAGCTGCTTCAGTTCTTCCAAACTAAAGATTACCAAATTCAGAAGATTTTTAAAGACGTAAACTTCATTCTTCATCTTTTCTATTTGTCAGATATTTTGGGAGTTATGAATTACTGTAATTGTTATCTTCAGGGGCCTGGGAGCAGCATCGTTGATTTTGCAATCAAATTGACCACATCAGAGGTGGGCAAAGTGCGGGTCGCAAGCTGCATGCAGCTTTTTGACCCTCGGAATGTGGCTCTTCAGCTCTTTGTGAGGAACACTGAAGACCTTTTTTTGTTTTGAAATCGCACGTACATCCCCCATATCCAGCTCTTGTGTGGTCAAAGACTTTTTTTTGCTCTTTGACTCACTGATGGCAACTCTTGGTTGTTCTAGTTTTCCTCAAGTGGCTCTTTCGATGAAAGTTTTGCCTACCCTTAGACTACCTTCATGCAAAAGCTCGATTCACAATAATGGCTCGCACATAGTGAGATTTCTTCGAAGTTCGAACCTGTGTTGCCCAGATGCTAAATCGCTGTGTTACTTGCTGTGTGCTTCAGCGTCATGCCGCGAGTATGATAAACACTAATTACCTATTTGTTTCTGCATGTAAAGTAAACCTTTCAGCACAGCTCCTATATGTTGTTATGGTCAAAAAGTATTCATCAAAGGTTGGTGGTACACAGCTACAGAAAAGGTCCAGAAGTGGTACGCAGAAAGCAAAAGGTTGGGAACCCCTGCTTTAGGGTATATGTATAAAGGATATACACCATCTAGTTTTTTCCATTTTTTTGATAATTCCATAATAATGACTTCTATTAAATTGACTTTGATCCAGCATATTTATTAAGTACCTCTATTAAAATTCGTCATTTTTAAATCAGTTAAGAGTGCCGGTTGTTTTTGATGCTTTGGTAATCCTGTGGACAATGTGGCAAAATTTCGAAGCGGTGCCAAATTGGCCTCTGGAACGCATATTTTTGTCGAAAATTGGCAGCCCAAAGCAACTCTCTAACACAGTGGTTCTCAAACCTTTTTTAAATTTTGACTTTACGATCCCCTAAGGTTTTTTCTATCACTCCGCTCCTTTATTTACTTAAATTCTGGTTCAGTAGCAAAAATAGCAATAGTGATAGCTGATGTAAAATACATGGACATTTGAAATGAAATGTTATGTGCGGTAAGCAAATCAGTGTTTAGAGCACGAAAATAAAGCAAGCAACATTCAGTAAATTTACAAGCACAATTCAATGGGATGACTTATCAAAAATTCGCGACCTCTTTGCAGTCCCTCTGAAACTGCTTTGCGGACTTCCAGTTTGAGAACCACTGCTCTAACATAACTTCAAACGACTCGCTTTTTTTCAGGCAGCATGCAGAGAGTGATGAAACTTTAACGATTTGTTTTTATTGTTAGCAGTGTTAACAACGACGGGAATATTCAGAATTTCCAATGTCCACTGGGAGCCAGTGGACCTTCATCGCCTGGCAATATGTCTGACTTCTTAAAAGCACTTGACTTTTCAGACGAGGCTTTATTGATTTAAAATCAGAAACAACTAAGATCTCAACCAAAATGGCTAGGCAATAAACAGTAAGGCGGTAAAAAATAACTGAAGTTTTCCCAACTCAACTAAAATGAACTCAAAATAACCAAAGCAATTGTGTGTCTAGCTTCGGTGTTGTACGATTTAATCTGATCTAGACACGCCAGTCAGTGTAGAAGACAATTAAAGAAAAAAAGGGGAAACTGCTTCAAGCAGCCGTGCACAGATGGTGAAATACAATGTAATCATCATAAATAGGAAATAAAAACCTGCAGTGCAGTGTGAAGCTCGCTGTACTAATTGAAAAGGTCAGATGATTTCGCAACATATTAAAGACATGAGAGCCATTATAGGTCTTCAGGTTCGATACCTTAACAACACAAAGTTGGTGCTGTAACATAGCGCCCCCTTGAAACAGAGACCTAGATGGTTCGGTTTCAACAAAAAACAAACAATGAAAGCACCAACAAAATATCAGCAAAAATAATAATAATAATCAAATAAACATCAACAGGTGTAATTCAAGATAAACCATATGTGCATATAAATAAATATACCTTAACGTGTATCAGAATGGCGTATCTGGCGTCAAGCTTCATATTCGGGTAATCAAAGTAAGAATTAATTACATTCGAAAGCGGGATTCACCATGCAAAGGCGACAGTATATTTCAAAACAGTAAAATCACGACAAATAAACGCAAAGGCACAACACATATTTTACAATATCACACAGGGGCGATTTTTGAGAGGTCCCTTAAAACATATTCGATGTCAGGGTCATCTTTTCCCAACTTTTTACTTAACACAGCCACTGTAGCTCAACGGACAATTTCTTTCCCTTTGCGAATTTGGGGATGAAGTTTTTCAACACGACTCAGGCGGTAAGCCCCCCTATAAGAAAGGTCCTCTGAGTCTCCCTCAAGAACTAATTGACCAGGTGCAGCTTATGTTGAACTGTTCTCCACTTATTTCGCTTTTGCAGTAACGGAAGGTATTCCTGCATCCAACCAAGCCAGAAACGATGGGCCATATTAGCATTATATAGAAAGTCCTTACGTAGGTCTCCCTTTTCATGAAACCCACCCACAGGCATGTTTGGTGCCAGTTCCTGACCTAAAAAGGACGAAGGGCAAATGGGCAACAAGTCGTTAGGTTGGTCGCTCAAGGTAGTAAGAGGGCGATTGTTTACAATTCGCACCGCACCCAATAAAAACATTTGGAGTTCAATTAGTGAAGGCATGCGGCGAGTGTTAGAAGAAATTCGAACCCAGTTTATATTCTGTTTACGCAAGCAATTTTGAAATTCATTTGAACCTAGCATTTTAGGCAGTTGGTCCGCAGCAGCCCAAAAGGTGGAACCATTATCAGAATATACGGTGTCCATGGAACCACGCAAATTTGTAAACGAGTAAAAGCCATGAGAAAATTGTTTAAGTCCAGGCTAGTGACTAATTCCACATGAATACATTGCGTGCACATGCAAAAAAAAAGTAATCCCCAAGCTTTGCATTCACTTCGAAGATTTCGATAGCGAAATGGACCAAGATAGTCTATACCACAGAATTTAAACGGTTTGTTGCAAGCAGTAAAACGGCACGCAGGTAAATCCGACATGAGTTGTCTGATCGGTTTAGCTTTAACCAACGCACATTTGCCACATTCTGCAAAAAAATGCTTAACGCTTGAAACCCTGCGTAACACTCAAAAACGTTGACGAATTTTCATGAAGGTATATGCGGGCCCAGCGTGCCCAGATTTCTCGTGTTCACTTAAAACAATAAGGCGAGTCAAAGTGTGTTTACCGGGCAGAATAATGGGATGCTTAGAATCAATGGGAAGCTCAGAATTTTCCTAACGACCTTCGACACGTAGCAGAGAATCAGCTCCAACGCAAGGACGCAAGTTTCGTAGAGTTTTTAATTCATTTATGCGATGCGAATCATTCGAATTCTTACGTTTACTATTCATGCTGCGCAGAATGGCGTCAAAGTCATCAGGTGACCCACGACGCAACGATTCAATAGCGGACCCGAAAGTTTTTAGTTGAACATACTGCACAATTTTCAAGAAAGCTTGATCTAGAAACGTGGCATTTAAAACGGGTTTCTTATAGGGCGAATTCCTGACTTTAACGGCACAAAATATTTTACTAAGGCCATTAAATAAGCCACGCGTTTTTTCAGCGCATAAAGATCGCGTGAGGTAGCAATCACCCTATCCAGGGAATCACACTCCTCTGATTCAGACTGTGTACTGAGACGAGTAGCGTGAACAACAGGAGCAACAATGGGGTATTTAACGTGCTCTTCCTCTGAGGCAAGAAATGCCGGTTCTTGCAACCACAAGCTACCCGACTCGGGGTGTTTAATGGCGCCATCATAATTATCAGAAGTTTTTTCAACATCTCAGTTTTAAACGGAACGGGCATCTCATAACGACCATTCACAACACTGATATGCGGTTCTACGAGGCTTTTCGCAAGCTCGTCAGTTCTAGAAGGTTGAATCAATCTGTCCTGCAATTCGTATTCACGTATCGTTTCCTTGAGCGAACCGATTTCCTGTTGTAACTCATTACAACAACGCTTAGATCTCAAAGGCTCGACACTAACATGAAATGCTGAGACCGAGTTCGACTTTGAGCGCACTCTTCCACCACTGGCAACCGGCCCAAGACGTGTGAGAACATAGTTGGGTTCTTCCGTATCTGCACCTTCACGCTCCTCAAGCACAGCCAGTAATGCCTTATTCGACTGTCCAATCAGAACGTCGATACGATCTCGATCCGGGGCCAACGGAATTTCGACTCCATCAAAGTGGTCGAGACTACTAGTATCTACAGCATGCGGTGATGTAGCATTATCGTCCAAAAACTCCGGTACCACTATCGCATCTTTAATGACAAACTCATCGTTAATCAGCGATTGAAGATTAAAATCCGCACGTCCCTCAGTGATGACTCTCTAATTAGCGAGTGTACGAATAGTAACCGTAGGGTCGGGAGTAATATTGAGCCCAAGTTCTTTCCTTAAATTGTCAGAAATTAGAGTTACCTGAGACCCTGTATCGTGCTGAGCGTAAGCAAGGGTAGGCAAGCCAGTATTGGGGTTCACAACTCTAACTGCACTAGTTCACAACAAGATGGTCCTTTTATCCAAACAGTTTATTTTCCTAACCATATAATCGCTGTCACCATTTCGCCCAGTTCGACTCCGCGGTGCCGGGATAGAAGCAACGTGCCTGTTAGCGCCCCCGAGATTCCCGTCAGCAAAACATTCTAGCAATGCGGTAGCGTTTTTGTTCTGGTTGTTAGGTCCACACTCTCGACATCTCGAAGGACGAGCACAATCCCGAACAAAGTGGTCTAACGAGAGACAATTTAAACATCTCTTAGCGTCACTAACAGTCTGCCGTTTAGCTTTTGGCGACAGAGTACTAAAGGTTTCACAATCAGCCAAAAAGTGCTTACTATCTGGATGAGAACAAACGAAACATTTAGGCGGAGGCTTATCTTTACCGCTCGCTCCAGGCCTGGCTTGTCAAGTAGACAAATGGGGTCCAGCCTGCCTGTCATCCTGGACACCATTCCCCACCCCAACGACCACTCGGCGAACGGGAAGCTCCCTAGAATTAAAAGGCTGTTCGCGAGAGCTATCCTTTTCATCTTTAAAAAACGCCTGAGCGTAATCCGACATCATCATATCGATTTCGTGAACAACAAAGCTGCGCAGAGACTCAAAACCAGGACGACTCAAGTTTAAACCCTTTTTATCCACAAAATCCAAATATCGTCACTTTAAAGTGTTAGGCAAACGAGCAGCAGTATCTAACAAAAGCTGTCCAGAAAGTTTTTCGACCTCGTCATGAGCATACGCAAACACTTCAAGCGTATTTAAATCTTCATTGTATATTTTAAGTGACGATAAATTAAATGCGACCTTAGCACCATGGCGTATGGCCCTCATTTTAGGTTGTGAGGTCAACCCCCCCGACACACCATACGAGGGTAGGCTGAAAAGTTCGTAGCCTCACTATGAAGGAGTTGCGACAGATCAGTGAAACTTGCCATGCAGTAAATTCATGCTTTCTTGATACTGACTGCAATATTTTTTTTAGGCAACCTTATGCTGGATAAATAATTTCGCACTTTAAAAAGTTGTACTGGAGAGATGTTGGAATATCAAGAGAATTTTGCATTTTGTTTTTTTGATGATCTTGTGAATATGGATAAGGTTTGGCACCGTAGTGTGATCAGATATTTGCAGAAAAAAGGATTAACGCCCATGAAAATTCATGCTGATATGGTTTCCATTTTTGGGGATGATGCTCCGGCTTCATCAACTGTGAAGAAGTGGGAAAGCATGCAGTGAAAGCACTTAACCTCGGCTTCAAGGAAGGCTAAGGTGGTTAAAGTGCGAAACTACTTATGCAGCATAAGGTTACCTAAAAATATCGCAGTTAGTATCAAGAAAGCATGAATGTAACGCAAGGCAAGTTTCACTGGTCTGTCGCAACTCCTTCATAGTGAGGCTACGAACTTTTCAGCCTACCCTCGTACCTTTGTGGCAGTCGATCCAGAGCCTTCTCTACGCGTATGGAAGTACTCATACTTTTCATAGGCGCAGAAAATGAAATAACCATTTCTTGGGGTTGCCCTATGCAGGAAGCTTGCAAAAGTTCAAGTTTCCGCTCTTCAAAAGAGCTCTCGTCCATAAGACGCCGAATCTGGTTCTCATTAAAGACAAAAGCAATATTATTACCATCGTAAGCTATCTGTGAGGCCAAGGTAATGTATTCGTTCCTGCCTTGCTGATCAAGATACGTGTACCAATTGATTTGTGCATTAGAAGCATTAAAGTCCTGCGTTTGCAACCTGGGCTCAGACCCGATAGAAGTTTTAATCTGAGTGTCAGAAGGACGAGAAGCAACTGCCTCAGGTGCCACTGGGGTTTCACAAGCGTGGCGATTAAGATAATTATTATCGACAAGTCCCACCTTTCCTGAGTTGTGACGCATGGTGTTCTGACGTTTATGACCATCTAAACCCAGAGTAGTAGAGTTATCACCGACACAATAGGGCTTAGTGTCGGGTGTTTTCTTCTGTTGAATTAAGTGAGATGGTTCAGGCCTTTGAGGTCGAGCACATATACCATTAAAGAGATTCTCCGGCTGTGTCTTAGAAGCACATGCACCAGAAGTATCAATTTTAGCACATGGGTAATATGCATTACTACTTTTGACATGTGGGTTGTAGGCATTACGCTCAACCGGTGGTCGACAGCGAGATTTAATTTTAGATGCTTTAGTAGACAACGTGGCAACTGAAGACCCACGTTCCGAGTAAGCCATAAGTTTTTCTTCAGTTTAAAGGTTAGACGTTTCTAGACGAAGGTCAGCTAGAGCTTCCGCCTCATCAGCTTCAGCAAATAGATATGCTTTCACGATTCTCGGCTTCAGCAAAAAGACATGCTTTACGATTCTCGGCTTCAGCCATAAGCCTCATTTTTTGTGCCTTAGCCAATGCCTCTTTGTTAGCAAGTTGGGCTTTTTATGCTCTATTTCGATTCGCCGTATTGTTGACGATTTACTGTTAACGGTAAAACGACTAGTAACTTGCAAGATACTATCTGACGGTTTAAGACCATCTTCACAGTCCGAGGTCGTTTCCTCCTCGTCAAAATTATCAGGTTGATGACTGAAGCGTCGTTCACAAACAACATACGAATTCGAGCATGAATTGAAGTAATCTTACAGGCTCTCTGACAACTGCTCGTATAATTCATTGTCTTTTAAATATCTTAAGGCGCAGAGAAATAACGTTTTAGCTTCATGTAGAGCGTTGAATTTTATAGACTCTCGTTGAAATTGCTTGTACGAGATGCGGGTGGCCAATGATGCTGAACAGTGCTTTATATCCAAAGTTAGTTTATGATGTTTGGATTGAAGTATACGTGGGGCATTCCCTTGAGCACCAGAGCCAGATGTTGTTGCCCTGCCAACCTTATCAAAGGTCCGCTCGCTATCAGGAGTAACACCAGCCCCACCCATGTCCACGTTACTAGCCCCCACAGGCCGTAGGCTCTAACAAACATAGTTCACGATTTTCCACCTCGCCAGGGCTAACCAACCCCGTGGGTTCAGCGATATCAGGGCAAGTATCAATATTACTACGAGTGCCCATAATCAAACTATACACAATTTTAAATATGAATCAAAGGGGATTAAGTGCTAATCAAGCCGAAAAATCTAAAAGACAAGTATGTACCTGTCTAAAAAACGAAAAAACAACAACGCTGCAAAGCGTACACGCATACAGTACCTTTGTCAGTCTCGAGCCGACTTGCAGGTCAACGATGGAACCGACACGCAGTTTGAACGAAGGAAGCGCGAATGAATTGAAGCTCGTCACTGGAAACAACGGTCGAATGGCAATCAAAGAATTGCAGGCTTGCGAAGATGGAACACTGGAGTTGAAGATGCGACTAAACAAGATGGGCAACAAATGTACACCACGAATTCCGTCCCGACGACGTCCACAACAGCAGCAAGGTGAAGCTCCGAGACAATGGATTCTTCAGGAAAGGTGATCGACAAAGAAGGCAACAGATGTCCACGACGAATTCCGCCCCAACTAGGTGTTCCACAACGGCAAGTTCCATAGCAACGGACACTTGTAAAAGGAAAGCCAGTCGTGGGAGCAAGCAAAGCTTAAAGAGTTTAATATATTGTTGATGGGGCACGACAACACGTGCAGCGAAAGTTGTTGTTGAGCTTGTAGACCGAATCTTCAGGAATAGACAGTTATTTTTCTTCATGTTAACAACGACGGGAATATTCAGAATTTCCAATGTCCACTGGGAGCCAGTGGACCTTCACCACCTGGCAATGTGTCTGACTTCTTAAAAGCACTTGACTTTTCAGACGAGGCTTTATTGATTTAAAATCAGAAACAACTAAGATCTCAACCAAAATGGCTAGGCAATAAACAGTAAGGCGGTAAAAAATAACTGAAGTTTTCCCAACTCAACTAAAATGAACTCAAAATAACCAAAGCAATTGTGTGTCTAGCTTCGGTGTTGTACGATTTAATCTGATCTAGACACGCCAGTCAGTGTAGAAGACAATTAAAGAAAAAAAGGGGAAACTGCTTCAAGCAGCCGTGCACAGATGGTGAAATACAATGTAATCATCATAAATAGGAAATAAAAACCTGCAGTGCAGTGTGAAGCTCGCTGTACTAATTGAAAAGGTCAGATGATTTCGCAACATATTGAAGATGTGAGATCCGTTATAGGTCTTCAGGTTCAATACCTTGATAACACAAAGTTGGTGCTGTAACAAGCAGTTTTCAAGACATGATTCACCAAGTTTTTCCAAACGATTTCTTCAAAGAGTATGTATGCACGTAATAAAGCAGCTCAATAGTTTTCGAAGATCTTGTCCGCATGAATATGCAGTGATGGGTAAATTACGTCAAACTCAACGCAATTACAGCCGATTGATGATTCTAAGCCGGGTTTGCGAGTCGTAGTAAAATCGATACGACTCTGACTCTCAAGTATTTTTTTAGTTTGACTCGAACTCCGACTCCGTTTTTTTTTTATTTCTGTATGACTTCAACAAAAAGTGAAACTTTGACTCTGACTTCTTCAATTTTTGATGTTGACAAAAAAGTGAAATTTCGATTAAGTTATGCTAAGAAGAAGACGACTGTTTACTATGTTCGCTGGTTAGAAAAGCTAGCTCACCTCAACTGATTTGTGAAACACTAACGGGCCTACTTATACTTAGGCCAACAGTATACTTAGGTAATTTGTTCATGGCATAAAAAGCCTTCCATTCCTGCGAAAGATAGGGAGTCAGAGTTAAGCATATTTTTTCGACTTCGACTCTCCACTCTGGCAAGCATGATTTTTCGACTCTGATTCTGACTCCCGAGAAAAACCTCGACTCCCGCGACTCTGACTCGCCAACCCTGATTCTAAGAACGTTGAATTAAAGACTTCAACTTACATAACGTTACAAAACCGCTCAGCATTTAAAAGCAGAAGCACACCCATTGCAATGCTACTGGTAGGACTACCTTGAAACGTCATTTTTTGAACGTAAAAAACAAAGTTTCTATAAAAAATTCTCTCCCCATGCAGTTTGCCTTCAAGAAAAAATTGGCAACTATGTCAGCCGCTCATTGCATTGAACAAAGGACGAACATGCCAGTTTCAGAACAGAAGACAGAGTTTTAAACGTAGATCATTTGCATGATCTTTACGCATGAAACAACAGGTATGGTCATTGAACTTAATGGATTACTGCCTTACTGCTACACCATCAAAGTGATTTTTCTGATAACAAAACTCGTTCATTCGTTGTCATTTCATTCTTGCAATTTGTAAAAAAAACAAATGCGAAAAAAGGAAATGCCACAAAAACGCGTACGTTGTTGCTTGCAACTGTGGTTGCTACTAGTATTCATCCTTACTACATTACCAAAAAAGCAACAACAAAAAATGTCAATAGCAACAACAGCAGCATGGCACCAAACAAAAGAGAACTTCTAAGCTAAATTTGAATCCACTTCATATGAAAAATTACCAACGTAGTCTAAGGTTTGGACTTGGTTCTACTTTTCGTAGAGAGTCTAAAGAAAATTAAAGTTCACCAATTTTTTTTCACATGATTGGAAAGGTAAATTTTATTTTTACCGAGTCTAATATCCAGTATTCACCCAAATAGAGAAGCACTATCCGGTCGGATACCAGATACTTCAAAAAGTGTCGGATAGTGCTGGATGCCGGATGTATATTCGGTGTCAGACACAACCCTATATTTTTGCATTTGTCTTTGTTTGTATTCATCCGTTTTCTTTGTAAAAATCCTGGAAACGTTTGAATGAAGACGAATGCGAGTGTTTGTAATTGGTACACTATACTTTGCGTTCGCTGTTTGCATACAAACCAAAAGGAGTAGTTCTTGCGCAAATATTTCTCACTTTTTTTCTAATTCTATTTGCAGATAGGCAATGGCCTAATCAATTTTAGAAAGGCAGATTTGGCGTCAGCTTTCAGTGTAATTCCTGCTTTGGACTTTCCGCAGTTTTTCAGAAAACACTCCAGTAAACTTTTCCCTCAGTGAAGAGGTACCTTTGTCTGACAAGGTGATAGAGTTTGCCGCTTGCACATTTTTTAATACGGACATACCCTGCTGGTTAATTCAAATGTGTCACTCCAATCTAAACCCAGCAAATTGGAACCATTTTCGTTGAGGATAATCAGCATCATATTTTTGCACAATTGATCACCTAGCTTTACGTTCACTGAGCATTGTCCTTTTACATTCAATGATCTCCCATAAGCTAGCAAATTGGTTTTCACACCTGAAGGGGTGGTGATCCCAGCTTGCTGTACCTTTCCAAACCAACCATAGAGCAGGTTGACCCAGTGTCCCACTAACACTGTTACTCTTTTTTTGACCTAGGCATGAATATAAATTTCCTTTCTGATACGATAGAAAATACTGAGTTGCCTTCAACTTTTTCTCGGTCCTTAAAAAGGGGCCAAACCAGTAAACTTTGAATCAACTTGTTCATGATTGTTAGGAGCATGTATGACTGGAGACGATCTTTGACGATTCACTGGTTTTGTTACACACTGACTTCAAGTGCCCTTTCTTACTGCATTGGACAAGAAGCTTCTTTGTATGGACACTAGGAATGGGCATTGTACCGTTGAACATTTGACTATTTCGCAATAAAACAGAATCCGGAGCACCGAATTTTTAAATTCACTAAAATCAGTCACATGCTATATCTTATTTTCAGCAACACTTCAAGCGTACCATCATGTATCTAACCTGTTTATTATTCATAGGCAAAACAATGTATGTCAGTAACTGCACCTTATTCAAAAACAACTTATGAAACAACAGCTTAATTTAATCTTCTACGGAAAAGATGGATTGCAGTGTAGAACATTTAGCTTCTCAAAATGTTCTCCAGTCAGCCTGGACCTCAGTGGTGTCGCAGTTAGCCCTGCTGAAGCCAGATATTCGAATATATAAAATTTTCTGTCATTTTGTTCGAACTCAGATATTCAGATAAATAAAATTTTGCGTACCAAATACTTTGAGATTCGAATCGCACTGGATTCGGTGTTCCACATTGCTTATCCCTAATGGACACTTTTGAAGCTCGTCAAAGACGAGTAACCTTTTTGTACGATGATAACATTTTGTTCACTGGAACCGGATGATTGTTTGAACCACCAGATAGCAATTGGTCAGTGCTTAATGAACGTTCGTAAAGTTGTGCTTTCATTAGCACATCATTTAATGACGCATCAGGATAGATAAGACATAGGCGTCTTTACCTCAGCATGTGGTGTGTTTTGTATAAGAAATTCTCAAATTTGATCATCCACAAAACTTAGATGGTTGTGAGCGTCACCCTTGCATCGAAAGTCACAGTTTTTTGCAATTCCTCCGGAAGTGTTGCTACCCACTCCGAATAGGATTGATCTGCTCTGTCACACACTTATCTGACAATTATTGGGTGGCTTGTACCTGAATGGTGGTTTTAAGGTGGCTTGACAGTTTCTCCATTGGTGCATCATAAATTTGAGTTGTTATGTTGGATTTGATCTTTTTATTTTGATCTGCAATATTGTGCGGTTTTGGGTGCTGGTTTAGTCTCTCTAGATATTGTTTCTAACGTTCTTTCGAGATATCAAAACTATCAAACTTATATGCTGTCGACGTAGTACACTCAGGTCTTGCAGCCTCCGATTTTGTTAGACTTGACAAGGCAGTCATAAACTTTTCTTGCTGATCTTTCATAGCGTCAAGCATGGTTGTATGGTTGGGTCCATTTTATAATCGATTCTTTCTGACACCAATTTTGTACCTTTCAAATGCATGGACTGTGCTTTGCAAAAGGAAAACTTTATGCACGCTAATATACTTACGACCTTATTCAAATAGAATCAAGATAAAGATAAACCTGCTAGTTCTTACATTGCAGCCTTGCACATCTCATTCAACATCAGTTTGTAAACTAAAATCAGTGGACCAGCATAGAGTACTGTGCTCTCGCATCTGAAGTAATGCCAAAAAGCAGGAGGATACGAGCATGGATTAGTTGATTACACAAAAACAAGATTTCTATGTTGTAATTGAGGGTTGGTCCTTTAAAACCGAACAAATTACTAACTAGCGCTTGTAGCTTTTCTTGAAAATTGTACTAAAAGTGACCATTGTTTTTGACGAACACAAACGTTTGATCAAACATTATCCAATTTTGTTCATGCTAAGAATGCATAGCATACGAAATAACATAAAGAGTTTTTAAAAAATTTTGAGAAGATTTTGTGTAAAGAACATTGCATGCCACCCCTGGTTATTTGATCTTCTTGAGTAGGGGCCTGCCTGTTCACCTGATTTAAATCCTTGCAAGTTTTCCTCTGAGGATATCTCAAGTCAAAAATGCTTTTAATCTCCTTCATTTTGTTAAGCAACGTAAAGATGCAGAAATCACTGCTAGTCTGCATGAAATGACTTGTCAGCAAGCGTGGAAACCCAAACCTAAACCAAAACCTGAAAACCCGGTTTTAAAGGAAATTTTGAAAACCCAAACTGAAACTGACACCGACTTGGTCAAATTTTTGAAAACCTAAACTTGAACCAACACCGTTTTTTCTTAAAACGTCAAAACCGAAACTGAGACTAAAACCAGTTCAAATTTTGTGAGATTTTGGGTTTTAAAAATTGTTGTCACCATCATTACCAGTGCAGTTTCTTTAATGCTGAGCGTCATACAGAGAAGCTGTGCACACTAATTTTTAAGTTTTTAGTTTCACCGGACTTGGAATTATACCCAAGTCGACAACTTCTAAAGCAATTGCTCTTTTCACTCGGCCATCTGAGCTGCTATTTATCATCGTAAGGAAAAACAAAACGCCAAGAAGTAGAGCAGTTGAATAATACGTATTCAAAATAAAATAACTTTCTTGGATGAAACTTAAACCGAAACTAAAACCCAGAAACCGAAGCTGCGCGTAAGCAAAACTGAAACCGAAACTGAAACCTATTTTTCAAGAGCCATGAAACGACACCAAAACTGAAACCTGACATTTGAGTTTCAACACACCAAAACTGAAACTGACACCCTAACGCCAAGTAGCCTGGTTTCCATCCTTGCTTGTCAGGTCGTATACAACTGTCATAAACGTTTTTGTCAGTGTGTAGACTACATCAGATCATATTTTGACTTGGTTTAAAGTTTTTAAAATCTATTGAAGCGAAATAGCGCTGCATGTACTTTTCCAAAATAAAAACACGTTTTGTTTCTTTGCTTTATTTGTCTTTTGCTAAAGCTGTGAACGTGTCAGATCAATTTGCCGTATGTTGGTTGTACCTGTATATTGGTTGTACCGAATGTACCTGTATATTGGTTTAGCTCATGTGCTTGGTAGCTGGGAGATCCAAAAAGTTGTAGAGAAGGTAGAAGCACTGATCAGTGAGCAATAGAAGAGTAAGGAAACTTTACGTTTTGCCTGCCTTCTTTGCTTAAGCCTTGGAAGGAAATCAAAGTTCTTGATTTGAAAAGGGGGAAATAGTACAAAAGCGTTGGAAACCACTGTTCTAGAAACAAACGTTGTGGGAACTAGGCTACTTAAACCCGCCTTGGGTCATTACATTGTGTGGTTTCCATTTTCAGCTATAGCAGAAATCCAGTTGAAGTACTGCACTGCAATAAAATTGAATGAAGCAACATGCGTGTTGCTGTTTCAAAGATTGAATTGCAGTTGAAAAAGAATGCAAAAGAGCAGCAAGTTTGCTGGTTGCATTGAATGTTTTTCAGTATTTTGTGAACTGATGCTGATGTTATGGGTTATTTGAACAATGAACATGAATTAAATGCAATATTTTTGTAAAAACGTATAGGTTTGGCTTTGTTAGAACGCTGGTAAGTGCTGGTACGTTTTCAAAGTGCACCATGAACAAAAAACTTAGGGAATCGCTGGTATAAATAATATTATTTTTGTACACAACGTTGGATAGCTTTTTAAAGGGTTGTTTTACACACCCACAGTCAGTTGATCGGGCAACAAAAAGCATCCATCTGGAAGCAAAGTTAATTTTTTCTACAACACCCATTTTTTTTGCTTCGGATTTTTTGTTGATGAATGTTAGATTTACAGTATATATTGGCATTATCTGGTCTGATCAGCAGCTAAGTGAAATGAGTTTTTCACTCCACTTTAATGCTCATTGTAACAGTAATTCTGAAATTTTTGAACTGTGGTCTGACGTAACTACCCTTTCAAGACGCGCCAAATTCCAAGCAGATTATCAGATTGTATTAGCTATTCAAGACAGTAGATTTCTGAACAGTTTGACAATTTCTTTCTTTACTCTAACAATAAAGCAGGGTAGCGATAGTGATGGCAGTTTTAAAATTTGTTTTTGGTTACACCCACCTTACAAATCTTGTCGAATAACAACTACTCAGGAAAATCACGCAATATAAAGCACTAAATTATCTGGGGGTACTGGCGAGCAAAGAAATGAGCAACCAATCAGAACACAACAGCAATGCAAATACCGAAATCGATTGCTAAATAAGGAAGACTGAAATCAAATTAAATTAAGGAAGTACGGGATCCATCAAAAATCACATCGGGTTGCCTGAAACTAGCAGAACGAACTAACTTGACACAACACTTATGATTTTAAAGAGTATTTTCAAGTTATGTTGACATTGCAAGGGTGTATGAAAAAAATGAAATCTTCATTATACTCGCAGTAGTACGCCAAAGCGTGTAATGAGTGACGAGGCTCATCTCCGCGGCTTAGCGCCTGGGCAACACAGCTCCGAAGAAACATCGCAGCAGTGCCAATTTGACCGGCCTGGGAGTCGAACCCCAGACTTCCTGGTTTGCAAGGGTGTATTATCAATAATATTTTGTTGAATTCAGTCTTGTATGTGTCTCAGAAACCACCTGCTTTTTAGGTCATCAATTTTATCAGATGATGATGCAAGCTTGTGTTGCGAAATATTAAAGGTTGTATTTTACTTAAATATGGATTTACGTCGAAAACAAATGTATTCACAGGTAAGCAATATTTCTTTGCTGTTGGTATTACTGGCTAGCGTTTGCATCAGTGATTTGTTTTGAAGCTGTGATCAACCTTGAATGCCACATTCATAAAATATCAAAACTTTTGTGATCGACAATGTGGAACTTGTAATTGGCATTGTTACTGACACAAGCATATGCACAATCAGACCTAGCAATAAAATTGACCAAGTCAGTGTGCAGTTTTGACTGACCACCGAAAGAAGGTATTGCAGTCACACCTGCATGGCTGTGTAACCGATCAGAAATTGCCAAAGAGCAGTACTCCAACTATATTATTCTTCATGGCCATGGTTAGATTTCACAACTTTGCAGTTTTAAATTTAGGCTTAGAAGACACGAGCCTATCTTTAATTTAGCAATTTAATTCAATGTGTTTACTGATGATTATCACTAGAGCTCGACCAGTATGTTTTTTTAGGCCGATACCAATATAGTAAAAATTGCTAGGCTGATATCGATAACCGTTAAGTTCATTTTTGCAATTTTAAGGCTAAGAATCTAAGAAGACCATATAAGAAAGTTGCAAGAAAACCGCATTAATACAATTTTGATAGCATTACGTACAAAACAATGTATTCATTTAAAAAAAAAGTGATTGCAACATTTTCAATACTCAAAACTCAGTAGTTTCAAATTATAATTCAAGAAACACAGTTTTTCAGCATTTACACCAAGTAGTGAGCATTTCTTTTCATCATATATCATCTAACTATGGTTTTTGAATCAGACTGTTCGTAGCTCTGCTAAGAGCTAATGTAGCCATTATCTTATAACTATAAGTCTGTAACGCTTTATTTGCTTATCACATCTGTCTGGAGAGTTTTTTTTTTGGCTAATACCATTTATATATACTCTTTATTATCACAGTTCTGATTTAACTGAAACAGCATTCCAAAACTTCTCAGTTGTCAGTACTCCCTGCTTTTTTGCCATTTATGCTTTTTTGTTTTGTTTGCCACATGGTAACTAATGTTTTCTTCAATGTGTACACTGTTTACATTTGCACGCATTCGAAAAGATTGCTGCATATTTGTTTAAATGTGCAATCACGCAAAACGTTTAAAAGAGTATTTGTTACATTGCGCTAATGCAAACGATGTTAATAATGGGGTGATTGTTCACAGATATTTATCGGCAATAGTTAGCCGATACGATGTATCGACTTATGTCAATATCGGCCGATAAATATCAGCTGACTGCTTTGACGTGGTGACCAATTTTTGGTCTTTCGCTGTCCTACCTGTTTGAAGTACTAACTTTGTAAGTGCTAATTTGCAAGTCCTTGAATTAATTGGAAATAGTTTGTGATATATCTATTGTACTGTAATCCATTTAAAGGTGCTGATTGCTGCATGATACTACATGGTGTAAACTGTTTATTCGTGGACTGTCCCATGTTATAAGCGTTGTTTGAGCAGACAAATAAACGAATTGACCGATATATCAGTCGTGCTCTAATTATCACATACCGTACTAAATTACTGGTTAAGGGCTTGAATCATTTGGGCCTAGATTTTTTCTGACTTTTTTTTGCATTGCCCCAGATATATTGGATAACCTGCTCCACAAATTTCAAAAAGTTATTTAAGGAGGCAAACTCTTTCCACTGAGGAAAGGCTTCTTGTTGCCGTAACTATCGTATTTAGGGTTTTGAGGCATTGTGCTATGCTCTACTATACAGCGTCATAGGCCAATTGAGCCTCCCAAAAGCTGCAGTCTGCATTCAGTAAATTCAGAAACGTCTAGGAATCAGGTCCAACTGGAGCAAGCCAGTGTTGTAGACTTATTAACTTCTGGCATAGCCTGCGTTGTTATCGTTTGTAGACCACTATTAGAATACTTTATCATTGCCTTCGCCCTTGATCGTTTCTCTTCACTTGAAACATTGCGCTGAAAAGGGACAAGGAGACCAAATACTCAGAAAAGTACCACAAAATGATTAGCAACTTTTTGACAAAAAGTTCAAAATGTTTGGAGCAAAATAGTTCCTACATTGCTTGCAAGAAAACTGCGCAGAAAATAAATGTCGCTACTTGCTAACTATGCTTCTGAAAAAGCTCTGGGCTTACTAACCACTTATGATATAATGAAACAATCGACAGAAGCAAATTGTCTGAAAAATGGTGAGCAAAGTAAGACGGTTGCAATCAGATATTGCTTCTTCTAGCAAGAGGGTGACAAAAAACGACTCTCTCAAAATGGATTTTTTATTCTTTAATTACCGGTATTGACTTGAACATTTTTAACTGTTGCTTTGTTGGTTGGTGTTGTTTTGTAGTGATTTGTGTAGTTGTTGTTTTGTTGTATGTTTTTAAATAGGTGTATGTTTACTTCAAAATACCATGGCAGGATAGGCCGCCATAATCCTCGTTTTTTTTTTTATTTAAAAGCACTGTGCATTGTAATAGTGACCCAAACTTTTTAATACTGTATATTTTACGACATGACCTATGTTTTGACATTTTGTTAATAATTGAGTGTGAACTTTGTTATATATATTAGATAACTTCCTGTCTTTTATTTCTCAAATTATTAAGTGTTTAATCAGTAAGTCCTACTAAATACATACAAAGTCTCAGTCAAAAACAACAGTTTGTAAAAATTTCTTAAATGACAATAGATAGGCATTAAGAATGTATTAAATGAACATAGAAACATGACCTTTCTGATTCGTTTAGCAAAAAAATGGAGCTCTAGTATGACTGGTTAGTGAAATATCGCAAAATCGGATATTTCAATGCCGTTGCCATAGAAACTTCAAAAAGGGAGGCGTAAAACTTTTTTTGATTCAGCTAGTTTGTATGCTTTTGGTGATTGCAGGGTCAGACACAACTTTTGACCAACTTATAGAAAAATCTGAAGAACTTTAATTTTTAACCCTAATTTACACCTACAAATTGCCAGTCATATTTAGTCAGCAGCGTGGCATAGTGGTCAGGATTGTCGTTTTTATTATGACCATGATGTCAAGGTTGATCCCCCCAAGGTTAATTGTTGTGCCTTAGATAAGGTGCTTTTATCTCTGTTAATTGGAATCTATCAAGCAGCAAATGAAAGAAGTCAGCTGCAACTTAAAACTATGTTGGGTACACTCTGTTTTCCAGCAAAAAAAAGACACTTATGTTTATACTTGCCTGTTAGCAATTCGCTTTCAGATAGCCAGAAGTTTGTAATATTAATCTCACGGATATATTACCTCACTCAATAATGTTGATTTAATTACAAATAATGTACATCCAAAATTTGGATGTGCTCTTATATATCCAAAATGTGCTCTTTTACTTTAAAGAAAGGAAATTTGGTACCAATGTTATTAGCGATATATTTAGTTTTTTAAAACTATGATGCATTTTGTTGTGAAATTAAAGCTCACATCTAGCAGCCGTTTTTCACTGTCATCATCAGACTTGGGAAGACTCAAGTCGGAGTCTGGACTGGAGTTGTTCTCGGACTTGGGCTCATGCCTATGTGACTACGACTTGATCTCAGACTCGTGCCTGTAGAAATCGGACTCGCACTCGACTCATAAAACCGTTGGGACTCGGACTCATGAGTACCTCAGCAGTTTATTGTGTCCATTTCAAATTTTTAAATATTTGACGTCCTACAGAAACGAATCAAATTTTTGCTCTATATATTGAACATTGACAAAAGCCGTCGACAAAATTGCTGAGCTAAATAAACAATTACATAGTTTTTGTGCAAAGTTAATCAGCGAAAATAAGACTGCAGCAAAATACGACATGCATGCATAAGGGCGCTAGCGCTTATGTACTTCGGACAAAGGTTCCCAGAATGCTTTTATGGAACAATAGAAAGTAGCATTGCAGACAACTAATGTAGTCCAGGCCAAACTTTCATCATCATTATCCAGTTTCAATTCAGTTTTCTCCTCGTCACTGAAGGTGGCCGGATACACCTCATCCCCTCCGCAATCGCTCTCACAACTTCCTTCCATCTTGTTCAATCTGCAACTTCCTCAATCTTCAACCCAACTTTCTTTACACTATCTTCCGCCTGCCTCCTTCATGTCATTTTTGATCGTCCACGATTTTGCTGCCCATTCATTTTTAACATCATTGCACTCTTCAGTATATTATCATTATCTTTTCTTTTTATCACATGTCCATACCATCTTTACTCCATTCGCTTTCGCCATTCTATCCTATGTTTTCTTCAAACCCAACATGTCCATCAGCTCCTCCATCTTCTTTCTATCCTCTAATTTTGTTCCACACATTGACCTCACCATTGCTCTTCCAGTTCTTCTCAAAACTGCCATTTCATTCTCCCTCAAACACCATATTTCACTTCTATAAATTGATAGCTTTGCTGATCTTACGCAACTTTGATGAACTATCTCTATTTGTAGGTCATGCTTATTCTTTTTTTTTTTGTATTTATGTGTGTGTGTATGATGGTTATTTATTTTTTGCTGTATGGATAACAATAGTCAAGATTTTGAATCCGTGTGAAGTGTCATCTTTGCTGTTTTGCCAATGTACATAGACTGCTTGTGTTTGTTGTTGCCAAGTTTTCTTGTGTTTTAAGTAATTCTTAAAATATTGTTTGAAATCTTGAAGTTATGCATGAGCAGCTTGACTAGATGACCATAAAATTGGTCTTTTCGCTGTCCAGCTTCTCGCTCCATGATTGCAATTATTACTCTCGTTTTTGTTTATTTGATGTAGTCCTATGAATGGCAACTTTGTCAGCGTGAGCAAATAAACTTGATTTGATGTGATCCCTTTCATTTTCAAAGAGAACCTTCTTCCACGTAACAACTCTTTGCATTTTTAAATTTTCGTCCATCCGATCCTAACTCTTGAGGTCACTTCACAACCAAAAAAAGTTGAGGTCAGTTTCACAACCACCACTAGCATTCATCCTGTCTCCTAATTAACAAAATCTCTTCACAATCTCTACTTCATCGTATAATACTGTATCTCCACTAGTTTTTTCATGCCACCTCCAACATATGTGCATCTTCTACAAACAAAATGTCTTGCAGAACTGCAGGTTTTCATTTTCACGCATCCTTCATGTAATTGCTTTGTACACTGTGTGCAGTACACAGCGTTAGACCAACCTTTTCCCACATGTTCCAAAAGGATCTATTTTGTTCAATACAATTTCTCCTTCCTTTTCGCTCACTAACGTCAGTGCTGGGCGCTGCAAGTTTTTTTTCAATCTAAAATCCGCAACTCTGCAACCAAGTTTTAAAATTCTTAAACCACAACTGCAATTCCGCTACCACATATTTAAAGTTTTATTTCGCTACCGCAAGTTCGCAATGGTGTTTTTAAAAGTCTAAATTCAAAATCGCAAGTCTGCACTCCCAAGAATTTGTAAGTCCTTAACCGCAATTCGCAACATTAAAATTTCTACAGTCTGCAATTTTTAAATGAATATGTTTTGGACCTTGCAATGGTCTAGATCTATAAGGTATTAAAGCGGCAGTATAGGCATATGCAACTGGCTTTTGTATGTTTTAATGATTTTAGTGCTCCGGCATGGTTCACACACAAAAAAGAAATGGTTATCATGCAAAAAGAAATGGTTACAGAGCATAGTATGATTTTGTGCAGTTGGCAACATCAAAAGTGAACGTTAAAAAAATCTATGGCCCAGAATACCCTCCAGGTGACTACTTGTGTCGCAAAGATTTTTGATTTGTGGTTATTTCTTTAAATTATGATAATGAAAGTTTGGTTATGATGAACAAAAGCCATGTTTTCTTTTGTTTGAAATGTACAGTGGAAACTCGGACGCTGGACATGCTGATTTTCAGAAATCATTTTGACTACTAAATAAAAACACAGTTCATAAAATGACAAAAGTAAACACAAGAACGAAATCGACAAAATAGGGTAAAAAAACGCAAAAATTAGCTTTCAGGGTTAGCATTGGCATTTTTCTTTAAAAACAAAAGCATTTCAACATTTTTGAGGTTAAACTGGATCGCTTTTTTCTAAAAATGTCATGAGGTACCAGTAGCTAATAAGGCCCTCTTATTTTAAATTTTTTATAACTCACTATTTAAGTAAGATATTTGATCAATATTTGGCAGTTTAATAGAGCTGGTATATAACTTTAATCCAACACAATTTCAGCTTTTGCCATTAAACGCTTTAAGCAAAAAATAAAGAATGAAAAATTTTTGAAGATGGGCTTTATTATCTTCATATGCAACAAATAAGGCCAACTATAGAGACTGCATGAAAAGGCATGTAATTATTTAAATTTTAAGCATTTTTGGAAAAAATGGAAGCTCTCTCTCAATATTACACAGTCTAAATTTCACATACACTCAACTTTTTGCATTGCCAAATCACATACACTCAACATCATCAGATGTGATGCCATTGCCAAATAATATATTAATACTGATGGTGACGTCAAGAGAACGTTTTTTAATACTTCTATATGCTAAGTAGGCTATTTATAGACAAAAACTTTGGTGAAAAGCAATGAAAACTAAGAATCTACGGTCCGCAAAAAAAAAATCGAAAATTACGAAAAGTTTCAAAAATGAGATGCAAAAAATTTATTTTCCCATAACTCCAGTGATTTAGCAAATTCAAACATGAAACTATGCCAGTTTTCTTAGTTGCGCAATAGCTTTCTACAGAAAACGGATTGAAATTTTAAATCCATTCCATATTCGAGATCTGGCGCATGGGTCTTATTACATGCAGGGCCTTATTAGCTGCAGGTACCTTAGTCATTTTTACATTCATTCCAAAAAAATAAATTCCGCATAATAGTTTAAATTTTGGAACATAAGTTGAAAATGTTACCAAAAGTTTCACCTCACTGTTGAGTTTTATGATCGTAATAATTAAGCATAAATCCCATTTATTTTAAAATATTAAGTTATAATAAGATTCAAGTATGAAAAGTATAGTAATAAGAAGAATTTAATAATAATAATAATAATAAGTAGTAATGTGATTTAAAGAATGTTCACGCAGCTCTTCATCGATAGCTGGCATAATTTAACTACAGCAAAGTAGTAATGAAAAAATTAAAAACATGCACAATTTAGCACAAACAAGTTCAGTGGGCCTTTAAAATTTTACAACACATTTTATATGTTTGTGCCAAGTGCTCACCAGAAAGCTGTTGCGTGCCAACACTACTGTTTGATAATTGTCTCCACCAGGGCTCTACGTAGAATGAAACTGCAGTATCCCAGTAGCAAAGCAAACATTCTTGCATATGCATCAAGTTAACTGAAGTAGAAAAATGCTTTTAACTGATCACCTAGCTGAACCACATAACAGCTTAGATGGTCGAGTCGTAAGAACATCCACCTCGAGAGCTGTAGACTCTGGTTTGATTCCAAGTCGGGTCAAACCAATGACTGTAAAATTGGTATTCACAGCTTTCCTGCTTGACGCTCAGCATTGAAGGGACAGTGTGAAGAGCAAGCTGGCAAGTTTACTTGTTGTGCCGTTGGGAAAGGCACTTAGCGAGATCCCTCGTCTTGGTGTGGTAGACAGATGGCCAGCAACTCCTAAGCGAGCTTGTTATAGCGCTATAATCACTTTCTCTGGATAAATGGATAAATATGCAACAAAAATAAAAAAAATAACCAGGACTTTTTTTAAGGACTACCGATAGATAGCCCACTGAACTGACACCAACCTCGTCATTATATTTGTTTTTACTTTTGAAAATAAACTCTTTACATCTAAAAAATCTAATCCGATAAAAAACATACCTATTCTAGTTGTCATATTTCTATGAGCAGACTGCAGAGCCTTAAAAAATCTCTAGAAAGTCACTAAAATAAGTTGATATTGAATAGCTACCATTACACTCTCCAATCCTAACAAACCTATCGGGCATTTGAATTGGACTTAGTTAATTTTGCTAAGGAGTACAAACGGGAATCATACTGAGAAGGAAAAAAAAAGTGATGGTTTACTCAGCCGGCTTTCTGTCTACCTGTTCAAGTTGCTTGAGTTTGCATTTGCCACTTAGCACCTCAAAGCATGCTCAAAGTACTCATTACCTGCGATTAAAATCAAAACATCATTGAAGCTGTAAAATGAAAATCGTCTTGGAAGTGAAATAAGGTCGGAGCAATATTAAAGGATTCAAAAGTTTTTTGCGCAAAACCACAAGATGCCACCATATTTTAGAAGAACTTTATTTGATTGACAGCTTGTTTTTGTGAGTGTTTCTGTAATGTAAAGTTGATTCAATTTCACTGCCACAAATAGTTCCTTCACTCTTTCAAACAATAGAATAATAAAAGCAATGTTTGGTTGAAAAGGCAAAACAATATTTTTTCGAATGCAATAAACTGCACATTGCGTGGAGTATGTGCAATTCGAAACGCAGATACAATAGCCCTTTTTTGTAGTAGCAGGATTGCTGCTAACGTATGCGCTGCAAGCCTCCAATATGAAGGTTTGACGCCACTGAGTTCTGCAGCCAAGAGAAGCTGGTAATTTAAAGTTGTTTTTGTTCATTCATGGGACCTGGAAAATAATAAAACTTGTGGACCTCCGAGAAAGAAAATCCGCAATCACAAGTCCACAACCTTTAATGCAATATTTTGTAAGTCCAAAATGTTTTTGTTTTTTTTTGATTGGGGACATGCAAACTTAGTTGTCGACTTTCCCAGCTCTTACCAACATTTTTGTTTTTCCAACATTCACTTCCAATCTCTTGCTTTCTAATGCACTTTTCCACATTGGGAAACTCTCCCTTAAATCCTCCAAACTTTCACTCATCAGCACCAGATCATCCGCGTATAAAATTTCGTTCATCCTTCTCTTGCATGTCCTGTCACAACATCAACCACAATAGCAAATATCAGTGGTGATAGCACAGACCGTGGATGCACACCAACTCATGCCCCGAATTCGTCCGATGTCCCTGATCCAACTATGACTTTTGTTCTTGAACCCTCGTATACACTCATCGCTGGTTGCACCAACACTTTTTCCAATCCTTTCTTTCTTAATGCCCATTCCATCACTTCTTGATAGGTTTATCAAATGCCTTTTCCAAGTCCACAAAACACATGTACAGCTTTTTCTCTCTCACTCAAAACTCCTTTTGCATTCTCCTAAGAATAAACAATGCTGGAGTTGTACCCTTACCAGGCATAAAGCCAAATTGCATATCATCTATTGTTACCTGTCATTTTATTATGTTCTCCAACACTCTCTCCACTATCTTCATTGCATGCTCCTGCAGCTTTGCTCCTCTGTATGCCCCACAATCCATCACATCCCGTTTTCCCTTGAAGATTGGAACAACAACACTTGTTTTCCATTTTTCTGGCATATCTTTTCCATCAAGCACTCTCAGACAAAGCTTCTTTATTACTCCAACACCAAACTTTCCACTCGCTATTATCATATCCTTATTTGCTTCTAAGGGTACAGCTGCCTTTCCCAACTTCCTCTTACTCATAGCTTCCATCACCTCATCGATTATCCCTTCAACTGGTCCTTCAACCATATCTGCTTCTACCATCTGATCCCATTCACTTTTCACATTCATGATCTTTTCCATGTGTTCCTTCCATAATTTCCCACGATCTTTCTTACTGACTACAAGTCTCCCATTTTTATCCTTCATACAACTTCCACCTTTTGTTCCTTCCTTCCATTGTCATGAACTTCACAAAGTTGTAATTTATGTTGTTTGGTTTGGTGCATAGCACATTCATCTTCTCTTCCGCATCTTGCTTCATGGCTTTTGCAATTACTTTCTTAGTTTCATTTCTTTCCTACCTGTAATTATTTTTGCTTCCGCTGATCGATTCGTGCACCACAACTTAAACGCTTTCTTTTTCGGATTTATTGCATCCTTTACTTGCTCGTTCCACCACCAAGTGTTTCCCCTATCTCCCCTCGCTTTCATCTTTCCACACAATTTATCACAAGCCTGTACAACTCCATTCTTTTGAGGTCCCCACAAATTCATTGAATCAATGTCCACTAATTCTACTACTCTTTCTTCGAACTTTTCTTTGATCTCTTTTTCCTTCAGCTTCCACACTCTAATTTCTGCTCCTCCACGTCAACTATCACTAGCCTGTGTTGAAATTTCCCAGGGATAACTTTCACACCTCCTAGATACTTTCATTTCCGCCCGAACTGTTAGTCACCTTCCTTTTATCCTTCTTCTTGTACCGTGCTACTCACAGCTTTTTCTGATCACAGAAATTCAGTAACATTCTTTCTTCAGCGTTTCTTTTTTCTGTTGCATACCCTCGATGTATACCTTCAAATCCTTCTGCACATGTCCCGACATGACCACTGAAATCTTCCAATCCCAACACCAATTTTTGCGTTTGCCATACTCCACTCATTCTCCATTTCCTCATAAAATCTCTCCTTCTCAGCATCTGACTTTCCACTTTGTGGTGCGTAATTAAGCACATAATATTTTCACCACTTTTTCTCCTAACACTAATCCAATAGCCATGACTCTGTCACACCTTCTTCTGACCTCTACTACATTCTCGCGCAGTTTATACCCATTACCCACTTTTAGAGATGTAAATGATACTTTGAAATATTGTTTTTTATTTATATACAGGGAACTGCAAATTTAAAACAGGTTTTTTACTATCCCGGAGCAATACTTGAGACAAAAAAATTTAAAGTGACGTTTTGTTTAATCAAAAGTGTTTTTGTTTGCGCTGCTGTTACTACCTTAGTTTTAACTCTGAATAAAAGAGATCAAATGGCATTTAATTCTTACAGCAGTAGTGTATAGATCTGGGGTGCCCCCTTGCGAGTGAGTGAAATCAAAATGAATTTTCAAGATGTTTGCTCCCGCTAAGCAACTAGTTATAACTTTTTTGGCCTTTAGTTTTTGATGCAGGGCTCCTAGAGCTAGAGTTTGCTGAATCCTGATCCCCATGCTTGGGCGCACTACGAGGAATTAAGATGGATGTGGTCGACTGTTGCTGCAGCATCAGGCACATATCTGCAATAAGCTGTGGAAAATATGTCTGTGTTACTGATGGATAAAAGGGTCGATGAATCCCTAAAGTACAGATAGCGAAAACAGGCAGTTTAGCGCTGCAGTATCCTTGCCATGCACAACCTAATCAAGCGCTGGAAGCTAAGAGCAGACTTTGAACGAATTTTCGGGCTTGTTACCACCATAAACCATTTTCAACACTTTTAACACTACAGGGGCATGGCCAGGAATTAAAAAGAAGGGGGCGCCAGAGCTGGCAGCAGAGCAGTCGACTTAGGGGGACAAAAGTTTGAAATTAAGCACAAAGTCGCTGTTTTCAAATAAGTAAGCTTGTTGATTGGGGGGGGGCAAGCATTTAGATTAGAAAGCCAAATCCCCCTGCCACCCCACCCACCACCCTCTTGGCGCTGGCCCTGGGGGCGCATAAGCCACGCCAGTTATCTTTCATTGAAAGACGAGCTTTTGTGCTTGCTTCAACTTCTGCCGGACCTGTCTTTTTAAAGCCTCCAAACGACTGTGGTTTCCTTGCGATCAAACGTGTTAAACTTAACTTCAAAATATTGTTATAATAGATAATTTCTTTTAATACGAGCCTAGATAGTAATTTCCTGTGGCTAACGTAATTTCGCGTCTAATTTTTTATATGACGTTGAAATTGGACACATTTTGTGTTTGTTTGTTATGTCATAGTCACACATCAAGCTAGAAAGCCATAAACCTGATTTAAACCTTCAGCTACTGTACCAACGCCGAGCTGACGGACCTGGATTAGGTACATGAGTAAAGCTTTTGCCCCATATCGTGTTGAAACTTCAAGACATACAAAAAACGAAAATGCATCCCCCCAGAACTAGCTTTGACACCCTTTTAATGCCGGAGTAGTGGTGGCTGGACATTTAACAATTACGTATATCAGCTTAAAAATATGAAGTTTTGTACGTTTGCCTGCGGGGGGGGGAGAGTATGCCCCTGCACTAAACAATGTAAACATAATCGTTTCTCCATTTTAAACGCTCTTTTGTTGCAAGTTTTTGTAGAAGCGTAAAATTCACTAGCTGTGACTGTATTGTTATATCGGTACCATGCTGCAGCAGCAGTAGTAATAGTCGCTTTTCCAATTTCCATTTGCCTTTCGAAATTTGCCGAAGTGGTAGTGCAGAATTATGTAGATAAATCAATGATCGTAATTGGTATACAATAAGCTCAAAAAAGAGCGTTTGAGATGTTGGTTTCAACTGCATGCCGTTAGACATTAATCCAGCTTAGAGTTTAAAAGGCTCTTTCTTCTACCCATGAAACAGAGTATTAGCGAGTGGCGATGTCTAAACGAACTTTTGTAGGCTACTGAGTAATCAAAATTAACAACTTGAGGCAGGGGCGTATCCAGGGGGGGATGTAATTAATGCAACCCCCCCCCCCTTCTTACCAGCTCTTTTCAACAATGCTTTGGATGAATAAATTTTTTCATAATTTCGAACCTTTTCATAACAATACGCCTGAGTCGCCTTAAGCATGCCTAATCGAAACTGTGCAAACAAAATGCATCATATTTGGTGAAGCACTAAATATTAGGGGCCAAAAATATAAACAAACTTTGCCTGAAAATTGTTCAAAAAGCACTGAAATGGCCATTAAGTCATGTTAACTTTCAAAAATTTTCCGGGGAAACATGCGCCTGGACCCCCTAGAGTGGTTTTTGTTGCTTAAGCTGCTTAAAATTTACTCTGCCAGGAAAAACTATGCTTGAAAAAGTGACGAAATTTGATGCCCCCTCTCTGAAAAAATTTCTGAATACAAACATTTTCAAAAGGCTTCTTTACGCCCGTTTCCGGGTCTTAACGTCTTTGTATTTAGCTAACATTCAATCTAATTCAAAATTACATACCCCACCCTCACTAAAACTTTATGGATTCGCTCCTGACTGAAAGCTTTTAATGAACTAGAATTTTTTTGCAAAGATCTACTTCGTGCATGTTGGTATGATACATCTCTGATGCAATGTCCTTTGGGTGTAATGTCCTATAGAACTGACAGCGTTGCTTGAAGTTGGGAGCCAGATTTTGGTGTATACTGTATTATCTGGAAGCTGTTTCTAATTAATAGACCAATGAAGGGATCATAGCAAGTGGAAATCTTCGAAATTAACATTTCGCCATTTAAAACACATCGCTACCAAACTATTCATTACTAAACAAAACACAAAAAAAACAAGGCAATAAAAAACAATCCTAAAAAAAAACTGTTCTTTTTACATCACTACTCGTCTTCCAGTTTTATCATCATTTCCACACCACCATAGTTTGTACCTTCTTCTCTTGACGCCAAGAAAGTGAGCTCCTTCATCTTTCCGTCTCACTTCCTGCAAACAACATGCATCCACCTTTCGCTTTCTCAGTTCTTTGCACACATTCGTTCCTCTGCCAGATATACTGCCAACATTCCAGCTTCCAAATCTAACTCCAATCCGTTTTTCAACTTCGTCCATGAATTTTTAACCTGGGGATTCTTAGCACCCTCTGCCCATTTAAGGGCTGCTGCGTACTGGGGGCTGACATTTTGTGTATCTTCATGAGGTTTTATTGGAGCATGTATTAATGGTCGCACGTCCTTGCTGACGTCAACCACAGTTATAAGCAGTGGGCCCAACCTTTACCTAAAAGGGCATGCCCTGCAAGGCAACAGGGTTGCTGAAGTAGTTTAGCCGGCCATTCAAAATCGTTGCTCGTGTGGTGCCCTGAGGAGGCACTGCCCAGCAAAGCAATGACATTGGGACTAGTATGCCATGTACACCAGATTTCTGGTCGACTGTAAGTGTACAAGGCATAAAAGTGCCACCCATATGACCATAACTTCCCACAAAATAAATTGTTAGTAGCAATACTGGCGATTTGTTAACATGAACAACTTAAAAAGTCTCAATCCAAATGCACTTAGGTTCCAATGAATTTTAGAGTTACTTCGCAGAACTTCCCCAATTACATTTAAATAAGGATTAGTTGACTCGTAACAGGATATCAGTTGCATTCCTAAATACTACAGTGGTAGACTCGATATGATGTGTACTGCTGTTAGTTAAGAAGCCTAGAAATACCTAGGTTGTACTTTTACTGCTGTAAAAATTTGATAAACATTCATATGAATAATCTAAAATATTTGAGTAAGGTTAGCTAGTCTAGTCTAGCTAGTGATTAGGCTATGTTGAAAAGCTGGGTAACCTGGTGTGTTGGTAGGCTAACATTACTTCAATGTTTAATCACGTAAATTTTCTTGAAAAATGACGGTGTTTGCAAATCAATTACAATATTGTTGACTGGTTGTGAATATTTTTGTTAATATTTGTAGATGTGGTATGCTAGTATCAACGGTATATTTCTCTGGAGTAATTGCTGTAGCATGTGTAGTTAAGTAAGCTTTAATTAAGAGTGTTCGAGATGAACATTACGTTATGAAGGCTAATGACTGCAATAATTGAAAGACTGCAAACGGGTGATAATCTGTAAGAAAGACCGACTCTGGTGGAGTGGTAGACAATCTAAATATGAAAATACTGATAAAAATTGTACGCCTAGTATAGACGGGGAGCTCAGGCCATTTGCTCAAACGAAAGTATAAAATCTATGTATAAAATATATAATCATGCCGTATTATGGGCCGAAATGGTTTAATTAACAATGTGAACGTCTAGCAGGGTCCCAGTGGTGGAATAGAGAGTAATTAGCATATTGGCACCCCCAAAATTAGCGCTAGCACAAACGAAAGCATACCTCCTGAAAACAATTTGATTACATGCAAAACATGTAATCAAGCGTAAAATTACAAATGCCAGACGAGTTCTATGGTGGGAGGTCCAGACAGACGCCCCCAAACCTACACCCCCAATATACAAGTCAGCACAAACGAAAGTATGCCTCCTGAAAACAATTTGATTTTATGCAAAACATGTAAGCAAGCGTAAAATAACAAATGCCAGACGAATTCTATGATGGGGGGGGGGATCCAGACAGACGCCCCCAAACCCACACCCCCAATATATAAGTCAGCACAAACGAAAATATACCTCGTAGAACCAATAAAATTTTATGCAAAACATGTAAGCAAGGGTAAAATCACAAATGCCAGACGAATTCTATGGTGGGGGAGTCCAGACAGACGCCCCCAAACCTACACCCCCAATATATAAGTCAGCACAAACGAAAGTATACCTCCTGAAAACAATTTGATTTTATGCAAAACATGTAAGCAAGCGTAAAATAACAAGTACCAGACGAATTCTATAGTGAAGGGGTCCATACAGACGCCCCCAAACCCACACCCCCAATATATAAGCTAGCACAAGCGAAAGTATACCTCGTAAAACCAATAGGATTTTATGCAAAACGTGTAAGCAAGTGTAAAATAACAAATGACAAACAAATTTTGTTGTGGGGGTCCAGACAGACACCCCAGTATACAAGCTAGCACATAGCAGCATTTCAGTTAAAAGGAACAGGGCCAGGGACAGCTACTTCCTGTAATGATTAGTTAGGGACGACCAGTGAGAGGAATCAAGTAAGCGGTTACTCAATCATCACGCTTTGTTAAACTACATGCCGGTAATGGGTGCTGAAAATGCTTCTTACCAAAACTTTTGATTTATATTGACTTAGACTTGTTCTTATGCAAAGTGACATAATTGTTTTACTATTTAAGCCTATTGTTGTTACTGCAGACCTCTACGAGACCCACTCCTTACCTCTATTTAGGTCTATGCTGTATATCAGCGTTTTTCAAACAGGGAGATGCGAACTATTCCTAGAAGAGGCGCTAATGTTAACCACAATCATTTAAAAATACTTGTATAATAAGCCTATAGCGTAATCTGTTTATTTGCATAGAAACAACAGTTATGGTGATGTCCCTGTATTTATAAAATCACTTTCTTCAGCCATTATTTCTCTGCCATTGACTCAAGCAGATGAACCCCCCATATGCTCTTCACCTCTTGTCGCGAGCAGCATTAACAGAGAATTGCAACTAAGCGCTGCTGCACCGCGACACCACTGCAACTCTCTTGGTTCATGAAAGGAGTAAACGAAAATTTGCGTTTACATGCGGGTTTCATCAGCCAATTTGTTGTTGATCCTTTACCATTGCAGAGGTTGTGCTACAACGATCCTATTTCTCGCTCTTCAACTAACAATGATGTTGTTAGCGAAACCGCGGTTAGGGCTTTGAAGATTGCGTACTAAGTAGACCAAGATCTTTCTGTGGTGACATATAATTTGGCAATAGCATCCAGAGTAGTCATTCCTCCCGAAAATTCAGGACGGGAAATTTCCCGGTAAATTTGGCATTTTTGAATTTCCCGTTTCCCGGGAAATTTATGTCGGGATCTCCGAAATTTTTTTTACTTTAGCAAGGATTTCAGTGGTACTGATATCTGTCATTTCGACATAAAAAGTGCGGTACTGCACACTGAAATTGTTTTTTTGCTTACTGAAACTTATTTTTCAAAATTCACAAAAGTTTTTAAGACAAATCAATGCTTGAGAGATCTAAATTTTTTTCTCAATTCAATCTAAGTTTGTCAAAACAACAAAACAAAATGCTAAAAATGAAATCTGAAATGCTGAAAACCAGAAAAAAAAGCAAAACAATGAACCTGGGGAAAATTTCCCGGTGAAATTTCTTAGGAATTTCCCGAATCCCGAGGATATTCGGGATCCCGGGAGTTTTACGAAATTTCCGGGAAGTATTTGGAAAATTTAATGAGATTGAATGTATAGAATCTAATGATGAAGCATGGTCGGAAGATTTTGATCAGGACGGCTCGTAACCAAAATTGTGGTGCATGTATTAAGATTGCGACCATTATTGCAATTGCAAAAATTATATGGAGTGTTGTTTCTAAAATAAAAATTGTAGCTGTCTTTTTGGGGTCTCATTTCAAAATTTGTCTGTCATTTGTTATTTTACCCTTGCTTACATGTTTTGCATAAAATTTTATTGGTTCTACGAGGTATATTTTCGTTTGTGCTAGCTTATATATTGGGGGTGTGGGTTTGGGGGCGTCTGTCTGGACCCCTCACCATAGAATTCGTCTGGCATTTGTGATTTTACGCTTGCTTACATGTTTTGCATAAAATCAAATTGTTTTCAGGAGGCATACTTTCGTTTGTGCTGACTTGTATATTGGGGGTGTAGGTTTGGGGGCGTTTGTCTGGACCCCCCCCCCCACCATAGAACTCTCTGGCATTTGTGATTTTACGCCCAAATTGTTTTCAGGAGGTATGCTTTCGTTTGTGCTAGCGCTAATTTTGGGGGTGCCAATATGCTAATTACTCTCTATTCCACCACTGGGACCCTGCCAGACGTTCACATTGTTAATTAAACCATCTCGGCCCATAATGCTGCATGATTAGAGATTTTATACTTTCGTTTGAGCAAATCGGCCTGGGCTCCCGGTCTAGTACCGTCAAATTTGGTTACTTGGACCACTGCACCTTCACAAACTTCTAGCTTTTGATTCCCCATAGACAAGCAGAAAGTTTAAACTGCAAAAGTGAAGTCACTGTGCAAACTCGAAAACGAATGAAAATCATTTTATTTTTTCACTTGTTTTTTGTTTTTTTTAACCACTGGATGGGGTAACTTGGACCACTAATACATGTTAGCTTTTACCTTCTAGATACACCCTAGTGTGGTTGCTTCGGCCATCTGAGGCTTTTTAAAAATCGTTTAAACACATCTGCCAAAGCAATTAAAGGCTTTTGCGTGAAAAAGCTGTTTAATAATGTTATTTTACAGACAAAATGGTGTATACTCAAAGCAGTAACTATCGCATAGATAACACAGCTCAACAAAAAAATATTTTTTTCTATTTGCTGAAGATATTTAAATGGTTTTTGGGTATATTAGGTGCGCTGAGTCCGAAAATGGCCTTGTTTTTGCTGAATTGACTCTAGTTTTTGAGATATATTCTTTACACTAATTTACAAATAACGGCAAAATACATTACAGATAAGAGCTGTTTGTGCTGAGAAAAAGATTATGTTTCGCGATAAAGAACCAATGGTCATGAGCTTTATAGAAAGCTATTTTATCACGTAATACCTCCACTGGCTCTTTCTTGCCTTCTCCAAGATATTTGCACTTTCTATAAATAAAATAGCATGCCAAACTGCAGGTTACCTTCTTCATTATGTTGCATCTCCCATGCATTCTCTTCTTACACGGTGTGCAACACACTGCGTTAGACACAACCCTTTTTCCGCATATTCCACGAAGCTTGATTTTGCTGAGTGCAATTGCATTTTTTATACTGCTCACCATTATCTTATTATTACCAATATTTACTTTTAATCCTTTGTCTTCCAATGTACTTCTCCACCTTTGGAATCTTGCCCTTAAATCCTCCACATTTTTGCTCATCAGCGTACAAACTGTCATTCAATAATTATGGACTTTTTCTTGCATCTTTTGTCACAATATCAATCACAATAGCAAATATTAGTGGTGATAACACAGACCCTTGACGCACACCAACACTCACCCCAAATTCCTCCAAAAACCCTGATCCACCTCTGACATTCGTCCTCAAACCCTCATATAAGCTCATCAATACTTGCACCAACACTTCTGGCAATCATTTCTTTCTTAGTGCTCATTCCGCCGCTTTTCTAGGGACCCCACCAAATGCTTTTTCCAAGTCTACAAAACACAATCATGCACAGCTTTTTCTCTTTTTTACGGAATTCCTCTCGTATCCTTCACAAAATAAACAACTCACAAGTTGTGCCTTTCCCAGGCATACAGCCAAATTGCATATCATTTATCGCTACCAATCCTCATATTCTGTTCTCCAGCTCTCTCCCACAGTCTTCATTGCGTGCTCCAACAGCTTTACTTTTTTATATGCTCCACAATCCATCACATTTCCCTTTCCTTTAAAGATTGGAAGAACAACACTCGTTTTCCATTTCTCTGGCATATCCTCACCATCCACGATTTTCTGACAAAGCCTCTTTATTATAACGCCGAACTTTCCACTCGCCATTATCATATCCGCATTTACTTTTACAGGTGCAGCTGCTTTTCCCAATTTCATCTTATTCATAGCCTTCATCACTTCCTCATAAGTTACTTCTTCAACTGGTCCTTCAACCATATCTGCTTCTGCCATGTAATCCCATTCATTTTCCACATTCAAGATCTTTTCCATGTGTTTCTTCCATATTTTCCATCGATCTTTCTCATTAATCACAATTCTCCCATTTTTATCCGTCTTGCCACCTCCACTAAGCATATTCTTTGCTCCTAATAATTCCCACATTTAAAACACCTGGTATGCTTGTCACCAGCAAAGATTTGTCGAGTTTCTTAGCATTGCTCAGCGGGGTGGATCCAAAAGCTCGTTTCAAGAGGGCGACCCCCAAAAATGATCCATTGTTTGAAAATTATCCAATTTTCCTGAAAATTTCAAGAAATGTTGTTGTTTTAGAGTGCTCTATCGCCCCCACTGCCCTCCCCGTAGATCCGCCATTGGGGCGCAGTTTGTTATTATAAATAACTGAAGCTTGATAAGGTGAAGTTTGAGCCTTGCATTGTTTAGCAACTTGTTTTTCGCAAGTGGTTTCTAGTCAAGACATGCATTTCATAAAAATTTTCATGGCAGCCTTAAATATTTCGTATAGGCTACTTGTATCATACTCAGGATTTATTGACAGCATGTAACATGATTCTGCTATTGCATGGAAGATGGCATGAACGAATGTTTTAAAAATGCGGTATGCAAAGCTTAAAAGCCAGAATAAGAAACAACAAAACATAATATGGCTGGTGTTGCAATTGTATAACGATAATTTGTAATTTGAAATCTTCAAAAATAGGAGAAAATTCTTGTCAAGATTAGACATTATTTGCCACCAGTTTTATCAATGAGTTTATTCTTTTTCTCACTGCAATAAGCAAAAAGGATTGAAGCCAACAGCATTGCTTAAAACAGGCATAAACAGATAGCAATGCTGTTTTTCTACGTAAGCAATATTTTCATAAAAAATGCATTTATCTCGAAAACTAGAGCCAATTCAGCAAAAATAAGGCCATTTTCGGAATCAGCGCACCTGATATACCCTAGAACCGTTGAAATATCTTCAGCAGAAATTTGTGTGTTGACCAGTGTAATGGTCAACCAAGAGGTAAAAAATGGCAAGTTATTATGTAAGTTGGCATATGCACCATATCTCAACATCTTAGGGAAAAATGAAGAATATTATTATAAAAACTACTGCATGTACCCCTGTGAAGAATACAAAATACACCAGAACACAATAAAAAAGTATCAAAAAGGGTTACCAGTACCTGGCGAAACTAATACAGCTTTGTCACAGAGGATGACATACTGTATGTACGCTTATAGCGCAGGTAGACATCAAATTTGTTTCGGTTAAGTGTAGTGTTGCTGTATAATTTGGGGTCGCTGATTTCAAATCTTCAAACGATTTTTGTCCATCACATCAGGATTTTGCGCAATTTTGTAATTATTTTTTTAAGTAGTTGGTAGCTTCTGTAGCATTATTCATAGTTTTAATGCTTGTTATCCTATGTGATGTAATAATGATGCCACTTATTTCCAGGACAGTCATTGGCTACAGTGAGCATTAAGTGTTTTCACAATAGTTTCCAGATTTTAGTCTGGCTAGTAACTGCATCAGTTTTCATGCGCGAAAAATGGTAGACAAGCTCACATAACCAAGTGGTAAAAGCATCCGCCTCGGAAGCTGTAGACTCTGGTTTGATTCTGAGTCGGGTCAAACCAATGACTTTAAAACTTTAAAATTAGTATTCACAGCTTCCCTGCTTGATGCTCCGCGTTACAGAGACAGTGTGAATAACAAGCCGGCAAGTTTACTTGTTGTGTCGTTGTAAAAGGCACTTGATGGGATTCCCCCATCTTGTAGGTTCCTCTAAGGTCCTATGTGTAGGTTCCTCTAAGGCAGAGGTGCGCAGATCAACTGAGCATACCCTAAACATTTTTTTCAAACAAACGAGTTCCTCTAAACATTTTCAAACGTCCTATGTGTAGGTTCCTCTAAGGCAGAGGTGCGCAGATCAACTGAGCATACCCTAAACATTTTTTTCAAACAAACGAGTTCCTCTAAACATTTTCAAACGTCCTATGTGTAGGTTCCTCTAAGGCAGAGGTGCGCAGATCAACTGAGCATACCCTAAACATTTTTTTCAAACAAACGAGTTCCTCTAAACATTTTCAAACGTCCTATGTGTAGGTTCCTCTAAGGCAGAGGTGCGCAGATCAACTGAGCATACCGGTACTTGCTAAATCCTTTTGCTTGCCTTGCCACTTTTCAATATTACAAACAAACTTCTGTAAAACTCATACCACTAACATCATACTTCAAAACTTCAACGCATAATGAAAAAGGTGGCCTGTTAACTGAAACAATTTAAGGGCCAAAAGTGTGTGACGTAACGTGGTGATTTACATTTATTTTGATATAATCCGGACTATCAACACAAGAATATGATTTTCTAAGTTGTTCGCGTGCCACTTTCCAGCTTATGGCGTGCCACATTTGGCACACATGGCTTGTTTTGTGCACCCCCATTCTAAGGTGGTACTTCCACCTCTACATTTTAAACTGTGTCTCATGAAGTGGCATGTTATAAGCTTTAGATCAAGGGTAGGCAACTTTTCTAGTCGGCAGGACGTATGTGGGAAAATGAAGTCCTCGGCAGGCTAGATTATTGGATGAATCATATTCAATATCTTAAACAACTGCTAATATTATGGTCGCACTAATTGGAAGAGCAAAAAAGCAAGAGGTTTGCACGTCTTTGGATGCCTCTATTACACTGAAAATATCAGTGTAGAGCAAAAAATAAGGTCCTGGGCTTGATTCACAGTAGGTGTTTATTAATATTTCTGTAAGTGCCGGCGGGTCATATTCCTATATTGCCAACAAATTTCCAAAACTAAACAGTGAATAAGGCTATTTTTGGAAGCCCAAAAATTACGGTGTATACTCGCCTATAGGTCACACCACCGTATAGGTCGCACTATTAGTTTTGTATCAAAAAAGTTTAATTTAGAGTTGACTCGCCCATAGGTCGCACTGAAAATCTAGGGATTTAAAATGCTCTTTCCCTAACCCTGTTTGAGAAATGACAAAAATATATACCGATACACACACAAATTTGTTAAAAAAATTTATTTGAAAACTTTACAATTAACTGTAAACGTCAATTAGCTGGTGAAAATTAAAATAGATGTACTGGTTATCTGTAGATCTATGATTTAATTCAGATATACCGGTAGGCCTCTTTTACGCGCCAGTGCATTTACTGTAATGGTACACGTGCAGAAGACCAAGTGGTTTGTTTACGAGTACTCGTACATCACAGCAGTACGTACGTTTACGTCACAGCAGTAATTATCGTTGCATGGCTTTGTGCGATTGGTTGTTTTGATATGTCGCATTCATATGTGCGTGCACGAGCGCATGCACCCGTATTCGTTGTTTGCGTTTTACTCGAATAAGTATGTTATACTCGCCCAATAAGCCGATGTACGAAAATTAGGTCAAAAACGTAGGTCCAGAAAATCGGCCTATTAGCCGGAAAATAAGGTACCGTACTTGCAATAGCCGAATACTTTCAAGGTATGTCAAGCGGATAGGTCGCACCCGTATTTAAAAAAAAAATATGAGAAAAAAGTTGCGACCTATCCGCGAGTATATACGATAGGCAACTCATCAGTGATGAACAGTTTCAGGCAACGATGACATCTGTGGACAAAAGTGCCCGGTTGTTGTTTAAAGAACTGGACAGTGGACAGTGGTTGGCTTATGCAAATTTCTTGGTAATGACGGACTATTGCTGGTCATTAAAACGTAATTGCCATCAATGAAACAAACCACTAAGGAACACGCGACACAGGCGATGTATGCCAACTGCCAAAAAAGCATGACTAACTGTTTGATCTTATTCTTGTGTCAATGAAGACTAAGTGATGTTCCATAACTACGTGCAATCTGTATGTACTGCTAAAATGCTTCTATATAATTTTTGCGACATATAGTGACGTCATAGAGCGATTTCGAGTGCAGATTTGGAATAAGCGGGGTCGAATTATCCAAACACGTCTACTTTTATGAAAACAATAGAATTTTTTTTTAAATGTCCGCTGGTTAATCAGTCTGATGTCAATCTTAGCAAAAATAGGGAGTTCTGCAACATACAACTTTAGGCCTAAACACTAGTAGAAAAGTCCAAATATCTTCTTGTACCAGGTTTTTGCCTATGAATGAGAGGTATTTTTTAACACTTTTATTTGTTTTAACTTTACATAATGATATTTTACCACACCTAAAATGAGCAAACTTGTTATTGAAGTGTATCAGATACTGCCATTAACACAAAAACACAATTTAACAAAAGAAATCTCATGATTTAAATACTTAATTGGTCCAAATTTTCCCAGTGGCCCAAGTAACCACACTTCTTCGAAAAAAAATGAAAAGCTATAAAAGTGGGGAAAAAAGGGGAAAGCAATGCTTAAGTAATTGTCCCAAAATTGCAACAGAAAGGGGAGATAATAGATTGTAATTTTATGAAGTGTCAAATCTGTGACTTTTTTGTGGCCACTGCAGGCATGCCCATTTTGAAACACATAAAAACATGCATTTTTTGTACGCAAAGTTGTACTGCCAGTTAGCTTTTTCTAGCTTTGACATCAAAATGCCACACACTGTCAAAGTTGGCCTTGATAGTGCCCTAACATAATCAAAAAAAAAAAAAAAAAAATTGCAAACAAGTGGTTTTAAAAATGTGAAATATGCTGTTGAACTTCTTTTCTCGAAAATGGTCCAATTAATCCCATTTTACGGTAATAAAACTGGTTTATCCTATTTAAAACTGTCCAATCTATTTGCATTGTTCCAGAGATTTGCAAACGTTGAGTAATCAGCAATCGTATTGATAGCACTTGAACTCGGGTACAAAGCAGGAGACTCGTAACTTTAAAACGTTGTGAATTCAGACTCGTACTTGGACTCGTGACTAAGGAACTTGGACTCTAAAAATGACCGAGTTCACAACACTGATCTTCATACATAGCAATGAGCATTCGATTTTTGGTGGAAAGTCCTTAAGGATAGTACAAACCCACGCAGGCTAGGGAGCTGATTGGTTCAAGTAATAATCCTGATTTAAATGAAAATTGTGTTAGTTGGTTTTATACTTCTAATTGCTTGTCGAATGAAGTGCATTACTGCAGAGTGCAGACAGTGAACACTGTTTCGTCCTTTCAGTCTCATCAATGCACTGGGTGTGACCGACATTTACTCAAGGCCATTTATATTCCCAAAAAGAATTTTTTGCTTGTGGTTTGTAACTATACCAGTTACAAGAATCAGCAATGACCCTCTTTGCCAAACTCGTTCAACTGTCAAAAAGTGGAGACAGATTAATATGCCTTTTTGTTAGATCATATTTTTTTATTATTTTGCATGTGATCAAAAACAATTGAGGTATTTCATATTTCAGCAAGAACTTGAGGAACTTGACACGCTTGTAGAATTATGTGCCAAGGTTTTAATGGTTTCATCAAGCAAATCATTGTTGACCGAAGAATTACATTGGTAAGATTTGATGAGATTGCATCATATTTTCAGCTAGTTGTTGCTGTGCTTTTGAATATCTTATTTTTAAAATTTTTTTGTGAGAAGCTTTTTTAGTATAGCTTTGGTGTTACGTTTTACTCAACAACACTCCAGTGCTCCAGTGGCGATCAATGGCTATTATTTATTAGGGCTTAAAAATAGCTGTGGCTGGTCTTGATTCATCTAATTGCCAAATAACTGGGTTAAGGGCCTGTTCAAAGTAGGGTTGGTGAGTCGTAGTAAAATCGATACGACTCTGACTCTCAGGTATTTTTTTAGTTCGACTCCGACTCTGTTTTTTTTTCTGTTCGACTCCGACAAAAAGTGAAATTTCGACTCTGACTCCAACTCCTTCAATTTTTGATTTCGGCAAAAAGTGAAATTTCGATTTAGTTATGTTTAAAAGAAGACGACTGTTTATTACATTCGCTGGTTAGAAAAGCTAGCTCACCTTAAATGAATTAGTCAGTCTTTCATAGGGCCCAAGTGAAAGGATGCTAAAGTGTGAAAAAGTAAACTCAAAGCTTTTTTGTATAAGCTTGGCTTGGCAGTTCAGTTCAGTTTATTTACCAAGTGAAAGCAACAGCAGCAAGGTGAAGAAACAATGAATGGCAGTGCTGAAATTCACTTGTTCAGGAGACAGCAAAAAGACCATACGGCCATCGAGTCTGCTTCCACCTGCCAAACGAGATAGCACCATATTAGACATATGATGCAATCATTAGAAAAACAAAACACAAAATGCAAGTGAACACAAAAAAAGACAAAAAAAAACAAACAATGCAACTAACTAGTTTAAAAGCCACTAAAACATGTAGGTCTACTGCAACGTATTTAGTGTAACGATTTCGAAGTAAACCGTCTGCTATGGCGGAGTTGATACAGAACTCACTCGATTTGAACGTTTTGAGCGGTTTCAACTATTTCTTGCAGACGGTGAATTGAATAATAATATCGAGCAATAAAGGCTCAAGTTAAATTCTTATCGAGCAATAAAGGCTCCAACTAGTAACTATACACACACATTGATATCGAGCAACAGCTCTGTAATTTCTTATTCAAATAGAATCAATTGCACTGCAACTTGCAAATCGACTAAATAGACGCTGCTATCACCAGCACTTCCAACTCCATCTGATGAGTTGTACAATCACAATTGCGGCTAACGGAAATCAACTTCGTATTGCATGTGAACGAAGCTGCAAAACATTCAAAGAAGAAACAAATTTAATCAATGAACTAATCGCACATCTTTCAAGAAGCAATCGGCAATGACAACTCCCGGAAATATAAGCTGCACAACGCCAGTTACTGTGACCTAGAGTAACAAAGGTCACTCTGATCTATAGTGGCAAAACATAAAACTGAGTTCGAAATCAGTTGTAGTCGACCACCGATTGTGACGACGCTACATTTAGTACTGGTACATTATGACAATAACATCATTAAGACACTGATAATCAAACCAAAACCAATTGAAGTTTAACAAAACAAGCAGTTTAAGATGCACAAGGCAATTACAGGTATTATTTTGCCTGATATTTTTGAAGTACAAACTTTTGAAAGGCATTCTTAAATTTGAGTTTTGACAAAGATTTTATGTCTGTGGGGACCTCATTCCATATTTGAGCTCCTGAAAATATTGAGTGGGATTTGCCTGCGTTGGTATGAATCGATGGTGTAAAAAATTTTAATTTAGATGATTATGATCATGCAGATTAGTCAGATTTACTTACATTTGCTTACCAGGCAAATTGCCATTATGTTTATTATGGACAGCTATAGCAATCTTCAATTTATAAATATCATCTAGTTTGAGTAATTCTAATTCACTAAAGAGTGAAGTAGATGGCGTGCAATAAGGACTTCTTGTTATAATTCTTAAAATTCGCTTTTGAGTGGTTTTCAGGGGTCTAAGAGTAGTTTGAGAAGCTCTTGCCCAACTTGAGATTTAAGCCACGTCTACACTGTGCGAGAAGTTCTAGCTTACTAGCTTGGCTTACGTGCTGGAAAAGTGCAAACTGTCTACACTATCATTTTTGCAATCGTCGCAACGGCTTTCTAAGCGACGTGATACACTTCAATGCTTTACTCTCGTGACAAAACCATGGCAACGTAGTTGAGCGAAATTTGATTGTTTTTTGTTGCGGATCAGGCACGAAATAGAAGGACAAGCTAAGTGTGCTGAAGCTAGGTACTCAAGTTGCATCTGTTTATTTTTTTAATTTTGAAATTCATTTTGAGTTTGAAAATCTAAATCCAAGCTCATTAAAAACTTGTGAGCAGATCCATTTTTGATCCAAAATTAGCAGATACTGGCTGTTATTGACGCTATCACTATATTTTTAGTGCATTTTCTAGTGTCCAAAGAATATTTTGTCAGCTTCACCATCAATTACTAGAATTTTTACAGCAAAATGCTTTAATAGAAAAAATACCAAGAACATTTGAAAAAACGTAAGTGACATGCAAAACAAGGTGAAAATTAACAAAAACAACAAAATTGAAAAGTGCAATCATAACGCCAAAAAAACACACACAAAAATTTTTCATTAAAAAAGCCTGAAAAAATATTAACTGTCCTTAGTGTCCTCTTCCAAAGCAGCACAAAGCAAAGTTCATGACTGTATTTTGAAACTTAATTCTTTTGCTTGAGGTAACTTTTTAGCTTCCATCCCACACTTTCAAAGAAAACTTCGGTAGGATGTTGTTCACATTCTAAAAAAAACAGTGTAGTGAATTAGCAAGCAAGACGTTTCTGCAGCAGGTACAGTGGTCTGTCCGTCCCTGTAACACGCAAGTGCAGCAGGTATAATTCTTATCGCCAACAGCTCAGGTGGCGGAGTGGGTAAGAGTGTCCGCCTTGGGAGCTGTATACTAGGGCTTAATTTCGAGTCGGGTCAAACCAATGACTTTAAAATTGGTATTCGCAGCTTCTCTGCTGGACGCTCAGCATTAAAGGGACAATGTGAAGAACAAGCCCGCAAGTTTACTTGTTGTGCAGTTGGAAAAGGCACTGTGGTATACAAATGGCCGGCAACTCCTGAGCGAGCTTGCATAGCCCATTGATCGCTTTCTCGTGATAGAATAAATATGCAACAAAAAAATACACTGAATGTTTCAAAATATTCTTTTTGTTCCCTAATTCCAATCACAATTCTTTTCAGCTTTGCCCACTGTAAATTTTTTTTGTTTTGCTAAATTAGCATACTTTGTCTGGTTGCGGCGATGCAAAAGTAGAAGGATTTAGAGGTGACAGTGATCAACTGATCATCAAATCTACAGTGCATAAAATCGCGCAAAATCCAAAATGCTTAGTAAAGATAAAATAGTTTCCTGATGCCAATTTCATCCAATAAGTGCTACATCAGTTCTGTAGTGCCAAAATGTTGGACTTTTGTTTAGGGTACATAAACGCAGCTTGGGTTTTTACATGAGTGAACTACATGCATTGTCAAAGATGACCTAGCTAAGCGTTGAACTTGCAAAACCAGTTCCGGCGCCCTTAGCACCAACCACTCGGCCAACTCAATTCACGCATCGCATAATTTGGCCAAAATTACTTGTGCAATCTGCTGGCACTGGGAATCTCCAAACATTATTGCGGAAGGTACAAAAACCTTGCACAAAAGTAGGCTACAATACACAAAATCAAAGTAACATAGCATCTTACCACAAAAAGAACCTTTGGTTGATTTAATTGCTCCAAGAAGATCTGTCTTATCCCCCTCTAAAGCTCTCCACATCTTCCTTGCTCTAGGCACTAAAAAATAGGAAGTCATAACGCTACGAAGTAAGTTTAAATATTTTTATAACAAGTATGATCCTGAAGTTATGATAAAATGCATATTCTGTCGTTTCAACATGGAACGTTGAAAGCATATCGCAAAAGTCCAGTTGGAACATTTTCCAAAATGCTTGCCATTCAGTGCTATAGTCTAACTCTAAATCTTAATAATGCACCCACCTTCTCTATTTTTATTTACAAAAGAATCTTTCTTGTATGTCGGGAAATGTTTTCAACGGAATGCTCTACTTCTTTGGCTTGTGGAACCGAATCTTTTGGATCGAGGCTGTTAGTTTGTTTTAAGGAAGCCTATTGATTTGTACAAGCCCCGAAGGACTTTTTCGAAGCCAGCGTCGTCTGATTGTCCACACATCTTCTTTCTTTTTTGTATTTTTTGTGCTTGCCTTTTCATGCGGTTTTGCACATGTCTTCTGCAAAATATTAACAGATGATCATAAATTTGGTTACTTGCATTTTATTTTATGCAGCTTGCAACCAATCATAACTTTGATCGAAGAAGGAAAAGTGATAAACATTATTTTTTTCATCATTACTTCTAAAAAACGAAATATCTTCATATATGTTTAAAAGAGCCTGTTCTTGACACCTAAAAATTTTACTATTCACAAAATGCATGAAATCAAAAAATAGCTTGAACGGTAGTTGGATCTACAAATATCGTATAGGCAGTTTATTCATTAGGCATTGCAGCCATACCTTGTAGGTGCAAGTTCTACCAGTACCTAAAAAAATATATATATTTGAAAAACCAGTTACCAGCCGGCTGGCATATTGTTAAGAAACATTGCTATTGATGCGAGAGGTCTGGGTTTTGACCTCTTTTCAGCGACATGGCCTAGCGGTGGCAATCGTACATGACAAGTTCAACTTTCGGCTGGAGCTGATCACACTGGACATATCAAATGGGTCCCGGACAAATAGGTCAGGGTTAGGGTTAGGTCAGGGAAATAATTGTCCAGGACCCATTTGTCCTAGAATCACCAATACAGGTAAAACTGCTTTTGCTCAAGAAAAGCAATTTGTGCAATTGAAAGTGGAACAATTTTAAAAATGTGTCAAAAGCAATTTTCCATATAGTGTTTTAAAATCACAATGACAATCACAAATTCATCAAAAAGTGTAGGCCTAATTAATTACACAGTACATTCAATACAAGTATCATAATATATACTTAAGTATGGCGATATTGATAAATACTCAAAACTGCAAATATTTTTGGAAAAATAGAGATTCTACAGCAATTTTTTAACCATTTCCTCGTTCAAACAGTTTATGATTTTTTAACATCATGCACATAGGTCTTGCACATTCTACTTATGCATTGATTTCAAACCACTGACCGGTGACCCATGAAGTTCCTTCCCAGCTTATACCAATACCGATATCTCCAAAAAATATATCAACAGTACTATAGCAAGTCAAAAATCAAATCTTTATTATACTTGTAGCATTATGTCGAAGCGCCTGATGAGTGCCGGGGCCCATCTGCGCTGCTTAGCGCCTGGGCTACATAGCTCCAAAAGAATGTCGCAGCGGTGGCGAGTCATTGGCGACACTTTGCAGATTTGACCGACCCAGGATTTGAGCCCCAGACCTCCTGCATCAATTGCGTGCGCGCTAAACAACTGAGCTAACCGCCGTTTTTTTACTGCAAAACTATTAAATCTGAAATATGACATACCAAGTACGCATTAGCCATTTTTGGCAATCTGCAATACATTACCTTTTCCTTCCACACCACAACCTTTCGCAACACATTTTCATGCAATCATTTGTGATATTTGGTTCTTATATTCCGCTGCTTGTGGATTGAACAAGCATGAAAATTTTTGTATCTCAATAAACAATCCATAAATCAATGTTGTTAATTGTGAAAAACTCATTTACTTGCTTGTAGAGACATTTTTCAAAAATTTTCGAAAAGGGTGATATTAAAGAAATTGGCCTGTAGTTGCTACATGTATGCTTGTCACCAGATTTGAATATAGGGATGATTTCGGCAGTTTTGAAAAGATCTGGAAAGGTTGATGATGATATGCAACAACTTATGTCAGCAAGAGGGGCGGCAATTATAGGTGCTGCCATTTTAATAAACTTTAGAGGGGGGGCTATTTGACTGATTGCTTTTTAAAGGATTCAAATACATTATTTGGTTAAAAACTTCTTCTACAGAGATAGGTTTAAGAAAAAAGGACTTGTTATAAGTTTGTAAATTTGACGTTGGTGATTGTGAAGAAGATAGATTTGGTATTTTGCTTGCCATATTACGACCAAGATTTGAAAAGTATTCGTTAAAGATGTTGCTCATATGTTGAGGATTGTTGGTTAACTCATCATTTTCATCTTTTAAGACAGTGATATCTTGTTGCTTCGTATTTTTGTATTTTATTATGTCTTTGATTGCTTTCCACAACAGACCACTGTTGTGTTGCACTTGATTAATTTGAGTGTTGTAATAAAGTTGTTTTGCTTTCTCCCTGAGATGTGTAAGTTTATTTCTGTAGACTTTCCACTGTGTTTTAGTCCCTTCAGTTGTTGGTTTTCAGCATTTGGATGTACAGTTTGTTTTTTGCTTTAATGGACATCAGGATACCTTTTGTTATCCAAGATTATTTGCTTAACTGTTGTTCTTTTCTAGTTTTCTTGCGCAATGGAGCATGTACATTTAGTGTGTTAAGAATATCTTGATAAAATTGCAACACATAGTGTTAGGGTTATCATTATTAGTACTGAGATTACCAAGCATTTCATTATTCAAGTCAGTGAAAAAATCATCACCAACAAAGTTTTTACTATCACGTATAAAGAAACTTGAACACATTTTGCTTAAAGGTTTAGGACCAGAAACTGCTGTTATTATAGGGAAATGGTCAGACAGGTCACTCAGCAAGATACGAGAATTATATCATTTGTGCATTATTAGTATAAAAATGGTCAAGTAGGGTGGAAGAGGTAGAACACACTCTGGTAGCATTTTGTATGATTTGGTTACACCCAAGATTATGGAGTGTATCTTGGTAGTGTTTAATAATATCTCTTTTGGAATCCATTAAATGAATATTAAAGTCTCCGCAAAGGGTCTATCCTTTTACCAATCCTGAGCGATTGTCCTCTCTTTGTACTGTGTCCTCAGTAAGATCTTTCTAAGGCTTGTCTATGTCATAGACAAGTAGTTCACCCTTTCTTAACCTGAAAACAAGTTGGGTTTCAACTGAGTGGATCAGATCACCCTGCTATCGAGGGTAGTTTCTTGGTGAAACAGAAAGGTGTGCTGTCTTTATAGATCTTATGACAGCTTGCATTACCCTCTGGCATTGATGTCTTACATGCAAATTGATCTTATTTCTGTCGGACGGCCACATGGTGCAAATTATCATGGAGCTTGTATGCAACAGAAGCTTTAGACCAGGCATGTCAAACATGTGGCCCATTGGATGGTTTAATCTGGCCCGGCATAAATTTGTGAGTATGTCAAAAAAAGGAGAGAGTCTCTCGCTCGTTTCTATCAAAAGTTATAAATTTTTAGGTTAAATGCAAACCAAATGCTTTCTCAGGCAGCGGTAAGGCAGTAAATGTGAAAAAAAGCTCATGCCAGCATGCAACGTGACACGAACTTAGCCATTTCTTTCAGAAAAATTGCTTTAAAAAAATTTTAGTTTTTATGCTTGTGCAAGGATAAACTCATTATTAAAGGTTTTGATAAAATTATTTGTTACATAATAGACAAAAGTATCATAGGATAATAAACAATGTGGCATAACATTCGAAAAAAATATTCAAAGTTATTGCAAAAAAATCTAATTATAAGAAGGTGCAGGAGTGACCTGCAGGAGTGCAGTGAGAGAGAAAAAAGTGTGACGACACAAAATTTGTTTGCTGTCATGAATGCAGATCATGTAAAAAGATTAATCTGGTTTCATATGAAAGACAACTACACATTGTGCAGTGTATTCTCAGCTTCAGTAGGCCCAGCCTAGTAGTTTCATCGGATGTAGTCTAATCTTATTGCCCATGCACTACTATGACTTGTATTTCTTTTTTTATTTCAAGGCAGTATAATAATTAAGGCGAAATTATCTTTTTCATAGCTCCCATTTGCGTTTGTTTAGTGTGATGGGTTGGTTCAGGTGTAAAACTGCATTCACTCAACTGTCAAACCAGCAGTTGTTAACACATTCACTGCCTCGCATGAAAATTATTTTTTTTCCATTGTTTGTGAATAAATGTGTCGTGCTGTGAAAAGATCCCTTGTCATCTATAATTAGAATACGTAGGATAGGTTACAAATGCAGGCTGAAGAATGAAACATATCGGTAGTACTGAAAAACAAAGCTAAATATTTGGAGTTGACATTCTTTTGCTGAATCGACCCACCTGAGAACAGAACGTCTGGATCCGGCCCCCAAGCCAAACTGAGTTTGACAAAGCTAAATATTTGGAGTTGACATTCTTTTACTGAATCGACCCACCTGAGAACAGAACGTCTGGATCCGGCCCCCAAGCCAAACTGAGTTTGACATGCCTGCTTTAGACTATGACTTCATAGAGAATTGTTCATGAAAGTTGTCGCAATATTTCAGTGAAGCCAGTCCTCAAATTTTCTGGTAATGGCATTTTTCAAAATGTGAGAGAAAGTTTAACAAAAAAGCAAATAATGTTTGGGAAAATTAACGGATTTTTTTCAAATGTGACTATTAGAAAATTTTGGTGGAAAATTACCAATAATGCGATTTGTAATAATTTTCCGCAAAATTTAATGGAATAAATTCTTTTGTGGATTACCTCAGGTCAAAAATACGATGGTTAAGAAATAAGTTTTATGACGTCACGTTAGACTTTAAAAATAAATTGTTATTCACAATAGAAACCAAAAGGTGGAATGCACCAATGCAAGTTAAGTTAACTCTAGATTAGCGCTAATCATGGATTACCTAATCATAGATTAACGTTACTCGAGAGTTAAAGTTAACTCGCATGCACCAACTAGATTTATCTGTAGATTAGCCAACCTTTGGATTAAATGCCAAGCAATTATTAAAGGGAAATGTTTTGCAAATTTGTCAGTTGTTAAAAGTGGTTATTTTTAGAGAAATTTTGAATACAGTCACTACCGTGACTATACTGAAACCATATTTATATTTTTAAAGCCAGTGAACAGCTTAGTTTGATGGTCTGAGAAACTATGACGTTACAGCTCCCAGACCATAAAATCGAGAAATTGTTCGCTGATGCATTGCGCTGACACAGCTCAAAGGTTAGCATGGTGGTACGTCAGTCATGGAAACTGGGTTCGATACCTTTTTAGGTAAAACTTATTTTAGATGCTTTACGATGTAATCTCTGCATGGTGGAATCTGGCGAGGCAGCAAATTGAAGAAGTCAGAAAAAAATTCAACCTTAAAACTTGGAAACAAAGGCAACTTCTAAGCGAGTCTAGATTCGTCCTGCGCATAGCGCCTCCACTGCTTTCTCATGATAGGAGGATAAAGATGAAGAAGTCAATCAATCAATACTTTGCTTTTTTGTGCTTAAGGGGACAGTGTCTTTTTTTACACTAGCTGGTTACTTAAGTGTATGAGTTGCTTTTATTTTCATTTTTTTGCTGTGGGGGTGGACTTACAGGTAGGCCTTATCTTTTTGTACCGGTATCAGTATTTTTTGTGCGTGTTTGAAAAACTGATTTCATTTGTGTGTGTTTGAAAAACTGAGTTCATTTGAAAAACGGATAGCCAAATGATTTTTCACTGCTCCAGAAAGCACTTAGTTGTGCTTTGGTTTGAAATAACATTAGTTATGTAATTATGTTGAGACATAAGGATTGAACACGTGGAACTTATAGTTAGCAGCGGGAGCGGCAAATAGTAAAGGACTGAATGTTTCAGGTTAAAGTTTAAAGTTTAAATCTGCTAGGGCTGCCCACGATTGACTACATCCGAGATGGTTATTGGTATATTTAAAGTAAATCAATGACGTAATCCTATTAATAACAATAACTTAATAAATGAACAAAATATATCAATGTAAAATGATTATAACAAAAGCATACTGGTATTTAAATAATTACGACATTACATAGCAATTTGCAATTAAAGTAACTGAAAGTAACACAGTGTCAAATTAAATTATTAAACATAAATATAATTGTACTCACAGAAAAATGTGAAGCAGCTCAGCCCAGTCAAGTAGATATAGACACAGCAGGTTAGCAGCAATGCAAATAGATTTCCGAGGTTCCACAGTTCAATGCACACTCGGCCAAATCGTTGAAAAAGAACACTACACATTGGTTTACGAGCTTATATACCTATCTAACTCCCACAATGCAGAATTGCATTGCCAAAAAAAGAAATATAAGGAGTGGCTCCAAAACAAATCTACTGAAGCGTTACAAAAAATAAATTAATTAAAATGCATGCATCGGGAAATAAATTAATCAAATAAATAACCAAAATACTCTCCCCCAGCGCGGAACTAGTGAGCAGCGACTAACGAAGACACAGTACGACAACTAAATCAAATCACACAGTTCATTTTAATTCTTCCGCCGTAGCGATAAGACAAAGTTTGTGAATCGGTCTCGTGAGTTTTTGCTGGCCGGATAAGTGCAGTTCAATTACTTTTCTTACTAGTCCGTCCGAGCCAGATATTGTCTTTTCGACTAAAGCATGCTCCCATAGTCCACGTGGAGCCGTTTTATTTTTGATGCCACGTTGCATCACAATTACATAATCGCCTTCTTGCTGAACCACTTGGAACAAAGTAACAACTGTGGAGGCATGTTTCTCATCTGTGAATCCCAAAACACGTTGATGAAGGTTTGTGCAGCTTTAATCGACAGTCTTAAATCGTAGATGCCGTGTTCTTGAGGTTGAAGTACCGTCGGTTGGCCATGTGGAAATATTAAAGTATTACCAGTAAACGGTTCTTCGTCTAAATCTTTGACAGCATTTGGGAACAGCGGGTGTGAATTGACAAGATAGCTGATTTCAGAGATAATTGTTTCCCACTCAGAGAAAGAATATGAGCGTTTGTGATGATCACATGTCGTTTCGAGAGCTTTTCTGCAACTTCTGATTAGAGATTTTACAGCTCCATTCATGTGGCTGGCTTGTGGGACATTAAATTGCCATGAAAAATGAAATGTCGTATTTAATGACGTCATAAAGTTGTTCACTTTTGTTTCATCCCATTTTTCAAACCACTTGTTAAGAAATTGCTGCGCTCCTACAAACGCTTTTCCTTGATCGCTGTAGGCATGGATAGGATGAATTCCTCGCTTGGTTACGAAGCGTCTCCAAGCCATCAAGAAATCGTCAGTTGATTGAGTTTCTGCCAGCTCGAGGTGAACAACTCTGGTGGTGTTGCAGGTAATCAGCAGGATACATCCATCAATGGCAATAGTTCGAGTCTTTTTGATTTTCACTGGGCCAAAATAATCCAATGCTACTGAAGTGAATGGAGGACAATGGGTCTTGAATCAAAAGGTTGGAAGTTGTCCCATTTGTTGTTGCAACAGCTTGCGTCTGTTAATACGGCATTTCACGCACTTAGCAGAGATAGATTTGAATAATTGTTTTCCTCGTAGAATATACACACCAACAGCTCATAGGTTGACGATGAGAACTCTGTATCCTTGATGTCCATACAGTTCATGCATGTGTTGGGCGTACAATCTCACAATTTCGCTCATGCTTGGTAAAGCAATTGGATTAGCGGCTCCTTCTGTGTGCTAAAAATTTGCCAAACGTTGATGGATGCGTAGAAGACTAGGATGCTCGTGTGAAAGTTTGAAATTTTTCTTCTTCCGTTGTTGTTCATCGAATCTTCGCAAACTATCCTGTGCAAGCCAAAACAAACGATTTTTAGCATCACTTAATTCAACTACGCTTAACACAGGTGATTTAGATGTATGGCTTTTCAGTGGTCGCATGAGCCAAGCTACAACTTGAACAAGTTTTTTTCAAGAGGACAAGCGTCTTAGCAAATCTTCCTCGAAGTTGGGTAGATCAAATGCAGTTAGGTGATGAATGTTATTCAAAGGTTTTCTTAGTTCCGTTTGAGTGGTATGATGAACATCAGTCAAAGGTTGATCAGAGAAATCATCAAGCCAGTCAGATTCTGAGGACTTGAGAAAAATAGGGCCTTCATGCCAGCGAAGAAATTTAGTTACATGAATAGGCTTTGTGAGCGAGTTGGCAGAGTTCATAGAGGATTTGATGTAGCGAAAACAGTCAGGTGTATCGATCAAAAGCTCTTTTATTTCCTGAATGCGAGTAGATACAAATGGTTTAAGTTTGTGTGAGGCAAATTTAACCAGTGCAGGACAGTTGCACTGTCGCTCCAAAGGTGAACTTTAGAAACATTGACAGTCGTTTTTACAGAGCTTACAAGACGTGCACCCAACAGTTCCAATCTAGGAATGGATTTTCTTTTAACAGTAGCTACAAATGATTTGGCAGCAACAAAACAAAAAACAAAACATCAGTGGTTTGCCATCTTAGCCAGATTTCTGCCCCATATGCCAGTTCGCCATCGTCACAAAACCCATGCAATTCAGCTTGTAAAATCTTTACGGGTAGGAGGCTCCTGGGTATTTGAAATTTCTGCAGGGCTTTAACCTTATTTAATAAGCTTAAAAAGGTCGATTTTGTTTCATTATCTACTTCTTCGTCCCAAGATAGTTTAAGCGTCCACAAAGATTGCATCAATAGCCGTAGTTTTAAACTGATAGGTGAGAAAATACCAAGTGGGTCCCTCAATTGAGAAATCGAAGACAGGATAGTGCGCTTTGTTATAGGTTTGCTAATCGTCACAATTGGTAGCTTAGGTTTTAGCATATCGCTTGACTTATCCCAGTGATGGCCCAAAACAGTAAATGTCATTTCAGAGAAATACTCGTCTACTTCGTGAGAATTAGAATGTCAACCCTTAATTTCAAAACTTGCGGTAGCCAAAATGCCATTAACGTCTCGTTTAGCAATGAAAGCATCTTGGTCATTAGAAAAAGAGGAAGCTAAATCATCTTTGTAGCTATGGTGTTTATTCATGCGTGCAGCAACCGGAAATTCTTGCCAGTGCTTATCTGCCAAAAAATGAAGAGCACTTATAGACAAATTTGGAGTGGGACGATCTCGGAATGGTAAGCGTTTCCATTGAAAATCGCTCGGGCCTTTCGCAGACAAATTGTCGCGCCATAAAAATCTGTGGTACATCCTGTCGGTTGGAGAGATTTAAATTTGATTGAACATTTTTTTGATGTCTCCAACAAGTGCAATATCATTTACACGCCACACTATCAGCACTTGAAAAAGATTATTTAGTAGATCTGGTCGTTTACAAAGACCATCATTCAGTGATACACTGTCATGCAAAGACGCAGCATTCCAAACGATTCTACAAGCAGTAGACTTGCCAGAATAAATAACAGGGAAATGATCTAAATACCATCCCTTGTTATTGATAATGTCTTCGGAAGGTACTCGCTCAGCATATGTATCAATAATCGATTTCATTTCTTGTTCGTAGGTATCAAAAAGTTGATTTTTCGTAAGTCTGTGCTGTAAAGAATTAAGTTTAGCTAACGCTTGATTTTCTCTAGTTTCTATTTCTTGTTCGTTAGATTGCAAATCACTAGCAGCTTCGTCGTATTCATTGTCAGGTAATTCAATTAATAAATCAGACATTGATTTCACTACCTCTCTCAAACTTTTTTAAAGTTGCTTGTAAAGATAATGTCTTGTCTTCAAACGCAGTCTCATTTGGGTTATCATTTTTTATGAAAGCGAGCAGAGTGCTTGTGTGTCGCGTCGCGAATGCTTTTAAACCAGTTTGTTGGGCTTTAAGACGTTTATATCGCTCCATTTCTTGTGCCATCTTATCCAACACAGAACAAACTCACCAAATTGATGTTGAGGAATGCCAATAACTTCAGAATCCATTTTCAGTATTTTTCTGATTACTGTTTCGGTTTAAAGTTCAAAGTTTAGATCTGCTAGGGCTGCTCACGATTGACGACATACGAGATAGTTGCATTGGTATATTCAAGTTAAATTGATGACATAATCCTATTAGTAACTATAACTTAATAAATGAACAAAATATATCAATGCAAAATGATTATAACAAAAGCGTACTGGTATTTAAATAATTACGACATTACATAGCAATTTGCAATTAAAGTAACTGAAAGTAACACAGTGTCAAATTAAATTATTAAACATAAATATAATTGTACTCACAGAAAAATGTGAAGCAGCTCAGCCCAGTCAAGTAGATATAGACACAGCAGGTTAGCAGCAATACAAATAGATTTCCAAGGTTCCACAGTTCAATGCACACTCGGCCAAATCGTTGAAAAAGAACACTACACATTGGTTTACGAGCTTATATACCTATCTAACTCCCACAATGCAGAATTGCATTGCCAAAAAAGGAAATATAAGGAGTGGCTCCAAAGCAAATCTACTCAAGCGTTACATGTTTCCAGATGAGAATTTAAAAAAATAAATTAATTAAAATGCATGCATCGGGAAATAAATTAATCAAATAAATAACCAGAACACTGAAGGTGTTTGCGTTTACTGTTTTTTACAACTTTCCATTTCAGAGTTGCTGTTTAAATGCTGAATGGACTAGTTGGCATTCCTGTTAATGTGCACAGTGCAGAGGGACCGGTATTGACCATGTAATAGACCTGAGCTGGTTAACAGTGTATCGACTTGAAAACTTTGTCAGTTTGTAGTCTTTAGTATTAGACTTTTTATTCTGTGTTGGTTGGTTGGGTACCAGGGCTGCGGGCGATTTTGAACCTAAAAAAACAAATATTGTTATGAGTAAGCCTATCAAACAACCATTGGACTTGTCGCCCTGGCCCATAACTTAAAAAATGCAAACAGTTTTTCTTTAGCTAGGACACCTAAACTGCGTACTAGCCCAGAACCATTAACAAGTTCAAGCAATTTGGTCTTGCAGTTGTGCATATTAGAAGCTACCAGGCTAGTCTGGCAAAAGTTAACTCTAGTTTAATCCACCAAGGTTGGAGGATCAACTTTTGGGCAAATTTAGCGGATTTAATCTTAAGATGGTGCATACCAATTTTGATTTATCTTATACTTTAATCTCAAGATAAACTTAATTCGAAGATAATCCGCATTGGTGCATTCCACCCTAAGAGTGCCAAAAGTTTTTGCAAATATACACTGCAGAGTTTATGTTCTTACCAGGAAAGGTGTGTTTCAACTACGAGGGATGGCAAAGGAGGCATGTGAAAATTATATTATGCATGTCTATGATGAATTTAAGATAAAATTGTTAGAAAGCCGTGACCTTAGTCATCAGTTGTCGTGGCGCTGCCTTTTGAAGAGGGGTCAGTTCAGTTTGCTTGCAGTGAATTTCAACTGCTCAGGTGGTTCAGATTTCAATAGCTCAGATAGTTGAGTGCTGATAGCGTCTGCCTCTAGAGCTGTAAACTTGAGTTTGATTCTGAGTCGAGTCAAACCAATGATTTTAAAATTAGTATTCACAGCTTTCCTGCTTGACGCTCGGCATTAAAAAGACGGTGTGGAGAACAAGCTGGCAAGTTTACTTGTTGCGCCTTTGGGAAAGGTACTTGGCAGGATTCCCCCATCTTGGTGTGGTTGGCAGATGGCTGGCAAATCCCAAGCGAGCTTGCATGGCGCATTGATCACTTTCTCGTGATAGAAGGATAAATATGCGACTAAAAAAAAGAAAATAGTGGTCAGGTAGTCATTTGTCCTTTTTTCATCAAAGTTTTTCAGGCGTCTAACTTTCAATTAATATTGTTGCCCTTGCATCAAAGTTTTGCAGTTGCAAGTATTCTTTTAACTTACTTTGCTGTGGTAGCCTTTCTCTAAAATTTTGTTCATCCCGTTTTAAATACGATTATTATCATTTAAACATAGATTTGCTGAGCTAAGTTACTGTAAAATGATCACACTCATTTTTTGCAGCAATGCGGGTAATGCATTGTATAGCATTCCGCCAGCATGCTTAAATGTGCAAAAAATTATTGGCTCCAGAAAGCACAATGAAGATAAAATGAACATGAAGCCAGTTTCCGCATTGCTTGATATTCTTCGTTATCATGTGATGAACGTAAGTCTGTTTTTTATCTATATTTTCGTTGTTTTTATTAACTTAACTCTGCAGCTGAGTCAGCAGCACAATGCAGTAGACAGAAGCGTTTGTTTTATTGATATCCGTGATAATAAGATTTTTGGTTTCATTAACTACGACGAAAGCCTGCTGTCTGGCTGGTGCTATACCTGCAAGGATTAGTTAGTTTTGTTCGAGTCAGATTTAGGGATCTAGTAACAATGGCATTACATCAGCTGGACACTTTGAAGGAGGTGAGTATGCCCATCGAAACTCCAAGCAAATGCACTGTATTTACTCATCGAGTGTAAAAGGATCAGCAGAATGCAATGTTTTAGCAGTAGCAGAGAGGCTGTCAGTTACTGCAGCAGCGTCACACTTCCACGAAGTTCGTAATGTGGCCTCTCGAGATGGTATTGGTGGATTGGCAGATGATTCTCTCACAGTTTCATGCTGATATAAGTTAGAGCAGTGAAAAAGGAGAAAAGCTTAATGTTGATGTGCTCTCATTTGTTTATTGTTCAGGTAAAAGTTACCATCACTGTATTGATCTCACTCAACTTCAGCCTCCATATCTGAGGATGCAGTGATAAGGCAGTCTTATCTTGGCTTAATTTTGTCTCCAATGGCTTATGTCTACTGGATTATCCAGAATGCATTAATGCCAATTCTTTTGCGTATGCTTACATTTGCCAAAGTGTGAATGGCAGGAATAGTGTTCTTCATGTGGGTAAGGGTAAGATGTTGCATTGGGAAGTAGCATCACTCAAAATGGCTAGGAACGTATCAGACAGCCACCTTGCCAAGCTCCAGTTCACATTAAGCAGACCCACAATCCCTTTTGGATGGCGGTATATGGGACAAGATGTTAATACGGTCTGCGGTCTGTTCCTCTGCACCACACTCACGGGACGCCATGTGGAAGCCATGCCTCATTTATGCATTGATGACCGAAAGAGGCAAACTCCAGTTCGGAGTTGGTTTAGCCGAACCCAGGCGGGTCTGGGAAGCCCCATTCCCATGGGTCCCACTCGGCATAAAATCATAAAAAAGCATAAAATTTCACCCTGTCATAAAAAATCATAAAGTTTTCATAAAAATTGACTGCTGTCATAAAATTTGAGAACGTTTTGGATAAGTAAGTTTTTTGATCGTATTTATAGCCTACTGTAGCATTAATCAATTTCGCAAGGTTATGCTATTTGCCTTCTGGTGCTTTTTTTCTTGTTGTTGTATACTTGAAAAGACACACCATCAGGCTATATTAATTTGATTCGTGTCCAGCAGTGTCCAGTTTCATTAATTACCCAGCCTTAACGTGTTGTGCCCTTGGCTTTGGGGAAAGCCGGCAAAGTACAATACCTAGATGACTTTCTTGTTCCTTTGGAGCTGCCGTGTCAACGAGCTATAGTAGATGAAAATTTTGGAAAAAAAAGTTGCTGCAAAAATAAAAGACTAGTGCTGTAGCCTACAGCTTCACTTGTTAGTACCCTATCTTAACTAATACCAGTATTCTATAGGCTACTACTTTATGACCAGCTATATTTACATTAAATATTAGTGAACTTATTTCTAGTGCTTCGCTGGTCAGGGTAACAACTAACAAGCCACATACCCTGCAAGCTGCTGCAGAACTTGAATGCTTTTTACTTTACTTTAGTGTCTTTTATTTCCGCACCGTCAATACAAAAACGAATTAACATAATACGAGGGAGGGATTAAATGGTAGGCCTACTGCCTGGGGTGGCCGGCAAACTGGCTGTGCAGTTGCAAATAAATCGATGCATTACCCAATACTTTACAGTTACACTATTGCTTTCATGTTTTGCAGATTGTCAGTAATTTAGGTGCTTTAATTATTACTTGTAGTGAAGACTATCAAATGGGAAAAACAAGTTTTCGGGTTGCTTGGATGGAAGGGCGGACTTGGTTGGCACCTATGAGAAACGATGTACATCGTGCTTATTGTAAGATATGTTTAAAGAGTTTTAAAATTGACAGAAGTGGTCTCAGCCAAGTCAAGTCTCATGAGAAATCACATAAACCTGGTTCAGTCGATCAATTTTCTTCGCAAAGAATGCTTGTTGTTGGAAGTTCTTCTAGTGAGCTAGCGATGACGCCCAGGAGGCCATTAATTTTGTCACCAGAGGACCAGATTCTTAATGCTGAGATCCTACAATGTCTTCACTCCGCAGAGTGCAACTATTCGTTTGCAAGTGGAAAATCGGATGGTAAAAGATTCAGACTTATGTTTCCTGATTCTGAAATAGCTAAAAAGTATGAGCAGGGAGATACCAAGATTAAGTACAATATTCAATTTGGTATTGCACCCTATCTAAAAGAAAAACTTATTTACGATGTAAAGAATAAACCATTTACATTCAAATTCGATGAAACGACAACAAGACAAGTGAAAAAACAATATGATGGGTATTTGCGGTATGTGTCACCTACCTTCAAGCAAGTGACCAACCTATATTGTGGTTCCCTATTTGTTGGCCATTGCGGGAGTGAACAGTTGCTAGAACATTTTCATCATTTTGTTAAAGATCTATCATTGGACTGCAAATTGTTACTTCATGTTGGCATGGATGGACCAAATGTTAACAAGAGCTTTCATCAAAAGCTAGTACATCATCTGAAAGAGGATGTTGATACAACAGTGCTTGATTTGGGAACATGTTCTTTGCATCCTGTACACACTGCGTTTCGAAAAGGAGTATCAGAATTGACCTACGATATTGATGGTTTTTTAGAAGACCTCTACTTCTTCTTCAAATATTCAAGTGCAAGAAGGAAGGACTTCTTAGCTATCCAGGATTTAACAAATGTTACTGCTCAGTTTTTAAAACAACCTGCAGAAACTAGATGGATTGTAATTAAATATGTGGCTGGAACACCGATACCAAATTAAATATGTTGCAATTAAATATGATTTGATGCAGAAATATGATCAACTAAAAGAAGCTTTCAACAATGAGAAAACTAAAATCAAGGAAACAGATGGTTGGAGAGATGGACTTTTGTGCTATCCTATAACTCTCTCGTATTCACTTTGATGCCTCAATTCAAATCAGTCTTCGTAATATCTGTTTGTTCTTTTCGTTTCCATGGGCTGACTTTTGGTTTAGCAATCAACTGTTCCAGAATGAGGATTTTGATGAACTATCAGCTGCTCAGATTGGATGGCCCCCAAGCTCTTAAATGTTGGAGCAATTGCTGAAAAAGGAATGACTCACCCATCAATATAGCTGAAAGCAGCCAATGCTGTGAGCGTGCAATAAAAATAATGCATGATTTACTGATGTCCTGCAGAAACAAGGATAATAATCTTTCCCCGGGAATTATCTTATCCAATGTTGTATCTTACCCAATGTTGTTAATTGAATCAATTGACTTCTTTGATTGTTTTCTGAACCGCTGCGATGAATGCGACTTTTTGTAGTTTTTATTCAAAACCAGAAAACACTGTGTGACCGACTTCAAGAATCTGTCAAAAACTGATAATAAAATTATTTGAAATCATTTTGTGCATGAGATTTTTATATCAAAAAACTTAAAACTTTAATTTTATTTAATCCTTTGTAAAAGTTTATTGAATTATGACGCAGGGATATGAGGTTCCAAAAAAGTTGTATCCCTAGGGGACACACAGCGAAGAGATAGGACTATAACTCTTTGCCTCCCCTGGTGGCTTCATCGGCTTTGGAATGGCAACATAAAGAAAGGAAATTATTTTGCCAAAACTTCAGGGCAGCACTGGCATGGATTACCAGCTCCGGGCATATAGATTCTGGGCCTGGAGCTTTGCCTGGCTTTAGCATTTAAAGGAACGAGGCAAATTCTTTTGGGGAGAAGTCAACGGAAATACATTTGTCTGCAGGTGTTGGTATCCTCCAAAGCTCAGACACTTCCTTGAGCACAAGTCTGGTAAACTCACATTCATTCATCTTTTACGTTGTGTTCTTAACCAGCTGCAAAGCAATTAAGTTGGCAGAAATGGGACAAGGACGACAGGATTGTCTGGTCCTGCCAGTCAGATTGGTTATAGCATTCCAAGCTAGCCACCTGGAGTGCGTAGAGTCGACGGCATTGACTGCCTCTGATCAGCGTTTCCTTCGCCTTTTATCAAGTCTGGCAAGCAAGGCAGAGGCAGCTGCGTTAGAATCTTCACCCTGCAGTGCCCAAAGAAATGCCTGGTAGAGGGCATCGCACTTCGCATCCCAGCATGGTATGTAGTTTTTCCTGCAACCGCGTGAAATTGATTTTTTTGCTGCGTGGATCATGGTGTTGCAGAAGTCTTGGTAGGCCTCATCAACACAGGTAGTGTCTGGAGTTGTTAGGTCCCGAGCAAGCCTGTTGGTGGTGCACGTGTACTTTTTCCATTTGGTTTTCCAAAAGTTTCATCGGAAGCAAAACGACCGTTTTGGAGCTCTTAATCAGCAATGGTCGATGTTGAGACCTGGGGAACTTTTCCACGATGCGTCTGTCCTGTTGCCTGTAGACGTAACCATTGCTTGCGAAGGCCAAGTATGGGTTGGTATCGGTGTTCCAGCATCCAGAGAAGAAGCTGAGAGTGTCTTTAGGATTACGCAACCAAACAAGATTGCTCTTCAATCAACTAATGATTTTTCATCTGGACCGGTGGTGCTATAGCCTCAGTCTACGTGCTGACAGTTGAAATCACTTGTGTGGAGACACGGATGTGGGAACACTTGGATGGCTGATGATATCATTCGCGATGTTGGTGGTTTATAGTCGTTGACAATTTTCACGCCATCAACATCCACGCAGAGTCACTCGACAACTGATCAGCATTGATCAGCAAGGGTCCAGCCGAGTCCCTCATGGACAAAGATAGCAAGGCCATGCTTTCTGCTGATTGTCCATCCACTAGCTGATCTCGTGTGGTGCAGTGAGTTTCTTGTAAGAAAGTGACGAGAGCCCTTGGCCTATCTTGGCAAAATTAAAGTGCTACAAAACAAAGCAATTAAAGTAACGGGAGGGGGAAAGTGGAGAGATCGTGCGACACCATTTTATAAAAAACTCAAAATTCTAAAAGTCGTAGATGTATATAAACTTGAAACTGCAATTTTGATGTACAAATACAGCACTAATAAATTACCAGCTGGTATGAATAATCTATTTCAAGAAACCAGTCAAGTTCATACAAAATGTACATGTAGTGCAAACCAAAACAATTACTTCATTCCGTTTTACAGAACAAATCGCCTACAAAACTCAATTCAATATCAAGGTGCTAAATTATGGAACAGCATTGATCCAAAAATCAGAAATTTAAAGTCACTAAACCAATTCAAAACGAAATACAAATTTCTATTATTGAATGATTACTAAATTTTATCTAAACACTGCAGCATTATTAAAGTATAAACATTGATTAATTAATACCCAAACTAAAACTTGCCTTTATATTTGAACAGACGTTTGGTGGTACAGAATTTGAAGATGGCTTGAAGTAGAAGATTCATTTTTCCCAAAGCTTTTTATCTGACACTCTTCAGGGGAAATCGTCAGAATGAAGAATAAGTGAATCGAACTGATTTAAAAAGGGAAAGAAAGAGCTCTGATTGGTTAGCAATAGAGAGCTGTGATTGGTTGGTTAGAAGTAGCCAATATAAATCAGATAGAAGAGCTCTGATTGGCTAGGGAGTCAAAGGTTTAAGATAGTTTCAAAGAATAAACGAAATCTTTTTGTTTGCACAAAATAGGTTTGAGAGATTTAATAAAAGTAACTTCTAGAGCGGAAAGATGAAAGAGAGAACGGCCTCGAGCAAGAATTGAAAATTTGTCGTCATTGTAATGAGAAGCACATACAGGGTTATCAAGAAGGTGTTGACCAACAGCAGACTCATGAAATTGCCGCGGAGAATTGTTGGCTTTACACCGACGAGGAAGGCTTTTCCGGCTGGTTGAAATGTTGAATTTAGGGATGTGTTGTTTGATACGCTCTTGAAGACGTTGAGACGTGCGACCAACGTACCGACTATCACAGTGGCACACAAATAGGTAAACAAGATTGCTGCAATGATGGGAAGGCAACACGTCTTTCTTCGTAGGTGGCAAGAGCTGTCAGGTTGTAAAAACAACACGTGGTTCGACGGCGAAGTAGCAGCGTTTGACTGCAGAGCTGATTTGTTTTTCAAACCTCGTCGAAACGTTCCCCAGCCATGGGACATGCAGGTACACCGGGCACTTGTCTGCTGAGTGGATCAGTTTGGCATTGAGTTGCTTGAGCTTGCGTTGAAAAGTCGATGTAATTACGTCTTCGGGGTAGCCGTTACTGGTCAAGATTGGTCGAATTTTGTTTAATTCCGGCTCCAGCTTGCTTTTCGAGCAGATCATAAAAGCTCTGTGTACCAGAGTGGAGATCAGATTGATTTTCCTTTAGCCCCACCAAGCGGCTAAAGCAGCCACCTTATGTAGACTTGGGATTTGATTCCGAGTTGGGTCAAACCAATGACTTTAAAATTGGTATTCACAGCTTCCCTGTGTGATGCTCAGCATTAAAGAAACAGAGTGAAGAACAAGCAGGCAAGTTTGCTTGTTGTACCGTTGGGAAGGGCACTTGGCAGAATTCCCCCGTCTTGGTGTGGTAGACAGATGTCTGGCAAGTCCTAAAAGAGCTTGTATAGCGCATTGATAGCTCTCTCGTGGAGGGAGGATAAATATGCAATTGTAATAAAAAATGCAAATGTTTGTAGGATAATCTCGCCATTGATGTTCTTCATCCACTATTGGCACTGTTCAGTCAACTGTGTCGCTTATCAAGAGATGTAAGAGTTTACATGAAACAGGTAATGGGCTGGCTCAGTAAATAACTTTTATAGTTTGAGTCACCAGAGACCAGATTGTTCGTTGTCTCACTATATACAAGGCGATATGATTTTTGATGATCTTTAGAACGACGATTGGCATTTGGACGATATGTATTGTTTTTATTCACATAACACAGTTAATGTCATTTGTTTTTGATGTGAAAGTCTTTGCCCAAATCGAGAATTTTGATCTAGTTGTACTAGACTGTAGACGTCTCTGTATTTAATGGATAGATCACAAATCAGTAAATTTTTGAAGGTATTCAATATATCCTTTAATCAATCACTTAATTTGCGGGCTTCAGAAAGAATTTCTCTTGTTTTTTTGCCTTGCAATTCCTTATGTTCCGTCACTTGTTCTATTTTGTTTCCTGATTTTCAGAGACGAAAAAAAGAATTTCATGAAAGTTGACTCCACCAAGAATTTCTCTTCATTTCATTCACTAGGCAATTTCCTGGTGGAGCCAGAGCCTGGTTGTGGCACCACCCTTTTGTTTTAAATGTGTTTGTAAAGTACTGTAGGTAGTTTCCACTTATATTCTAAGCGTTGTATTTTCACTTATATTCTAAGCGTTGAACAATGTTCTTCTATATCTTACAGGAGATCTTACCTCCACGCAAAGATTTTCAACAACGTCCAGAAGAAGGCAAAGAGTTGAGGAACCGACTTATCAAGCTGTTCACCCACAACAACATTGATCTTAAACATGGAGCTGCTGATTTCATTTTTGTTCTCTGCAAAGAAAAAAGTGCAGTAAAATAAAGCTAGAGGCGATAACAAAGCAGTATATTTACTCTTAGTTTTGCTTTTGGTTTGTTTTAAACCCTTAACGCTTTTGATCTTTTGTTGCTTTTGTGTTGTGTTGCTTTTGATTTGCTTAAAAGCATTAATTTGGTTAAATTTACAGCAATCTTTATTCATAGACATTAGAATAAGAATGTGCTGGGTGACAATTTTTTTTCAAAGCAGAGTTGAAAATTTATGATAGGTGTTGAGACATGCCAAGAAAAGGCTGTTGCTCCATAGATCAGTCAGTTACATCCATAAAGTTTCAGACCAGCGTGAAGCGATGTAACGAAGTCCTGAAATTTACAGTTAATTTTTCATAGCTGATCGATTTGTGAAGTACACTGGTTATGGCAACGCCGCTGGACTGCTTCAACTTCGTGGCTTGTTGGCTGGTGGACAGGGAGAAACCGTTTACTCAGATACGGACTCCGACAGTGACACGGAAGAATACAAAGAAGTTAAAGACGAGTGAGTTTGTCCACATGTTAATTTCCAGCTTATTCAACTAAAAAAAAAAAAAAGTTTTTCAATTCTCATTTGATCAGTTGTGTCATGTGTAGTAGGATTAACTGATTTTAAATATTGTTATTTGTGACTTAAGTTAAGCGATGTTATTAATGCAAACTTGATTTTAGTGTAAATCCAGTAACTGGACATGTGCCTCCTCCCCGAGTAAATCCAATGGCAAATATGAGTGAGGAACAGAAAGAATATATGGCCATGCAACTTGCCAATCAATTCTCTAAATTATCCAGGTGATTTGCTAACAGTTTCGTTTGACTTATTAGAAAGTGATTAAAAAATGTGCTAACATGTTAGAAAATTTGCTAACTTGTTAAAAAGTGATGAGGTGATTATGAAGGAACCTGCAGGCCTTTTAGTCTGCAGCCACTGCATGCAAAGTAAGAATTCAAAAGTTACTGTGACTGAGAAGTAAGCCTGATTTTTAAACCAGCAATCACCCAAAATTTGCTACAAAACTTTATTTAAACATAATTTTTTTGCAGCAATTTATTTAACTCAGAAGGACTCAAAAAGGCCATAGAACTCTCTGAACCTGCCAAAGTTCTTACTTTCGAACCGTTCATAAATTCACAAACAAACAGTATGCATGAGAATGGCTTTCCTATTATGAAAACAATACGCTTTTTTTTGTTTACCCTACAAACAAATGGCATGTTCCGGTTGGAAATCTTGGAATAAGTTTCTTGCGTGTGAATGTCTGGAAACACACTTAAAATTTGCTGCCAGGGCATGAGCAATTCACATGATTGTCTCTGGACAGTTTTCAATGCACATTTGATTGCTATTTGATAGATCTCTTCTAGGCTTGCATTAATTAGGTCCCAATAGAAGTTTTGCTAGAAGTGCGACATTGCCTTTTTCCAGACGCGTGTACAAGGTAGTAGTAGCCTGATAGAATTAACAGAATCAAGATGGTTATTGCCAGGAGTACAAGTGCAACTCAGAAAAATGTATGGGCGGTATGCAAGTTAAAAAAATTTTGCTGGGGGAAGATATTTTTGAAAAGTGTTAATAAGCCATGGAAAGCTAGAAAACAGAATTGAGCAGCTAGTTGGTTGTTTCAAGATAACATTGTATCGTGGGGAAAAGTTCTTTACCTGTCGTTAAATGTGGCTTTGAAGCCGTCATATTTTCGAGATTTCCAGACTTCGTGACTGCTATGTGTTTACAAATGATATTTCTGTTCATTTGTTAGGCCTTTAGGCAGGGTGTACATGACAAAAAAGCACATAAACCGCTAATAATTACTCATTTCCGAGTGGTGTTACATTCAGTGGTCCATCACCAGGTCTAGACTACAGTAAATTGTTGGAAACTGAATGACTTCACTCGGGCAGCTAAAATCTAATGGTATAAAAATTGTACACATTAGGGCAGATATCGATTTCGTTTTACGGTTTCCAATAGAGAGTGAGTTTATTATGGCTTCCCGTAAAGGGAAGACATATTGTTTTTACTTGGCCATTTCTGCACTTTTTGACACTTCTAACATCTGTAGCTGCTAAACTGCTGTTCCAATTTAAAAGTGACCTAGAGTTCAAATGTGTGTCCCACCCAGGTCAACACCTTGGTCACCTTAACTTCCCCCGACAGCCCCCCAGTTTCTAGAAAAACGTTTATTTGTCTCACAGGAATTCTTTTTATGGCTTCCCGAAAAGGGAAGACATATTGTTTTCACTTGGCCATTTCTGGTTTTTTCGACACTTCCAGCAGCTGTAGCTGCTAAACCACTGTTCCAATTCAAAAGTGATCTAGAGTTCAAGTGTATGTCCCTCCTAGGTCTACACCTTGGTCGCCCTAACTTTCCCCTACAGCCCCCCACTTTTAAGAAAAAAATATTTTGTTTCTGAAATATTTTTTTTCTTTTTTTTTTTTTTCAACACCAATTTTTGTGCAGCCTGAGGCTTTTGAACCGCTGATGCTAGAGACTTGAAATTTTCAGGGATGGTAGATCTCAATGGGAACTTGTGCCTAACAACTTTTGAAGGTTGGCGGTCAACACGTTAAAGGTCAGAGGTCAAAAAAACAAATTTAGCAAAACCTAATAACTTTTGAATGACATTAGGTAGGACCTTCAAATTTTCAGAGTTAATGAATATCAATGTGGGGAACAAAACTATGCACAACAATTATCTATTTGTGACGTCACTTAGGGTCAAAGGTCAAATCAACGAATCTCAACAGTTTATTGTGCAGCCTAAGGCTTTTGAACCGCTGATACTGGAGACTTGAAATTTTCAGGGATGATAGATCTCCATGTGAACTTGTGTCTAACAACTTTTGGGGGTGGCGGTCAACAGGTTAAAGGTCAAACGGCAATCTAATAAAATGAAAAGAAAATCGATCAAACGCTAATAACTTGTGAATGGCAACTGGTAGGACCATCAAGTTTATGGAGCAGATGCATCTCAATTAAGGTAAAAAAGGACCCACAATAATTGGTTTTGTGTGACGTCACTTGGGGTCAAAGGTCAAATAAGCAATTATGTTGTTTGGCTTACAACTATTGATTGAAAACATATGAGAAACTGAAATTTGTAGGGTTGGTGTGTCTTGGTATGTTCTTGCACTGTACCATTTATAAACGCTCTATGTCAAGTGACTCGGGGTCAAAGGTCAAAAAAACGATAAATATTGCCAATATTGCGCAGTCTAAGGTTTTTGAACCGCTGATGCTAGAAGCTTGAAAGTTTCAGGGATGTACCCCAGAGCACCTGATTTGGAGTCAAAAGTAAAAAACGTGAAGATTCAGGAAACTTCATAAACTTCAAGCAAATTTTTTTATCCGTTAGAGGGCAGTAGGGAAACATGTTTTCCAACTATTTTGGCTTAAAACTTTTTCATTCGTGAGTGAGCGGTATGAGTTTGTGTTTAAACTGACATTTTAAGCAGCAATAAGGGGCACATGGGAGTTGGCCAAGTGGTTGGCGCATTGGACTCTGACTTGGCTTCACGGATTCCTCGCATTAAAACTGTCTTCGCATTGCGGCGAAGAGTTTTATAAATTAATTGCTAGCATAGTCCGCTATCAGATCATCAGGCTTGTGGTTTTGCGAAGTTTGTTGTAATCAGCACTTTTTTGCTGTATTTCATTCTTGCCTTATGTAATTGGGTAACTAGACAAATTCAACACTGTTTGGCAGCACCTTGATGAGTATCAAAGTTTTCGTTGAAGTAGTCACAGCACTTTTATTTAATGCGAGCAATCTTGGTTCATCAGTGGTTTTACTTTTTAAGTTGCTAGAAAGTTGCCATTTATAAGTATGTATTGAGTTGTAACTTCTAAGTTTCAACTTATCAACAAGTGGTCCTTTATTGACTTCTATTGATTTATCTGCAATACCTTGAGCGAAGTGTTATGCAAAATATTGCAGCCTTTACTTTTTGCGCAGATTGTTAAACCCTGTAATCGCTGCTTTAAAAGTGAGTTTTATGCCGAGATTTGTTGCCCTTAGAATCGAACACAAGCTCGATGATTTGATTTCGTTTTATGTGAGTGCAGTCGTCTTTGCAGCTGCACAAATCCTTCAAGAATCATGGCGTTTTTTGTTCGAATTTACTGCGAGATTTGCCAGCTTGCTTGAGATGTCAGAGAAGCAAGATGATTTTGCTGCAGACTTGTATAACATTGTACCGGCCGATTAGCTCAGTTGCTAAGCCCACGCTATCGGTGCGGGAGGTGTGGGGTTCGATTCCCGGGCCGATCAAATCGGCACAGTGTTGCCAACGGCTCGCCACCGTTGCGACGTTCGGAGCTGTGTAGCCCAGACACTGAGCCGCGCAGATGGGCCCCGCCACTCATTACACGCTTCGGCGTAATATGGCGAGTATAATGAACATTTGATTTTTTGTGCAGCATTATCACTGTACACTTGAAGAAATTTAAGGATAATAGTTTGATTGAGATTTCGATCACTGTATTACAGAAATGTAAGAAGTCGTTACAATATTATTAACCCTGCTGTGGTACCATGAAAAAAGTTACGTTAACAGTACCTTGGGGTCAATATGACCCCATTACTAAAAATGTCAAAATTATGTCAAATAAACATTAAAAACAAAATTTAGTTGTTATCAAGCACTTTTTATTGTTTCAACAATCAAATTGAGTGCACAATACATGCATGTTTTACTCCTGGCATTGATTACAGATCATCTTGCTGTGTTCTTCGCAGATGTTGTTGCGACATCTACTGCATGCGAATCTGTACTTTTTGTCCTTTGATCTTGGACAAAGGAAGCATCTCTTGCGTCCTGATCTACGATACTGGTTGATGTTTTGGACAGATGTACGTTCTTCTGGTGAAATCCCGCAGCTGCAAATGATTTGTTTCACAGCTTGAAGTGTTTGAGATGTTATCAATCTTCTCTTAGCTTGAGGAATTATCAATGATTTGGATAATTTTTTTAAAAAATTTCTGTCGTTTATTTGTCTTATTTCCCCCAAAGCCAAGTGTATTATGAGTGAAAATAACATAGGCATTTTGAGCAGAGCTATCAACAATCCCATAGAAAACCCTCATTGGCCAACGATTTGTCTTTCTTGCTGTTGTATACTGAGCGCACATCTGATCATGACTGTTAACACTGCCTTTTTCATGGTTGTAAAAGGCATTAATTTCTTCTTTCCCGGAAACAGAGTCATGGCTTCTAGTTGCGTGCATAGTGGACAAAAACACTACTCTTTTGTTTTTCTTTGGAGCAATTGACAACAAAGTAAAATTGTTGGCATGGTCAAATGCATACTGACATGTGCCTGCATCAGTTTTGGTCAAAAAACTGGGAGGAATGCATCGTTTGTTCTTTTTCATTGTTCCTACTAGAGTAAGTTGCCTAGATTTCAGTTCATTGGCTAGAGGAATAGAGGTATAGTAATTGTCAGTCGTAATATTTCTGTTTGTTCCTGAGATTATAGTAATCAAGTCCAGGACAGCTTGCGTAGGTACAGGTAATTCTGATCTTGGTGTATGGGTGCCGGCTCCTACGTATATCTTGGAACTAACTGAGTAAAATGATTCACTGTCAGCCAAAACATACACTTTGATCCCGTATTTACTTGGTTTGTTGGGTATATATTGCTTGAAAGCACACCTTCCTCGAAATCCAAGCAGACTCTCATCAACTGTGCAACCAATTCCTGGTGTATAGTTGTCTTCACAGGCTGTAACAAATATGTCATAGACACTGCGAATTGGTGCTAGTTTGTCAATGCCTCTTCGCTGGTCTCTCGTGGTGGAATTGTCAAAGCATAGACAATATAGAAGAAACAAAAAACGCTTTTGGCTCATGGCTGCGATGCATATTGGTTTTCCAGTACCATCAGTTGACCAAATGCTTGCAGTACTTTCTTTGGAACTCTTTGTAACACCCAAGAATAGCAAAACTCCTATGAGACCTCGGACTTCTGTTGCATCTGTGTTATATGTAAATCCAGATCTGATTGTGTAAGCCTCTCTTGCCTTTTCAAGTTTTTGATTTGTCCAGGTTACAATCTCTGATAACATAGAATCATCAAAAAACAGTTCGAATGATTTCAAGGGCGTGTCTGCCGCAAGTCCTACACATTTTGGACCTGGTGTGCTTGTTACGATATTTCGCCTTGGTGTTCTTCTTGCATTCGTTGGTTCCGTCTTCCATAGATATCCATCTTTTCCTCAAACTTCTTGACCAACTGAGTCATCTTCGTCTTCATATTCGGTATCACTTCCATCTATCTCGCTGTTCGAGTCTGATAGAGCTTCCATCTCAGGCTCACTTTCATACCAGCTCAATTCATCATTAAAATCATCTTCATCTTCGCTGCTTATCCCATCTTCTGTCTCAAATAAAGTGTTCATCACTTGCTGGGTTGACGATCTTTGTCTTTTATATATAATTTCTTTTTTTACACTTAAAATGACTTAAACAATAACTAGTTCTCTGTAAAACAAAAACAAATATATTTTAACCTAAGGGTACCATGGGGTCAATATTACCCCAGTTAAATTAAATCTAAAATTTACAGTAGAAAGAAAGGTCAAATTAAAAGTTGCACAAATGGAAATAGTTAACAAGAACCTGTGAAAAAAATATAATGACAGAGTAATGCTTATAATCTTACCGTTTGGAATAATTAGTCTATCGAATAGGCCTGGGGTCATATTGACCCCATGGTACCACAGCAGGGTTAAGTTTATGGAACATAGATTACGGGAATTTAAACTTACTTTATGTGTGCTAATGCCCACCTATACTTTGCTATGATTTTTTTTTTTAAGTTGAAAAAGCGAAGTCATTCTACTGTTCCCTTAGACGTTTCGGTCCCTAGTTTTATTGAGATTTCGATCACTGAATTCCAGAAATGTAAAAAGTCGTCTCAATATTAAGTTTATGGAGCACAGGCTACAGGAATTTAAACTTACTTCATGCGTGATAATGCCCACCTATATTTTGCACGATTTTGGCGAAGTCACTCTACTGTTCCCTTAGACGTTTGGGTCCCTAGAAAGCTTTATCGGGAAGCCATTAGCGGGTGCTTGCAGCTGCCATCGAGTTTTTTTTTTTTTTTTTTTTTTTCAACACCAAATTTGTGCAGCCTAAGGCTTTTGAACCGCTGATGCTGGAGACTTGAAATTTTCAGGGATGGTAGATCTCAGTAGGAACTTGTGTCTAACAACTTTTGGGGGTGGCGGTTAAGACGTTTAAGGTCAAAAAACGAAATTTATCAAATGCTAATAACTTTTGAAGGGCAATAGGTAGGACCTACAATTTTCCGAGTGTATGCATATCGATGTGGGAACAAAACTATGCACATTAATTATCTTTTTGTGACGTCACTTAGGGTCAAAGATCAAATGAACAAATCTCAACAGTTTATTGTGCAGCCTAAGGTTTTTCAACTGCTGATGCTAGAGACTTGAAATTTTCAGGGATGATAGACCTCAGTGTGAACTTGTGTCTAACAACTTTTGGGGGGTGGCGATCAACAGGTTAAAGGTTAATTAAAGAAATTGAAAAGAAATTTTCCCAAACGCCAATAACTTGTAAATGAAAACAGGTAGTACCTTCAAATTTATCAAGTATATGCATCTTGATGTAGCAAAAAAAAATAGGCACAGTGATTATCTGCATGTGACATGACTTGGGGTCAAAGATCAAATAAGTACAGTCGTGGCCAGAAGTGTAAGACTAACATCAAAATATTCGTTTTTGACATGTTGATGTCGTAGTGAATAGAAAGTGAAAATATACAGCATAATAAACACATGTTAACGTCAAACTTATCAGAAATTTAATATTTTGTTGGTCCACCCTTGGCTTTGATCACAGCTTCTAAACGTTTAGGGATGCTCTCCACAAGATTTCGGCAGTACTCAATTGTTATTTCTCACACCCAAACTTCTTTCGTGGCTTGTTCCAACATCTTAGCATTAGTCGGTTATCTTTCGGAAACTTTGTCCTTCAAAACTTTTCACAGATTTTCTATTGGATTTAAATCCGGACTGTTTCCAGGCCAGTCAAGGAGATGAATTTTCTTCGATTTTAAAAACTGAGTGACGATTTTGGCATGGTGACATGGTGCGCCGTCTTGCATGAAAAGTGAGCAATTATGGACGGTCATATGTACTTTCAACTTGTTTTTCAGTAAATCGAGATATCGTTGAGCATTCATGGTCATTCCTACAGGCAAAAAAAAGAGTCCAGCTGTTCCATTCACTGACATACCCCCCAAATCATAACACTTGGAGGGTGCTTCATGGTTTGCAAAGTGTATCGTTCATCAAATCGCTTTCCGATGGGTCTACGGACGTAACGCTTCCGAGTAGTGAACTGCTGCACAGTTGACTCATCTGAAAATAGCACTCGACTCCAATGCTGTTTTGTCCATGTTGCATGCTTCTTGGCAAAAGCCAAGCGCTTATTCTTCATAGCCTGTGTTAATCGAGGTTTGCAAAGCAGGTTTATGAGCCTTTAAGTAAAATTCATCCACTAATCGCCGACTGACAGTCCTACGACTAATTGTCGTACCTTTTTCCAGCAGTGCAGATCGAATCTTATTTGCAGAACTCATTGGAGACCGGACTGCTATTCTACGAATGGCGTGGTCGTCTCTTGGAGTGGTTTTTCGCGCTCTACCAGATTTTTTGCCAGTTGAATAGGAGCCTGTGTTCCGAAATTTAATGATTGCATTATGAACAGCGCACTTACTACGCTTTATTTTTTTACTGATTAGTCGTTCCGAGTACCCCTCCCTATGCAGCGTTACGATTTGAGCGCGTTCAACTTCTGAAAGTGGGATATTTCTTCCCATTTTTTCAAATTTTAAACCTTAAATAGCTCAATATGTAGACTACCAATTTCACAAAATTAAACTCTGAAACAAGAAAATTTCATCAACGAAAGTATTACTTTACCTCCCATGCCTTCTGTGACCGATTATAACAAACTTGCAAATCATTGCGTCAGTCTAATGCAGCTTGTCAGCAAAAAAAAAACAAAAAAAATCACTTTTTACTTAGTGGTCTTACACTTTTGGCCACGACTGTAATTATGTTGTTTGGTTTATAACTATTGATTAAAAACAGATAGGAACTTGAAAGTTACAGGATTGGTGTGTCTTACCAAGGTACTTGCATTGTACCAACTATAAACGCTCTATGTGAGGGTCGAAGGTCAAAAAATTGATAAAATTTGCCAATATTGTGCAGTCTAAGGCAGGGGTGGGCAAACTTTTCACACGACGGGTTAGATTTACAAAACTGTGGAAGCCGCGGGCTGCACGTTGATTGGAAAGGCGACAACCATTCTTTTTTTTTTTTTCGGAGATCACGGTCCACGTACGAATGTGATCTCCAAAGTAAAAGGTTTTCGCCTCGTTTTTCATTTCAATTTTGAATCGTTAAGGCTTATTTTTTTGAAATCACTGCCATCCGCGATCTCTAATGGAAGAAAAAGGTCTTCCCTTCAATTCATGGTGGAAGTTTAAGTTTCTGGAAGTGCCGGCGGGCCAGAATAAAAAGACCGGCGGGCCGGATTTGGCCCGCGGGTCGTAGTTTGCCCATGTCTGGTCTAAGGCTTTTGAACTGCTGATGCTAGAGACTTGAAATTTTCAGGGATGGTAGATCTCAATGGGAACTTGTGTCTGACAACTTTTGGGGGGTGGTGGTCAACAGGTTAAAGGTGAAAAAACGAAATTTATCAAATGCCAATAACTTTTGAATGGCAATAGGTAAGACCTTCAAATTATCGGAGGATATTAACCTCAATCTGGGTAACAAAAAGATTAATATAATACAGGGTTACCCCAGAGCACCTGACTTATAGTCGAAGGTAAAACACGTGAAAATTCAGGAAATCTTACAAAATGGAAACAAATTTTCTTATCCGTTAGAGGGCATTAGGGAAACTTGTTTTTTAGCTATTTTAGCTTAAAACTTTTTCATTTGTGAGTGAGCAGTATGAATTTGTGTTTAAACTGAAAATTTAAGCAGCAATAAGGGGCACATGGAGTTGGCCAAGGGGTTGGTGCATTGGACTAACCTAGCTTCGCAGGTTTAATGCTCACCCAGGACAATTTATGTAATACATTGCATGACACTAGGTAAAGCCAGGTAAAGCTACTGTGACGCAAAAATCGGAATTTTGCATGACAAAATTGTATGTGCTCGCTCGCTCGTGTACATGTTTTGCGTTGTTTGTGTGCACCTTCCCCCACTTCCCAAGTAAATCTAAACAACTAGAGTTTTCAAATTTCCATTGTAATTATACCCTCTTCCATGTTTGGGCCCCTAGAAAGTTTCAACGGGAAGCCATGAGTAGTTAGTTGCTTGCAGCTGCCATCTAGTTTTTGTATAATTTTTAAATAGAAAGGCATAACGTGTGATACAAAATGAAAGAAATTGATAAATGTATAAATAAAAGTTTTGCAATATCTTTCTGGTGAAAGGCTGCAAAAAGACCATGTGTCCTGTTCCGGGGAACTGGCGCGGTAGCCGAGTCTGCAACCTCGCAATTTTTCAATTAGAATCATTGGCTTGACCATTTTGTGAAAATTCATTCTGGAATACTTCTAAAACAGTAAAATGTTGCGTTTATTACATAAGAAAAAAGATTGGTGGCAGTCAAGCTCATCTTATTTGGCGCTTGATGTATCAGGATAGAGCACTCGCTTGCTAGCCCAGAGTTGGGGATTTTATTCCCACTCGAGTCATACTGAGACTCAAAAACATAATATATGCAGCTTCTCCAGGCGCTCAGCACGAGCAGGAAGTGCGAAGGGTTAATTGTATGCGTGTTGTTTGTCTTGTATGTCCACTAATATCGTTCGCTCAGTAGTATTTGTAATGGGCTGTCATTGGTTTGTCCTATGCTATATGTGCTTTTCTGCACCTTCTTTCACTTTTAAGCTTAAGAAGATTTGGTTGTAGTACTTTTGAATATCAATTTCCTTGATCCTGTGAAATAGATAATGGTGCTTTTTTAGCTATTTTGTGAGTACATGTTTGCCAAACGCAACTCGCGACAGTGAAGAATCATAAAACAAAATTGCCCATGGTATAAAACAAACGACAAGTTTGCCAATGAAGATGTCCCAACAAGGATTTCACATTGAAGATCAAGAAATTAAGAAAATCGGAGAATGATCAGCTATGGTTTTCAACATTTCATACACAGCAGTACAAGATAAACAATTAACCAACATCAACCGTTTAGGGTAAAGCTATTAAATTCGTGTAAAACAAAGAAAAAATCATGGTTAGTTAAAGCAAAAATAATCCTGTAATGAAGATTAAAGACACAGTACAGCACATCAAAAGTTATGCTTGACAACTAGAGTTAAGAAATTAATTCATGAACAAAATCACACACACTTTTTCTTTTTGGTTTGTGATAGATGTTTCAGAAAGCGATTGTTCCCATTAGACAATTGGACATTTATTCATCAGCCAGGTCAACGGGTTTTCATCGACCATTTTCAGACCTTGAGCTCCATTTGGGCTATAACTTTTAAAGTAGGTACCAGTACAACAGATCAGAGGATATTTAAGACCAGACATCAAATCAAAAATCAAATCTTCATTATACTTTACAGCTCAAGAGACAGACGCTCCATACCACTAGGCCATCTGAGCTGTTCATATGATTTATTAAAAAATAACTCTATATGAAACACAGTATCAATACAATACAGGTAATAGTGTAAGCTAACAGCACATAGAAATCAGCAAAACACAAGTAACAATACTGTATCAACTATCAAGCAATATTAAATTTAGTTTTAGTTTCAGAATGATATATTAAAGCATAACTCTATATGAAACACAGTATCAATATAATACAGGTAATAGTGTAAGCTAACATCACACATAAATCAGCAAAACACGATAAGCAATCCTGTATGAAGCAAGCAATAACAGTAGCAATCATGCATAAGATGTTATAAACTAGCATCTCACTATCTACTGTTACTACAAAGTAAGTAAAAAAAAAAACATAAATTATAGTGCCACTACAAAATTGTATTATCATCTTTTGTATAGTTTAGAATAATCCGTTTAAATTCTTCAGAAGTGTCTATTGGGTAAACTGTTCCAACAGTTAATGATGCGATTTCAAAAGAACGTTTTCCTGCAATCAAGAATCACATGCTGCTTAAGAATTTTTTCCTATGTCCATGAGTAATTATGCTACTAGTAGCCAGTTCAAAAAACATTGTTGGAGAAAAAGGTGTCAAGTTGTGGATAATTTTGTATACTTCCACCATATCAAAAATACATCCTCGTCTATACAGAGAATCAAGTTTCAAGATACAGAGTCGTTCGTGATAGGCTTTACTTTTTAAACCGTTAATGCATTTGTTGCACGATGCTGTACTCTTTCTACCTTCTGTATATCACGTTTCAAATGCGAAGTCCACATGACACATGCATATTCCAAATGCGGACGAACCAGCTGCTTGTATAATATTAGAAACACACTTTTGTCTCAGCTGACAATTGATATTTTAATTACCCCTAATGTCATTTCAGCTCGTTGAACTACATGTGATGCATGAGAGGATGACTTAAGGTTGGAAGATATGATTACTCCAAAGTCTTTTTCTTGGTTTGAGCAAGAAGTTGTATTTGCTGCCTGTGTAAGTTGTATTTAGTCATCAAATTGCTTCTGCGATAATGCATGATGGAGCATTTTTTAATGTTGAAGGAAAGTTGCCACTGTTCTGCCCATGACGCTATTGCATTCAGATCATTTTGAAAATAGGAGACTGATGTATTGTAGTCAACACTAAAAAAATTGATGGAAAGTTTGATGTCATCTGCTTATTCTAGAATTGTGTTTTGTTTAAGAGCAGAGTCAATGTCATTGACATAGGTAATGAAAAGAAGTGGACCAAGGCAACTTTCCTAAGGCACTACTGACAGCATGGGCTTAGATTTACTCATCATGCCATCCACAACTACAATTTTGCTGCGATTTGATAAGTATGAACGAATCCATTTTAATAAGTTTCCTTTTATACTTAATGAAGATAATTTTCCTAATAAGTCTTTCATGAGGAACAGAGTTAAAAGCTTTGGAGAAGTCGAGAAAACAGCGTCCACCCAGAAACCCTGATCGACTGAACTTGTCACTTCTTTCAGGTAGGCCTCCTGCAACAGTTAATAGATGCAGGAGGAATTTGGCGTAAAGCCAAACTTGAGTAGGGCTAAAAAGGTTCCGTTCAAGCTAGAACTGTCACATAGCATCGCTAAGACAAAACTCCATCAGTTTGCAAATACAACTTGTCAGGCTAACTGGTCGATAAGTTTGAAGGTTCATGCCGATTACCCTTTTTGTATATTGGAGTAGTATGGGCAGTCCTACATTCCTCTGATGCAGTACCAGAGCCAAGAAAATATTGGAAGAGCTTGCATAGAAGTATCAGCATCGCTGTTCCACCACCTTCAAGGACTATACATGGAATTTTATCTGGACCTAGAGGTGATCTATTTTTCGTGCTAAATAAGTGTCTTGCTGTCACATTTTCAGTAAACTGCATGCCATGTAACTTGTCCGTAGTTCTTGGGATTGCAAAAGGAATACTACAAACATCTTTTTTTGTAAACACAGATGAGGAATATCACTAAGAATTTCTGCAGATTCTTGAGCAGTTTCACTTAGTTCACCATCAGAATTCTCGACCAAAGGGCCGATTTTGCCATTGGTTTTATTTAGACTTTGATTTGACATAATGCCAAAAAAACTTCACATCAACATTGAAGGCTAGGGTTAGTTCAAATTTTTTAACAGCATTTTGAATCGTTCTTTTCAGATGTGCTGTTGCTTTTTTTCGTAATTTTTTGGAAACATCTGATTTATCTGCAAAGTTGTTTTTTTCAGCTCGATTAAGTAGGACTCTTGTTTGTCTAACTTCAGCTGTTTTTCACAATGGAGTGTTTGCACGCCTATAATGTTTACAAGGAACACTCTTAACAATCAGTTGATGAATCACACATTTAAACTCATTCCATACAGCATCAGTTGAGGCCACTAGAAACATAGGATCCCATTCAACTAGTGCAGTGGTTCCCAACCTTTTTTTTTTTCGTGGCTCATTTTTTGTTGCGCAAAAGTTCTGTGGCCCATTAACTTTTTATTGTTCCAAAGCAAGTATTCATCCCCAGGAGCGGATCCAGAAAGTTTTGGTGGGGGGGAATGTAATTTTGAATTAGGTTGAATGCTAACTAAATACAAAGACGTTATGACATTTAGACCCGGAAACGGGCATAAATAAGCCTTTTTAAAATGTTTTGTGTCAGGGGCATATTCTGAAATTTTTTTAGGGAGGGGGCATTAAATTTTGTCTCTTTTCAAACGTTTTTTTTTCGGCAGAGGTAGTTTTAAGAAACTTAAGTAACAAAAACGACTTAAGGGGGTCCGGGGGCTTGCTCCTTTGGAATATTTTTGAAAATTTACATACTGTAATGGCCATTTCAGTGCTTCTTGAACAATTTTCAGGCAAATTTTGTTTCTGTAGTTTTGGTCCTTAATTATGAGCGTTTTGCCAAATATGATGCATTTTGTTCGCACAGTTTTGATTATGTGTGCTTAAGGCGACCCAGGCATATTGTTATGAAGAGGTTCGAAATTATGGCAAAATTTTATTTATCCACAGCACTGTTGAAAATGGCTAGTGAGGGGGGATGCATTCCCCACGTTCCCCCCTGGATCCGCCCTTGTTCATCCCTTCAACTTGCAAATTCCACCTTAGGGAGCCAAGTGGCTTGCTTTGAGAACCACACTGTTGTAGTAGCTTGAAATCAAAGTATAACGCAATGAAGGCATTGATTGCATCATGCCACCAACATAACAATAAATAAATCCTATTAGGACAATCGCCTAGATTAGTTTCACAATCTTTCCACGAAACTACACACTATTAATTGAATAATTGGAATGAAAATTACCTCTCTAGTAAAAAAACAGCAGCGTCATTCATTGTTACTACCGTCAAAACTACTAAACAAACACAAAAGTGTGTAATTAACTATATAGTAACACAAATGAAACATATTTTTTCAATAAATCTAGCAATTTTTGATAAAGTTCTGTGGCCCACCTCAAAATGTGTCCATGGGGTTCACTGGTTGAGAACCACTGAACTAGTGCCATAAGTTCCTGAAAAAGTGCCCAGTCTGTTTTGTTATCACAGAATTTCATGTCATTTCTTAAGTATTGGCACTTATGCTATCATTGAGGCAGTTTCGCGTATTTATTTCACATAGCAACATGTTGTGATAAGAATTTTGCTAAGGTACAATAACGTCAACATTGGCAACCAAGTTCGGATCAGATGAAAAGATAAAATCTAATATGGCCATTTCACGAGTGGGTTGCAATGTATGTTGTGTCAAATTTAGATCAAGTATAGCACCCATGAAGTCGTAAAAAGTAGTAGTAGTGTCTTTTGTTTTCGCACCGTCAACACATTTAAAGAATTGATAAGATTAAGGAAATATAACGCGGTACAAGAAAAGGGAAGAGGCAACAAAACGATTAGCGTTATGGCATGCAGGTAGGAGAAGAGGAGTTAACAAAATACAGGAGTGGGCATGGTTGCAACACCCAGGTCGGGAGCAGAAATTTCGAAAAAAAAAAGAGAATGAAGTGAGGGCGATAAAAAACGACGATCAGACAAAAAAGACAAGAGAAGCATCGCAGCTACCAACACCGCTACGAGGTGTGGCTAAAAAGAAACGGGACTGACGTTACAGATTGCGAAACACAATTAATCATTGGGAATAAACACTTTCACAGTGTGGCGTAACATGTGTTCACTACTTAGCACCTGTTTTGACGCAACATCGCAATCATTTTTGCTTTTACAGAGCAATAGGAGAATGTGATTAACTACTTGTTGAAAAAAATTGCAAAATGACGATTGAGCAAAGAATCAACATTCAGTTTTGTGTCAAACTTGAAAAACTATGATAGAAACTCTGAAGATGTTGCGGGGTGTTTATGGAGATTCTTCCATGTTTATAACAAGAGTTTTTCAATGTCGCAAGCGATTTGTAGCAGAACCTTTTCAATGTTGGCATCAGTCGTGGAAGTCCAAAGTCTTCCTGACTTTGGATCATCTTCCATACTCTCTGTCTTCCACAAATTGTTTGTGCCATTGAAAAACTCTTGTGATGGACATGGAAGAATCTCCATAAACATCACGCAACATCTTCAGAGTTTCTATCATAGTTTTTCAAGTTTGACACAAAACTGAATGTTGATTCTTTGCTCAATCGTCATTTTGCAATTTTTTTCAACAAGTAGTTAATCACATTCTCCTATTGCTCTGTAAAAGTAAAAATGATTGCGATGTTGCGTCAAAACAGGTGCTAAGTAGTGAACACATGTTACGCCACACTGTGAAAGTGTTTATTCCCAATGATTAATTGTGTTTCGCAATCTGTAACGTCAGTCCCGTTTCTTTTTAGCCACACCTCGTATGTTATAGTGCAAGGCACTGTTCCCTCTGAGATTTTAACTAGTGCGAATTTGCCCAAATATGAAAATCACAAAAAATTTGCCCAAACATTTAAAGGGTGTAATTCAAGGCCTGGTATAATTTTTGTTCAAAATAAGAGTTCAATCAATCAATTTTCTGGACCCGCTTATTGGTCGCGGGGCAGCAGCTCGAGTTGGAGCCTCCAAGCATCTCGATCCTCTGCAACAAGGGATAGATGCTCTGTTGGGATGCCAAGGCGAAACCAACTAAGATCTACGTAATCTCGCCATCGAGTTCTGAGACGGCCTCTGGGCCTTCGACCAATCAGTGTTAAACAGAGCAGTTTTTGGCTGTTCTTTCCTGGGACATTCGTATCACATGTCCATACCAACGCAGTTGCGATCTTTCTAGTCGGAGAAGCAGCGCTTCAATGTTTAGAGATTTACGAATATCTGCACTTTTAACCTTGTCCAACAAGGTCAAACCGCTAATTCTTTGCCAGAATCCCATTTCCGCTGCTTGAACTCGAGACCTCACTTTCTCATTCATGATCCAACACTCATGGCCTCAAGTCAGAATAGGAACATAGATCGATCTGAAAATACATAGCTTTGCCTTGGTGCAAATCTCTCGTTTCAGTACCACAGATCGGGGGAGCTGGCGCATTACTGCACATGCTTTTCCGATGCGGATATCCGATTCGCTATTTTGTCTGCCGTTACTTGTGAATGAGATGCCGAGGTACTTGAATTTCTCTGACTGATTTAGTGGTACTCCATCAATTTGGAGAGAGCTCTTGGTTGTCTGGACAAGCACATGGTTTCTGTTTTTGTTGTACTGATTTTCATTCCGGCAACAGAGCATGCATCCGAAAACCTGTCAAGAGCTTGCTGGAGACTATTTTGGGTAGAGTCGAGTAGCACAAGATCATCTGCAAATAACAGACGTTGTACAGTGCATTCACTGATTTTTACTCCGTCACAAGACTCACTTTTCTTAACTATTCTCTCCATATAAATAAGGAACAGAAAGGTGAAAGAGAGCAGTCTTACTGTAGTCCCACACTTACTCTGAAAGGTTTCGTCGTTGCACTGTTGACTTGAACACAGCCCTGGGAATGCATGTAAAGTGACTTAATGGCATTTAGTAACTGGCCATCAATGCCATACTGCAACAGCACCGCCCAAAGCTTGTCTCTAGGAATGCGATCATATGCTTTTTCAAGATCAACAAAACATGCATTGACCTCTTTTGCATATTCCCTCGACTTCTCAAAGATTTGCTGCAAGGCAAAGATCTGATCCATTGTGCTTCGGCCAGGACGAAAGCCACACTGAGCATCCGTTAGTTTAGGCTCGACTATTTCACGTCATTTCTTTTCAAGGCATTTGGCATAGACCTTACCAGGAACACTGATGAGAGATATGTCCCTATAATTGGTGCTTTTTCTCTTGTCTCCTTTCTTGTGGATAGGTATTATCACACTAGTTTGCCATTGCTTTGGTGCTTGCCCAGTACTACATGCCACCTTACAAACACGAGTCAGCCAACGAACATCATATATGTTCATTGTTTTTAACATTTCAGGTCTGATATCATCCTCACCAGGTGCTTTTCCAGTTTTCAATGATTTGATTACTGCATTCACATCTGCTTCGGTTATCTGAATATCTTCCCCAACCTGTTCCTCGTGAATTTAAATCGGTGTAGCATCAACTGGGTTTGAAAGATCACTAAAGTAGTCTCTCCACCGATTCAAAATAGCATCTTGATTTTTCAGAGTCACACCAGTTTGATAAAGAGAGTGGCTCGAGATCTTTTTCCATGCAAACGGCGAATGGTCTGCCAGAACACTATGTTTGCCGTTTTGAAATCATCGTCTAACCTTTCTCCAAATTCCTTCCAGGCTCTTTCCTTAGACAGTTTCATTTTTGTGGCTGCCGCCTTTCGTGCTTCAGAGTACTGCGAACGAAGTTCAAGTGATGACTTATTTGCAAGCCAGGCCTTATAGGCCACTTTTTTCGCACGAATAGCTTCTTTAACTTCTTGGTTCCACCAAGGAGTTCTTTTCTCGCTACTCTTCGTCTCTCCAACACCCTTACGTCCACAACAGTTAGTAGCGGACATAATGACTGCTGTTCGAAACAAACACCACTCATTTTCAATGTCTTCAGTAGAGGTCGGAAGTTCTTTGAACTTAGATGCAATGTTGTCTGCAAATGCAGTTCGTACCTCTTTGTCAGCCAATGATTCCCATTTGATTCGATAAGTTTCTCGTGGTCGAAAAGTCTTTCGTTTTTTCAAGGGTTTCAAAGTGCTAACAACTAGGTGGTGATCAGTTGACAACTCAGCCCCTCTTTTAGCACGAACATCAGACACGGTAGAAAACAAGTCCGCCGAAACGATACAAACAGCAATCAGGGAGCGTTGTCCCAGAGAGTCTCTGTACCAGGTGTACTTATGAATTCTTTTGTGCTGAAACAATGTGCTCATTATGCACAGTCCATTGATGGCACAGAACTGCAATAAACACCTTCCGTTTTTGTTAATGTCAGGGTCACCATGTTGCCCAATAACACCTTTCCTGGTTGCATTGTCAATGCCCACATGTGCATTGAAATCGCCCAAACGGACAAGGGATTCTGATGAAGTTGATTTTCCCAATGCAACCTCAACTTCCTCCAGAAAGGCTTTGTACTGTGATCCTATATTAGGTGCGTACACCTGCAAGATACACAGAGATCGCTCCTGCAGCCTTAGCTTTAGAAGACAAACCCTTCCTCTCAGTGGTACCCAGTCAACGACACATTCAGCTATGTTGGGGCTCACAAGTAAGCCAACACCAGCTTGAGCAAACATTGCTGCATCAACACCTGAGTAGAAAATTTTTTACCCACCATTCAACTCGACAGTTCCAGAACCCCGGCGCTTTGTTGATGAAATTCCCACAACATCAAGGCGATATTGTTGGGCTTCGCAAGCAAGCTCCTGCTCTTTTCCTGTCAGTGACGAAACGTTCCAGTTCCTGATAGCTAGATCCCGGCAGTTTGGTCCAACTCGAGTACATTTTCTGTGCGCTGCCCCCATTTGCCGCCCCAAACACTCAGCGACTGCGTTGGTGGGTTTCCGGTGGCGGTCAGCTTGTGGGGGAGACTGCAGCTTATTTTCGAACGAGTTCCTCTGCCTAAAACTCGAACGCGGACCTTTTTATTCTGTGCGCCGTCCGATGCAGCATGAATATAGTTACTACAACTTTCCATTTAGCTACAGCATTGGATTGCTACTTGGTCTGTTTCTCTCCTTCGACCTTACCGCCATGGGTGACCCTGATGGAAGTGATTAAACACTACCGACGGCATTGCTCTAAGGATCATTGAAACCTCTAAACCTCCCCACCACGTTAAGGTGGCAATCCATAGGAGAGGTAAAATAAGAGTTTCTATGGTAAAACACTTTCATTTGACAAAAAAAAACTTAAGCACTTTTAACTAATTTGCTTTTAAATCATACCAATGTGCAAAAAAAAATTTTTTGCCCAAACTTTTTCATTTTTCTCAAATTTTGCACCTTAGAGGGAACACTAGTGCTAGGGTAAGAAACATAACAGTGGGTGGTCTACTATGGTCATTCCGCCTCCAAGCAGCTTGACAGAAATATTCAAAAATTTCCCAGTCAATTAAAGGGAAGTTGAAATCTCCAACTATTGCCGTGGAAGTACTGTTAATAAACTTCAATCTTCGCAAATGATGTAACAGGAGCTGATTTTTTGTTTTATCACTACAATCAACATATTTCATCGCCAAACCAAACATTACACCATAATGCAGTGGTTTTTAAACTGGGTTCGACCGAACCCCAGGGGTTCGGTGAGGCTGTAGCAGGGGTTCGGCTAAGGTCAGAATAAGTTTTTGCAAAAAGGCATACAGTTGTAGTAAATGACTATCTCTGCGTGGAATGATGCATCCCCCCACCATACTCTTTCAACGCTGTTTTGGATGCATACAATTTTTCCATAATTTCAAACCTATTTGATAACAATCATCTTTACGCCTTAAGCACGCATAAATCAAAAATGTGCAAACAAAATGTATCATATTTGGTGAAGGACTTAGAGTTAGAGGCAAAAAAATTAAACAGAATTTGGCTTAAAAATTGTTCAAAAAGCTCTAAAATGGCCATTACAGTGTCTAAATTTTTGAAAACTTTCCGGGGAAGCATACCCCCGGACCCCCCTAGAGCCATATTTTTGTTCCTCAATTTGCTTCAAATTAACTTTCCAGAAAAAAATACGCTTAAAAATTGTAAAAGTTTTATGCCACCCTCCACCGCCTTAAGAATATTCTGAATACGCCCCTGACATAAAAAAATATGCAACTACATAAACATGAAACATTTTCAAAGAGCTTATGCCTTTTTTCGGTTTAGACGTCTAACGTCTTTGCACTCATTTAACATTCAACCTAATTCAAAACTGCATCTCCCCTCTAAAATTTTCTGGATCTGCTCCTGGTTATAATTAAGGGTTCGATGTATGCTTGCATGACACCTGTTGGGTTCGATGCTTCCGACAAGTTTGAGAACCACTGCCATAATGTCTCATCGTAAACACAGTAAGTTAAAGTTTTGTTTATATACAAACATCTTCTTTTGTAACCACAGATGAGAAACTCTTCAATTTATTGTGAACATACAGAAATATTCCTCCACCTTTTTGACCAATTCTGTCTCTTCCCAACAAGACAAAATTTTTCAAAGTGAGTACCGAGTCCGGAACTTCGGCAGAAGCCCAAGTTTCTGTTGCAGCAAGAAAATACGGTTTATAATGTGCAACGTACGAGCTTGGTTTATTCATTTTCCCAGTAATGCTTCTAGCATTTATTAACAAGAGAGACTATGGTAGTATTGAGCTGTTCAAATGACCAATCAAAGTTTACATTCAGTTGAGATTTACTGCTGAAACAACATTGGTTGAGGGAGGGTTAAAATATTTTGTCAAGAATCTTTTGCAATGGTTTGAGAAAGACGAGATGTTTCAATTCGGTTGTTTTGTATGATCAAGTTATCTTCACCTTCAAGTTGATTCTGGAACTCTTTTCTTAATTGCCTTCCTTAGGGGGTCCTATCCACTGATGCATATATAAGGTATGTTGTAGAGTCTCGAATAAGCCTAAGTCCTCTGGCAGAATTTTGGACATCCTTTTTGTGTTCATTTTTGAATTTGATTAGCAACGGCCGAACTTTACCTTTTTCTTTTTGACTGAGTCTAACAATATTTTTTATATCACCAGGAACTAAGGTTAACTTTTCCTGAGAAATATCTTTTACTGTTCTACAATCTGCTTTAATTTGTTCATCGGGGTCAAGTTCAGTTGATTCTGGTAGTTTAAACAAGATCAAATTGTTTTTTCGCTTAATCTTTTTTTCTTTTTGATCTGAGAGTTCTTGAACAATTTCTGAAACTTTTTCAAGCTTTTGTCCAATCTCACCAATAAAAGAATTTGATCCTGTTAAAACTTCAACAATAATGGCTTTGAGTTCAGATTGAACAGAATTATTAGCAACGTTGAAACCCAATGGCAATTGAAACCTATCTTCAATGAAAGAAGCTTGTTGCTTTATTATCTTTTGTAACCCAATTTGCCAATTTAACTTCTTGACTTTGCAATCTCTGCATTTAACATCAAATCCAGCATTAAATTCAAACAAGATTTTTAGCTTTGCATCACTAACATTGGGGAAGACCCATTTAGCATGGACCCAAGCTGGACAAAGTTCACAACCATAAGCTTTGTGCTCTTGATCAGTCATTGGATCCCCACAGATTCCACAGCTTCCGTTTGTTGGCATGTTCACGAAAGTTATAATTATGTACCAAAAGTTATAATTATATTAATAATAATAATAATAACGAGTTTTTTTATAGCGCAGTATCACTTTAAAAAGCCTCATCGTGCTTAACAAATTTTTCCTTACTCCACAGAAGCAGTATATGGCCACACAATTAGTATCAGCAATCACTCTGATGATGCTTGATGCACCTCAACGTAAGCATGCTAAAATCAGCCAACAGAACAGCCAGCACATCATGCATGTACCTTATTCAAATAGAATGATCTGGCAAATTTTCAGCATTTCTCTCTTTTAGCAATTTTGTGGTCAAGAGAGGGAAGGTGGGGACATGGGACAGTTCGGAGCACTCACTTCCGGTTATATTTTCCCAGCATCACATGACTTATTGCGCAGTCATTTCAGTTACCTTGTTGTTTAGGCAGCAAGTCAAGTAGTTTTTCGTTGAATTGAATAGTCACGGTTTGTAACAAAAAAGTTAAAGAAGTTTGGTGGCGACAAACAAACACTTAAAAAAAGTATTATGTCCCCAAAAACATTTTCCCAACTTTAATGTGATGAAAAGATTTCGCTTGGGCAGAATTGCAGTTTCAAAAAATCGTGATAGGTGGCGCAAGAGAGGAAATGACGTCATTGTGTGGCAGCTGCTAAATACTAGCCATGCGCAAAGATTATGGTAGCTTGCGAGTTGGCTGCAGCAGGTTTGTTGTCAGCAAAGTTTTTGTTGTGTTGTGATTGATTTCAAGAAGCAAAATGATTACTGCGCATACGACTACTTTTATCAACAGGTGGATCTTTCAGTTTCATATTACTGATTCATTTGTTTAACCTTTCCTGATCGCATATTTCGGAATGGTTTTACAGAAAAAGATCGCGCTCGGTCGAGATGATTATATAAGCAGAAAATTTTCACTCAAAACTGACAACAGCGACGTAGTGTTGTGGTCAGTGTGCTGGACTGCTACTCATAGGGTCTGGGTTCGATGCTAGTCTAGGCTTTGATTTTATTCTTAACGTATTTGGTTTCTAATGTGTAATTCGGGATGTGGTAGAGTGGTGGCAACAGAATAAATCAAAAACATTCTCTAGAACCATTCGAAAATAATGCTTCCCGATCAGCAAAGGATGAACGATGATAATGCACATTAGGGCAGGTCGATTATGAAAATCAGCGTGGAATAAAATGCCAGTAGTTGCATAAACATGACAAACATCCACTAAGCTTATTATTTTGTTTTTAAATTAATTAACTGCATGCGGAAATACATTTAAATGCAATTGCCTCCACTCCTTTGCATCGTTAGTCTGGTGCCCGAGAGAAGTCATTCAGTTTTTCAGTAAATTTAACATTCTATAGCACAACGTTGTGGTTGGGCTATATTCATTTAATTAGTAAGACACAACGTCGTTCTACATGGCCTGCTGAATGGGAAGTCCGAACGACTTCCACGTGTTGGGTCGGAGGACAGACCATCCCCCATCACCAACAGTTGCAAGAGAAACTCCAGCCATGGTTACTGTAGAGCGGGACAGTGCTGTTTCGGGCTATTAGCCCTCATCAGCCGCCCTCAGGCTGGAGGTACACCCATCGTTACAATGCTAGCGTAAACATCGTGGTTGATTGCAGTGTAAATCGGGTTTCAGGTCACTTCCTCATTATACCATAGTTCTATATGAGGCAGCGCAGTTTCTGCTTAAACAATCGTTCAGAAATCAGAAAATGAATTTTGAAAAGAAAACTGACCTTATACTGGTGAAACTGGAATCCATACAATCGAGAATGGATTATGAAGACCAAGATCATGCAAGAATCTTATGACAAGCGGCTAAAAATTTTAATTCATGGAGTAAAAGAAGGTAGCGTCTCACCGTGGGAAAAACATGAAACTACAGTTACCAAATTCCAAGATTTCTTAAAAAACAGACTGAAAATCGACGACCCTGACGAAATTGAGTTGTAGACATTCACAGACTCTCTCAGCACCAGTGATGGGCAGTAACGAGTTACAATTGTAATTCGTTACTGTAACGAGGTACTTTTTGAGTAACGGTAACGCCGTTACATTTGAAAAGAAGTAACGAATTGCGTAACAAAATTACTTTATTGGCAATATTTCAAAGTTACTCGTTACTATTTTACAATGCGCTTTATTGTACGTATTAAATAGAAGGTTAAAATAATAAAAATGAAGCAAATGTCATTTTTCTGTGGACTTTCGAAATGATTTAACTTTATGCGAATGAATTTGAGTTGTAAACAAAACAGTTTTGTGATTGATAGACAGAAAGTCCAGACCAGACTCCAGCAGTCAGCACCTTTTGAAAATCTTTATTCAAAGCGACCTGCAGATGCTGCTGCTGGAAGTGTAAAGTTTCACACTTTGCAACAAAACGAAGAAACAAAAAATACAACAAAGTGAGAAAGCGATAGAGCGCCAGATTTTTTTGATGTCTTTCATGCGAAGCAGAGATTTTTTTGAAGTCCTTTCAGAGTTGCCAAATGCGCTACTTTTCCTCCAGGTATGTTCTTTTTTGAATTTTTTCGGCGAGCGAAATATGCTTTGCGCGGGTGAGAAAATTATTGGAAGGATTTGAAAAAACACTTTACCGATTTTAAAAATTCACAAGATATGATAAACCTCAAACCAATTTGTTTTTTCACCAGTTCAAAATGACTTGTGTTTGCATACTGTTAACCTAATTGCTGGTTTAAAATCTTTGGGTAGATTTTTTACATTATAAGAAAAAAGCTCTAAGTTATTCTAGTTGGTAGAAGTGGATTTTTAAATTGCTCTTGGGATTTGCTGTTATTTATTGCAAAGGCAACAATGTGGCATTTAATTATGTGAGTACAAACGTAGCTATAATATTTTCTTTTTGACTGTACTATAGGCTTTGTTAGGCTAATTAGTTGAAACATATGTAGTTCTTAATAGCAGTATTTATTTTGGCAAAACAGCTACTAAATGTGCATTTGTATGGTCTTTCAGGTTTGAATATTTTGGGCTATAATTTTTTTCGTGTGTCGGCCCATCATGGCTGGTCTTTTTGTGAGTTTTGGTTGTGTTTTTCAAAATATTGCAACACTGAAGCTCTTATGCAACCAATTTTCAGCAGAAAGAGAGCATCAAAATGGTTGCATTTAAATTTTCAAACATCTGCCAAAAAAGAACCTTTTAATGTCCAAGTTTTTCTGCTGCAAAGTTAAGAGAAACTTTTATTAAATAAAACACTGCCCTACCACGTAGCGCCGCTGTGAAAGGTTAATTTCTCTTTGAAAAGACGTTTTAAAACCGAAACCTTCAGGCCTGATTGACCAGCATTTCAAAACGCTGGTCTGTGTATGGAGAATCATTGCGGTTTGTTGATATTTGAAAGGCTGTTGCGTAGTCTACTGGTTTTACCATTCCTAATTTACTTCAAAAAAATCTAATCTTTATTATACTCACCATATTATGCCGAAGCGTGTAAGGAGTGGCGTGGCCCATCTCCTTAGGTTAGCGCCAGGGCAACACTCGCTTGTACTCCGAAGAAACGTCGCAGCAGTTACGAGCCATTGGCGACGCTGTGTCTGATCTGACCAGCTGAAGGGACAAACCCCAGACCTACTGCACCGATAGCCACTGTCGCTGTATTGTTATGTCAACCGGCCGGCTCGTTAACTTTTTGGTATTAAAATTTGTTCCTACTACCAGTGTTTTTTTAGGCGTTTTAAGAAACCAAAACGGTCTCTCAAATTTTTACAATGGTCTCTCAAATACGCTTCTTTTCCATGTTTTCTAAATAGGCACAGTCACAGTAGTTTTTGGTCTTTTAAAACTTGTAATCGGCCCTTTTTAAAATCGAATTTAAAAAAAAAACACTGTCTGCTACCCATCGTCTATGCTGCTACGCAATGCAGCTGCTCTGGATTTACCATAAATCAAATAAAAGAAATCTTCATGATACTCGCAGTTTTAGGCCTGGTCTACACTAGAGCGACGCGATGTGACACGCTGCTGCCCAAAGCATCTCTGTCTACACTATGTTTTTACTTGCGCCGCTAAGCGAGGCTTTGCGTTGAAGTGACGTAGAAAGTAGCAAAATTTTTCGCGTTCGATTCGCACCCAGGTTAACAAGATGAATTAATTTCGACAAAATGACCTTTTCAGCTTATGCATCTTTTTCATCTAACTTTTATTCAAAATATAAGCAGCAAAAAAACTTACAAAATATCTCATTGGTTGAATTTGCAGTCTGGTTAACACTTAACAGGATCATTTTTAAAAGTCAAAATATCCCATTCAGCTGATGCAATAAAATTTTTGCTTGTTCAGTTTTATTTAAATATAGGCCTATTATTAGCGTAGGCCTTATTACCTACAGTACGCTATGTGGTAGCCTGGCAGGTGAATGCATGAGCAGCTACAGGGCGTATTCTCGCACGAAACTGCAACCTCATAGATCAGGAGTTGGCAAACTTTTCACACGAAAAGCTACATTTAAAAAAAATTGAAGCCGAGGGCAGTAGTAATTGGAAGAGCAAAAAAAAAGTCTACACGCCCTCAGATGTCCTGTTTTCTACGGAGAATCAATCAAGAGCATAAAAGGCCTTGATTTACAGTAGGAGTTTATATTTCTGTGTCTGCGGGCCGCATAAAATGGTCTCGCGGGCTGTAGTTTGCCCAGCCCTGCTCTGAACCCGCCTTGGTGGAATTAGTTACTGGTAGGCCTGTGAAATTAATACGTTTTTGCCAGAGCTTTGCCAACATTTTATGTAGGGACGCCGAAATTATTTTTGGAGTGGGTGCTTAAAATGAATTTTACGGCTGAAATTACAGGACATAATGCTACATTGTTTCGCAGTAACCCTGTAGGCACTATTCAGCAGTAAACGTGTAGGCACCTTTCATAAGATTACGAACTTAATTGTATTAACCTGACTAAAAACACTCTTTTACCCCGGCAAAAAACAATTTTTGTGTGTGAAGCAAATTTTAGCCCTGTAAAAATCTTAGCTTAGCGTAATGGTTTTTATAGTTTCGTTAAACTATTTTTCTGTCTTAGAATAATTAACGGAGATTCATGCACTCGAAGCTACTGGTCAAACCTCAGCCAATTCGTTCATAAAACTACGCAAATTCTTATCTTTCGGTATTTTATCTCTAGATCCTGGTGCTCTAATTGTCATGTCTCGCTACCTCTCACTAAAATATTGGGGTCAACACCACTAAATTCAATGCAAAAATTTTTTGTTCAAGCATTTTTGCCATTATTTTCACGCAAAATTTTATATTTTCTGCAAATAGACACTAGATGCATGATCACTTCAGTAGTCTGCCTGTTAGGTTCAGTAGTCTGCCTGTTAGCGGCCTCAAAAAAGCACTTGATGCAATTCTTCAGCGTTTAAAAAGAGTTTCTAGGGGCAGTTGTTAAAAGGATAAACCTAAAAGTTGTTCATTAACAGAACTAGGCATTATGCAGGCTGAAGTAAAAATAAAACTTAGCAGCGGTACACATCAAAAGCACATCTAAAAAAAAATAACACAAACGTTATGGTGAGAAGCACATTTATTCAGGTCAACAGTACGGTAGTAGTTTTTCTAACACATCATTTAAAATTACATCGGCATCTTGTTATTGACATAAAAATACGTATGATGCAACAAATATTTGTAGAACAGATTACATCTAAATAAAACCACTGTAAAATCATGAAGCCACTACAGCCTGTTTCGCCGTTGTCGGCTCTTCCGGGGGCATAATGTATCTCATTCAAAGAGAAGATGTTTTACGGTATTTATTCAAATACAATACAAGCTCTAGCTAGCCATAGTTATTGAGCACTCTGCCAGAGAAGATTGAGCCTTACTCAGACTTGTACAGCAGATTAAAGCAAATTGTTGAAAATAAAATGTCTTTGTTATTATGTTCTTGATCAAAATTTGGAATTGAACGCATGAACAATTGTAGGCTACATCTATGCAACGATAAAAATTTTTGGCATGGTAAACATTGGACAACACTGCAGAATAAACATTTTACATCCAAAATAATGATTTTGTTATGTCCACGATAGGTATGAAGTTTATGACTTGAGATATTGGCTTCATGTTGAGTTTGCTTGTTGAAAACGCAGCTGTGGAATCTGCAGCACAAGAACTTATCCTGCAAGCTCACATGATGGTGAATGAGAAGCATTTCAACACTTTGCATCCGAAAATGAAAATCGAAATTGTAGTTCCATGTTTGATTAGAAACGAAAACCGTTGTTTTATGTATTAAGTCGCATTTTTATCCTCCTATCACGAGAAAGCAACTGAGCGTTGTACTAGCTTGCTTTGGAGTTGCCGGCCATATATAAGTGCTTTTCCTCACAGCTAAACAAGCTCGCTTTGGAGTTGCCGGCCATATGTCTATCACACCAAGATGGAAGAATCCCGTTATGTGCCTTTCCCAACAGCTAAACAAGCAAACTAGCCATCTAGCTCCACACTGTCCAGCAGAGAAGCTGCAAATGCAAATTTTTAAGTCATCGGTTTGACTCGACTCGGAATCGAACCTTGAGTCCAGCGAACAAGAACCAGACACTCTATCCCACTTGGCCATCTGATCGGTATAAATACCGTAACACTTCAAAATAAAATAAACATGTAAGTCAATTGTAATATAACAGCGCAATAATCAGCAGAGCTACCAACAGTGAAAAATACTGACTTGCAAAAAATGCCTTTAATGTCTTGTTGTTCATGGGTAATTTCCATTTCGCTTTCAAAACTGGACATAAACAATGCCAAGGTGATAAGGGTTATAAAAGACTCCAGCACCTAAATAAAACAGTGTCGCGTGACAATACTGGTAGCACAGTAACACTACAGGTCTTAATCCTGCATAGTGCATATGACTAACACCAACAGGTAACCCATAGCAAACATGCCACTTTACGATAGTAAGGAAAGCTGCAAACGTTAAAAATTGTTCGCAGTGTGAAAATGATGAACTATAATAGCTTATATTCAGAACAGTGACCAAAACTTTAGCTTACAAAAAACCTGCATTACATCGACTTTGTTAAATATTTTTCTCAATTACCACATTGAAACAGTGCGCTTGTGCATCATAATTCACATTTTAGCAAAGAAAATCTTGAATAAGCTTTATTTTTTGCAAGATTTTTATACAATTCACTATTGCATAAACGCAATATTGCACATAATTCACTGCTTCAACTCAACAAAAAAACTGCAATCCCCTTTCCAGTGCCGCGCACAAAAAGAGGGCCCCATAAATAGTCAGTACATAGTGCTATTAACTTAACGTATGATGAAGGTTTCTTGAATAGGCCTATTCTCAGATTCAATATATTTTTTGTCTTAACTCGCACGATGTGGGGCCCCCATACCATATTTATGCTTTTGGCCATGAAGGGGCCTGCAAATTTTTCGAAAAATAGCTGTCGCAAAACTAGCAAACAAACATTTAGTGACATACCAAGGGCCCCTCATCCTCAAGTGAAAAGCGCAACAATAAACCTTAAAAAACATTTTTTTTTTCGCATTGGTAGCGAAATGTTAGAGTATAGGGTTTGCTTGCAGCATTATTTTAGTGGGTTTGGAAAGAACCTAGTAAAACAGACTATTAAACCTTGTTAAACTGAGGAATTTTAAAAGCTCAAAAAGCCAAAAAATAAGGTCAAATTTCGCAAAATTTTCTGGGGGGGCATACCCCAGACCCCCCTAGCGTGGCATCGCCCCTTCGGGGCTTGCTCTTCTGAATCACCATCCAAGATAAATTTTTAGGGGGCCCCGAAAGATGATTTCGGGAAGGGGCCCGCATTGCCTAGTTTCGGCCCTGCCTCTTTCTCCCCATTAAGTAAGTAGCATTATACTGAGGGCACACAAACTGAGCTTATGGCACAATAAATCATAAAATGTAGTAATTTAATCACTACCGAATGCATAACCAAGTAACTGGGCAATGATTTGTAAAAAAAATTCTGTTTGAAGTTAAGCTTCTTTGACAAAGCAAAATCAAACCTTCAAAATCAATCACTAATAATTCTCTTGCCATCATATCACACCCTAGTGTGGGCAGCGGGATTTCATGCAACTCGTTATCACAATATACCATACATGCAAAGGACTACTTTTTGTTGCCAAAGTTTTTATATGTGATAGTTCAGCATAACTTTGCGTAGTGCAAAAACAACTTTCGCCTTACTTTTGAAATTGATTAAGCGGACAGAAAAAAAGTCTTTATTCTTTGACTGCACTCATTATCATCACTAAGCAGAATATATTGCATTCATCACAATCCATTAACCAAAATTGCATATTTTAACAGCAAAGCATTTAAATAAAATTGGATTTAAATAAGCCGACAAATAATTATTGTTATGATCTGCAAAAATTATAACATGACTTGTACTTTTCTAAAGTAAGATATTATTTATGTGTTTAGCAAACCAATTATTACCTCCAGCAACACAGTGACATACTACCGGTAGCCTACGGTATATTCACTAGTCAATATAGTTTTACAATACATAGCTCATACTGGTTATGTGGTGGAAGTAAACTTATTTGCGCAAAACTTTATCATAGCAGCAGACACATCCTGTATAGACAACACAATACTAGCAAATCATGCATCTTATAAAAATATTGCATAAAACAATACCTTACTGTAGGCTCTAACAGAAAAAACAGCTGGTGACCCCTGTGAATTTTGTCACAGAAGTTGAAACGATATGTTATGCATAGCATCATAATTGGCTTTCACTACCGGTATTGCACTGTAAGATATCTACTACTGCTAGTATGCTGTATGATTAATGTCTAGTTAGTCATTAAATTGTGCACCAGATGATTACCTAATAATTAATAAAAAAATGGTGAAAAGATGCAGTTTTTTACACAGTACATCTGAAGCAGTGAAATCCATACATTTTTAGAGTAGTCTATATTACCGGTATGCGTCTCGATAATTATACACTTTGGCCTACTGTGTAATTACCATATAATTTATATCTGAAAACTTACTTTATCAGTGACCAGCAGAATTATGAAAATAAACAACTTCAGTCCAGAACTTCTTTGAGCTAGAAATGTAACTTTCATTTTTTTTAATTTTTCATAACCGGAAAGTACCTAATCAGAAAATGATTGCTGGATTGATGAACTACTGGTACCTCTGAATTACCAAAAACTTATTATGGCTTGCATAATACAGTAATGCTTCAAAAGTGTAGCAGCCTATATAATAAAACATACGATTTGACCTCCGCAAAACTAACAAGAAAATTACAAGGTGATGTCAAGTATCAACGGCACTGTGCAAGTGCAGCTAGCTAAGAATCGGAGATACACACCAGCAACCCACCCATTACCAGCAGTCTAGACTGGCTGACTGATGAAGTCTCATAGTAACCTTGATCCAGTTAAGACTTTTAGTGGTAGTCTACTTTCTCACACTTTCTCGTTACTAAGTTTACAATTGATGGCAAGAAACTGCAGTTTGGGGGACTGTGGTCAAAAAGTTATCGCTGCTAACACTTTATTTCTTTCTAAATTGTAACACTTATTTCACCAACCAACAAGTTAATACTTTGTCAAAATTAGTTTTACAAAGCTCTTATACACCTCACAAAAACATTTTGTCTTACCCTGTGACGCGAGCCTATACGAGACCTGAAAAAAATGGAGCACGGTGGAGCAACATTCTTGCGCTACTTGCTCCACGAATCGCTACGGAGCAATATCAAGCTTCACAAAGCATCAGCTCCACCATGCTCCACGGGGCGATGCGATGCGCAACGCAGCTTGATTGCGTCATAATGAAGCTACTAAAAGTTGGCGCATGGCGACGCTTCGTGTCGCTCTAGTATAGACCAGGCCTTACGCCGAAGCGTGTAATGAATGGCGGGGCTCATCTCCCCGGCTTAGCGTCTGGCAACACAATTCCAAAGAAATGTCGCAGCTGTGGCGAGCCGTTGGTGACTGCCGACTGTTCGAGTTGGACGACCTGGGAATCGAACCCAAGACCTCTCGCACCGGTAACGATGTATTTAATGACTACACCAACCAGCCGGTTTTAGCGTAAACTAAGGTTAGAGAATTTTTGAAAGTAACGAGTAACGAAAAGTGACAAGTTGCATTTTCAAATAGTAACGGTAACTTAGTTGCAATTTTTTGCAAGTAATTGTAACGGTAACTTCATTACTTTAGAAGCAACGAGTGCCCACCACTGCTCAGCACCCAGTGAAAAACTACGGTAGGCCCATTACTAGACCCATAATTGTTAAACTGCTTACAATGAACGACAAAAACCTAATCTTCAAATCTTTAAAAAACCTCAAGTCTGCAGTGATGCAAATCTTCCGCTTTTCGGCGAATTTAGCCGATTTTGTTGCCAAAAATGTCATTTTTGTGAATCGTCTAAATCCGTTGAGACAATTTAGGGGTATGGTAGGGGTTGGGGGTGCACAATGCATATTCAGGTTGTTTGTATGAAACTAATCGATGATTTGTTACGGCTTTTGCTATTGTGATCTAATGCTATCATCAGAGTGCGATGGAAGAGGAAAATGGTTTGTCTGACTCATTAGATCTATTAGACAGCAAATTGTTGGCATGGCGTTTGCATGGCCCAAACAGTCAAACACTTGATGTAAAATTCCTACCCTAAATTTTCTCATTTTGCAAAACTTGAATCTTTTTCTAACTCTTGGTAATAAAGTAGTGGCAGCAGTAGTGTTTAAATTTAAGCCATTTCCAAACTTTTGCATTATTAGAGTACTCTTGATCATTTTTTTCAAGCATGGGAACTGCAGTCCTTGACATTTTTGTACAATTGTCAACTGAAATTTGGGAAATTGAAAAATTAGAGTTTCAACTGCTTGATGCCTTGATCACAAACTGCACATAACTATTTATTTTGCAGCGCCGTTGATTGGGCTGGTTTTTAGAAAATCGCTATAAGATTAAAATTGATTACATTAATGGTAGCCACCTTGGTTTGCAGTCATAAAAGAAACTGGTCCACTGACCGAAAAAAGGTGGGCAACGTTAACTACTCCGTGAAAACAACTGCCGTGTGGTTGGCTGCAACAGTCGCTTCAGCTTACGAATGCACGACATAAGTTTCAGGGACTCATTTATTATGATTGAAAATATAGTATTATTTTTTCGATCTGAACCCTGATTAGTGATTTCACTTGGTGGTTTATTGGTCTTGTTTTTAGCGACGACATACTCCAGCCTATGTGTCTAGGAGATGATGGCAAATTGATTACTTTTCAACAAAAAGTATATGAAAGCAAAACTAATGAAGAAGCAAGTTCTTCCGATGATGAAACGTGATGTAGCGTGAAGCATTGCTTGTGTTTTGTAAAATTAATCGTTGTTGTGCAAAGCATGAATGCTGTATAAGTATCGACAAAATATTGTTTTTAATAGGCTTATCTGCAGTAACACGCGATCATTAACGGTTATAGTTGATAAGAAATTATAATGTCAAATATTTATACAAGATAATTGCGGGAAAAACTGCATGGTTGCAATAATTGTTACTCTAATACGGTGGTTTTCGACCTTTCTGGTGGAGCGGAACCCCAATAAAACATTCCAGAGACTCGAGAAACCCTTGTGCGGTAATTCAACCTACTAAATTAGGCTACTTGAACCCAGCTGTAAATTGTAAACTGGCGTAACCCCGGTTGGAAACCACTGCCCTAATAACTGCAAAAAGTTTCTTCGTAACATGACGTAGTCCTATTTGAACTACCATATGTTCTGTTTTCGTGTTTTTGTTTAATTTGTAAAAATATTAAAATTGTTGCATCACTTTGTGATGTAGGGACTCTTCAGTCTTCACCAGAAGGCTTAACCTACATAAAAATCTGTCACTGAGTTTTCACCAATTCTTTCACCAGTTGTTTGAATGCCAACTGCTGCAGCTCACTCAGTGAACCAATTAGGTTCAACATACCCCTTGCTAAATTTTAAACGGTCGTTTGAAGTAATGGTACCGGTATCACCCAGCTCAATTTGTTCATTTCTGAGCAGCACATCCAAACCGGCTACTAGCAGGGCTGCAAACTCGATCAAATTTTATTCGAGTTCTACCTATTTTAGCAAGTTCGAGTTCTTTAATTTAATTATTTACGAGTTCGACAAAAATGAGCTTTTTCGAGTTCAGGCAGATGAATATCCAAAATCGAGACAACTTTTTACCGCCGATGCTCGTGCAATTAAAAAGATAAAAATAATTCGCTCGTGCAGTAGGTTCAACTCTATATCTCAGCTGTAGATCATAATGATACACTCGGTCAACTTTAAGTAGTTTCTGTAATTGTTGAAACTCTAAAGGTTTTGCCCGTGTTATTGGATATACTGTAAGTTAATGTGAAGACAGGACTATTTGCATTAGGTTTAGTCTACTGCTAGTAAGATTGATTGTGTACTGGTGTAAATTAATTGTGAACTGGTGCATCAACTCTATTACGTAACAGTAAAATTATGGGAAAACGCACCAAAACTTCATCTAGAAATGTTTGAGTAAGCAGCAGCGAAGAAAATCAATCCAGTCCTATCGTTGAAGACCTGGTAAATAAAGCTGTGGAAAAATGGAGACAGGAATATTTGGCAGAAATAAATGCTTTTAAAATTGAAATTGTGGAGGTAGAAAATAGCCAAAGCCACATCAGTGAACAATATGATAATCTGAAATCGGAATATGATGAACGGACGAAAATTAAAGATGCTCAGGAAAAAGAAATTAAAAAGTTGAAAACTCAGTCATCTGAGCTGGCTATTAATGAGGCTAAAGGTGCTGACAAGATAGACGCGGTTGAGCAGTATGGGTGGCGCCAAAACTTTGAGATTGTGGGATGCTTCAAGTAGAAATTACCGATGAGCATATTTCAACATCCCATCGTTTACCTGCCCGACCCTAACGTAATGCTTCAAAAATTCATACCCCTCCACCAATCATAGCTCGATTTGTGAGCAGGGATGTTCTCAATATGATCTATGGAAAACCCAAGCTAATAAAACAATTGGATCTCAAAAATTTTTCTGCGGACGGAACAACGTGAATCTTTGTTAACGAGAAGTTGACACAACGACCGAAAGCTCTCTTTTGGAAAGTTAAACAAAAATCAAAAAGATCAGGTTACAAATTTTTTTGGACAATAAATGGCAACATTATGGTGCGAAAAAATGAAAATTCCGATATCATATTTGTCAAATCTGAAACCGATTAATCTTTAATAGAGTGATTGTGTTAGGCCTATTTAAAGTAGCATGTGCGGTTATTTTGTAGAATTGTAATGTTAAGCATGTATGCTGGTGCTGCAGAGGGACCAATAACTTCTAGTCAAGCAACATTACGATATCATGAAAATGATCGTCAATCAGAAAATTTTCACTTGAGTGACAAATCCTCAATTTTTCTAAACAACAAGGCATGTGCATATTTAATTTTTGGGTTCAACTTTTGGCCACCAAAGCGACAATGAGCTTTTTTTTCATCTTAACATACGCTCGTTGCACAAAAATTTTAACAGTTTATGTGATTTATTATCTAAATTACCACTAAAACCCCATATTATTGGACTAAGTGAAACAAAAATAAAAGACAAACCTCAAATAAATAGGCCTATTTCCATTCCTGGTTATACTTTTCTGCATAACAATTTTGATACAAACGCTGGTGGTGTTGGTGTGTACGCAGGGCCGTAACTACCACCGGTGCAGCGCACTGGGGCCCCGGAGCAACGGGGCCCCGCAAGGGGCCCCTTACTGCAACAATAATATTACGTTAAAAAGGTAAAACTTATTTTTTTCATCTATTCTTTTTTATTTAAGTAAAACTTATTTTTCATTTAGTTTGCACGTGTAATTTTTTCGCCCAGCATTTGAGTTTATTGCGTCTTGCGTAATGCCATTAGTCGACTCGTTGCCTTCTTACGGGGCCCCTTGGAACGTTAGGTTGTTTGCCATTACTGTAATACGTACTTAACAATATTGCGATTAATACTTTGTGACGAAATAAACGATCACAAGAATTAGTTGCAACACGCATAGGCTAGGTTTTCATTTTGAGTTAGTACAGGTCGCAGAGTATAGACCAGCAAAGTGACGCTGCATGAATAAAGTTCATGAAGTTTCAAGACTTTACTAATTATTGACTAAATTTCATTAAACTTTTTAGATTTTGAGTAACATAAAATACTGTATTAGAAAACTCTAGTTATGAAAAGAACTTACAAAAGTGGCGCACAAAAACAGCGTGATAAGAAGAAGAAATTAGCTGAGGCTGCCAGAGGTTCTCGGAGCTTGAACTCGTGGTTAGGACATCACAGTCGCCGCATTCAATCAGAAACATCCGAAAAAGCTGCGCGTAATAGAGACCGTTTGACAACAGCGGAGGCCGATTGGGTTAGTTCGGCAACATCAGAGGCCGATTGGGTTAGTTCAGCAACAGCAGAGGCCGAGCAAGTTAGTTCGACAACGGCGGAGGCCGAGCCGGTTAACGAAGATATAAGCACAACAGCAACGCAAAGCACAGAATCAGAAACTGTTCCACAAAAAAGTTGTATTCATGAAGCTTTAGTGAGTCTTAATGATAGTGACTTTCCTACCACTATTACAAACCCGGAAATCAAAAGAGCGATAATTGCGGCAGGTCCGACGCAACCTGAAGGACCTTTCCCAAAAGATCCACCCCAAACCGGTCGTTCTTTTTCTAATTCTTACTACAGCTTTATAACGCAATCCGGTGTAACATTACGGAGATTTTGGTTGTGTTATTCACGCAGCATCAACCATGTGTATTGTCAGCCGTGTTGGTTATTTTCGTGTAAAACTGCCCCTCAAAGCCGTCCAGGGACTTCTTTTTCTCTCCAAAACCCATGGGGCACAACGGGTTTGAATGACTGGGGGCATTTATCGCAGCGGATTCGAAGTCACGAAACCTCCGCAAGTCATGCGGAGGCATGTGTCGTATACGAGCAATGGCGAAACAACAAGACAATCGAAGAAACATTGCACGTGTCCTTACTAGAAAAAATAAATTTTTGGCAAAAGGTTTTGGAAAGATTATTAAATGTTACTTTGATGCTTGCAATGTGTAATTTACCCTTTCGTGGGTCCACTGAAGAACTGTCGAACAAAAACAAGGGCAACTTTCTATCATTCAGCTCATCGCCAAATATGACAGTGTATTAGACAAACTTTTACAACTTACTAAAGGTTCTCCAAAATATCTAAGTCCGTCGATACAAAACGAACTAATCTCATTACTGGCTGGACAAGTCCTCCAAGATATTAAAGTCGAACTCCAAAGCGCTCCGTTTTTTGCCATCATTCTTGATACCACGCAGGATGTCAGCAAAAAAGACCAATTAAGTGAAGTATTTCGTTACGTCAAGATCGCTTACCATGATGATGGAACGCCACGCGAATTGCAAGTTATTGAAGCGTTTACCTCATTTACCGAAGTCGAAGCTTCATCTGCGATCGGATTACACAAACTAATAACTAACTCCAGGAAAAAGGGCTTGATATAAAAACTGCTGCGGACAAGGATATGACGGCGCTGCAGTGATGAGCGGGAAGTACTCCGGCTTGCAAAAGAAGATCCAAGATGTTGCTCCACATGCTTACTACGTGCATTGTGCTTCGCACAATTTAAATTTGGTGTTAAAAGATTCCATGGAAGGGGTGACTGAGACCCGTCATTTTTACGACACGACTGAGTCAGTATACACTTTTTTCGGACATAGCATTGTGCGGTGGCAAAAGCTTCAGAATATCCATGATCGTTTTTCCTCAAATCCTACATTGAAAGTCTTAAATCCCACTCGGTGGTCCGGTCGATATGATGCTGTCTATGCGTTGAAGGAAAGATTTTCTGAAAGAAAGATTCATAAAGAAGCAGATAGAAAACTTTGACTTTGTGTTTATGCTGGTTGTCCAGTGTAAGATTTTGGAGATCGTCAATATTCCGTCGAAAGCTATGCAATGTAAAACAATTGACTTAATTTCTGCGCATAAACTTTTGCAAAATGCTGCTCAGAACATTGCTGAACTCAGAACGAGTTTTGACGCGGTAATGAACGAAGGTTTCAGTATTTCGTCACAATGGGGTTTGCCAAGACAGTTTTCAAACAAGAGAACAAAGAAAACAAAAACATTTTTTGATGAACTATCCGAAGGGATAGCATTAAGTGATCCTGTGAAGCGATTTCGCGTAACTGTCTTTCTTCCATTGATGGACATAGTTTCCCGTCAACTTATTAAACGCTTTGAAGGAATGAATGCATTGGTGATGGCATATCAAGTTTTAGAGCCAAGTTTTCTATCAAGTGCTTCTCATTTTAATATTAAGGAGGAAGCAAAAAGGTTTTCTGAGAAATTTGCTGATAACGTCTCTCCCTTGTTTCCTAGCCAAATGCTTTTCATTAAAACGTCGTTTAAAGAAAAGATTGCGCATTTAAAATCTGCCAAGGAAATGGCTTCTTTTTTGATTATAGAGAATGCATCACTTGCAACATCTTACCCTGATGTCTGTACAGCTTATATAATGTATCTGACAGTACCTGTAACAGTTGCTACAGCGGAGAGATCTTTTTCAAAACTGAAACTCATCAAGAACTTTCTTCGAAGCTCCATGTCACAAGAGCGACTTAGTGGATTGTCTCTGTTATCGATAGAACACAAACGAGCTAAAACTTTGGATTTTAGAAAAGCCATCAAGCAGTTTGCTAGTGCAAAAGCGAGACGGAAGAATTTTTAGTCTGTATCACCACCGCGACTACTGCTGCAAGTAAATTGCTCAATTTTCATGAAAGTGCTGTAGTTTTTAATATTTTATGTCTTACTCTTACGGGCAATTGTTATGGCACTTTTTATTGAGCTCAACTTGACTGAAATATTGTTTATGCTTAGCAGCTTGCCCCAATAGGTTGCACAACATGCTTATTTGACTCGTCATTCATCGATCGTTACACATTTACGGTAGCCTATCAGATTTTCACTGCTGAGTTTCGTTTTGTATAGGCATAAAGATTGCATGCGACTTTGATTTCTTTGCCACAGATTTACTTAGTAATTACTGTAACTTCTTGCTATGTTGCAAAATACCAAATGACTCGATTAAAATGTTTCTATAGCACAGAGTCGTCGAAAAACCCCAAATAAACGCAATGATTCCTGTACTGCAAAAAGTAGCCCAGTTGAACGTTTTGTAGTAAGAAATGGGGGGCCCCATAATGGATGTTTGCACCGGGGCCCCAAATGACGAAGCTACGGCACTGTGTGTACGTCTCAGATTTTTTTCAATTTCATAACGTTTAAAGCATCTTTTTCTGGCTGTGAAAGTCTGGATTAAATTATCATGCCCTAATGCTGAAATCATTACGTTGTTGGCACTATCTACCGCCATCCGAATGCAAATGCTAATGCTTTTTGTGATTACTTAAATGAAATCTTGTCGGATCTTAACATGAACAAAAAGTATTTTTTGTACTCGTTGATATAAATATCCATTTTTCAAGTAAACCCTCCAACTCTGCTAAGGTTAGGGAATATTTAAACATGTTAAATGCCAATTGTTCCATCCCTATTATAAACATTCCTACAAGAATAACATTCAGCTCTGTAACAGTGTTGGATCACATTATTACCAATGAAAACAGGTATGAAATACTTCCTTTTGTTGTAAACTACAATGTTACTGATCATTTTTCAATTATAGCTACCATACAAAATAATTTTATCTCCCAAAGACATCAACAAAGGTTAGTTAAATCTTTCAATAAATTCAACAGTGAAAATTTTAATGATGATTTGTTTTCTAATATAGAAAACTTCAGAGGTGGGCATTTTTTAAAAATTGGTTGAAGCGCAACGCAACTTTCGCAATCAATTATTTTTTCGCATTAAAGCGCATCGCAACTTCCGCAATCAATAATTTTTTTGCATTAAAGCGCAACGCAACTTCCGCAATGAGGTTTATACAAAAAAAAAGTGCAACGCAACTTTCGCAATGAAAAATTTAATAAAGCGCTACAAGTAGATGTATAAGCAACGCAATTTTTTCTTGAGTTATTTTTATAGGTGCTTTTAACAGCACGCAGTTGGCTACAACGCAACAACGATTTTAATGCAAGTGACTGTAGCAGGATTTTGCGTGGTCAATGAACAGAAAAATTAAATAAGAAGCGAAAAAAGATGCGTTGCTGATGATTGCTTTCTTCATCTTCTTCCTCTTATCACGAGAAAGCGAAGGAGGCGCTGCTTAGGACGAATCCAGACTCGCTTAGAAGTTGCCTTTGTTTCCGAGTTTTCCGGTTGAATTTTGCTTCTGACTTCTTTAATTTGCCGCTTGCCAGATTTCACCAAGCAGAGATAATCAACGTGAAGCATCTTATCCAAGGACGCAACAACGAGACTAGGTTGGGAGTTGAACCATCAACCTTGCGATCATGGTCGTCGTAAAAATGACGCTCCAAACCACTGCGCCACGTTGCATTGTTGCGTGCCATTAAAAGCACCTATCGCGGTAAATCATAATTTGCATATGCGTCGAAGTTCTCCACAACAAGTAAATACGATTTATTCAACACTCAATGATCTCTTTAAGCACTTGCAATTATTTTAAAAAGCAAAAGACTTTAGTGTACGCATTTCTGATGAGCTGAAAATTTCTGCTACAATAAATTGACCAATAGGCCTATTGTACGCATCAAGAAACAAACTGCTATTTTATTAAAAACAGTTACAAAAAACTGCTTACTCCAGCACATTGCGCTTTGATTAATCCGACAGTGCGCAACGCAGCAAAGCGCAAGCAACCAGATTCTTTTCAGTTCGCAGCGCAATAATGCGCACACTATTATATATTGTTTCAGTTCGCAGAGCAATAAAACGCAAGAAGGATTTACTTTCCTTGAAGCGCAGCGCAACTTGCGCAATGGCTAAAAATAATTTGTTAAAGCGCTTTGCAACTTCCGCACGTGCGGAAGTTGCAAAACTAGCGCTTTGCGCTTCAAATTGCGGAATGCCCACCTCTGGAAAATTTTGTCCCTAAATTCAATGCTGTTACTGGCAAAAATACTAATAATCTATTTGAACAATTTTATTTTTTGATAACTAAAGCTTTTGATACGCACGCCCCACTTAAAAAGCTCTCTAGAAAACAACGACGATTGAGATGTAAACCCAGGATTACTAAAGGTTTTCTGATATCAATAAAAAGAAACAGTAGTTGCATAAGTCACATTTTATTAATGGATCTCCGATAGCAAAAAACTACTACAAGATTTATTCGAATACTTTAACTAAAATTAAAATTTTTGCGAAGAAGTTGTATTACTATCACAAGTTAAATGAATATGGAAAATCCAAAAAAAAAAAGATTGAAAAACTTGCGCACTCTGTTACCATCTAAGAACAATTCCTTAATTACTAATCTTATGACTGTAAACAATTCACCAAGTCTGTGGCAGCCGGTCGAAAACAGATTAATGACATGAGTATAGATTTAATTCTATCTATTTGCAACCAACAACACCACACGAAATTATGCAGCAAATCAATGCTTTAAAGTTGAATAAAGCTAGGGGCCATGATGACATTGATGTACACTTTCTAAAAGATGCCGCTCCTATTGCTCATCCTTTGTCAGTTATGGAAAATCATTGCTTAATCTTGGGTGTATTTCCAAACAAACTAAAACTTGCGAAGGTTGTTCATGCTTCTACAAAAGGATCCACAGATCAACTAAATAATTATAGACCCATTTCGCTATTAACTTACCTATCAAAACTTTTTGAGCGCATTATTTATAATATAGGCTTTTATCTTTTTTTGAACGCAATAAAACCATTGTATCAACTCATTACGGCTTGAGGCATCATCACTCTACATTAGATCCCATATTGGACCTGGGGCGGTATACTGCTCAGCTTTTGTTGCACTTAACCCAATGCGTTAACTTTGTTTGTTTATTAAGTTAACGCATTGCGTTAAGTGCATAAAAGTTGAGCAGTATACCACCCCTGATCACATCTTGCTTAGACCATATTAACGATAAGCAATATTCTTCCTTAGTTTTTTTAAATATTAGAAAGGCGTTTAATTCAGTATCGCATGTTAAGTTAATCGAAAAACTGGAACACTGTGGCAGCCGAGGTGTGGCCAAATCTTTGTTTGAATCGAATTTGCATGATAGAAAGCAATAATTTGTTTCTATTTGCATGATAGAAAGCAATATTTTGTTTCAATAATTTAATACCAATTCATTTGATAAATTAATTGAATATGGCGTTCCTCAAGGATCTATTTTAGGTCCATTATTAACTAGATTTTTTGCTGATGACACTGCCCTTTTAATCACGGGAAAAACAACTTAAGATGTCGCGAATCTGGCTAATATTGAGCTAACTAATATCTCGCAATGGATGAGAGCAAATGGTCTGCTGATCAACACTACTAAAACCGAAGCACTGCTTATAACGCTTGTTGTTCGTAAGACGAGTCTGCCTTTTGCCCTTATGTTTAATAGTCAGACTATCATTCCTACAGAGTCGGCCAAATATTTGGAATTACCATTGATGATCAACTTTTATTCAAAAAAACACATTACCTTACTTGAAAACAAAATTGCTCGATCTGTTGGCGTTATCGTAAAATTAAGTTATTATCGTTCATCAGTTAGCCTCGTTAACTTACAGCCTACTATTCTCTTGTACAATCACATTTATTGTATGCTTTACGTGTGTGGGCCTCAACCTGCTCAACATATCTTACCAAGTCAAAGCGACTGCAAAATGACGCTTTAAGAATCATTTCAAAAACGTCAATTCGAGATAGAATTACGCCTTAATACCATCAGTTTGAAATATTAAAACTTGAAGACTGATGCACCTATGAAATTGCTAAATTCATGTACCAATTTAATCGGAATAAACTTCTTGATAATTTCAGCCATTATTTCAGCTACTCATCCAATGTATCACACTACACTACTCGTAAAAGTGAACAACCAACGACCATGTTCTTACTTCGCTTCATGACTACTCGTACTCAGCGTTCTATTAAATTCATTGGAACTAAAATATGGAACGATATTCCGCATGACGGAAAAATTAACATACTCTAAGTTTAAGCCCTGTTACAAAAAAATTTTGTTAAATACATACAGTCCAACTCCACACTGAGTCATTTGTAGAATTTTCGCGCAAGCTTTAAACACTCTTGGGTTTTTTTGGCAAATGCATTTGCAATTATCACTAAAATATGACCAATTATAAATAACAAATTATTAAGAAACCTTTTGCTCACAAATATATTTCCTATAATCAATTTGCAGAATCTATGCACAGATAATTGTTTTGAAATTACACTCTTTAGGCTAAATCTGAAAGACCTTTGCCTAGTCGGAAAAATATTCGAACACCAAGAATAAATGATGAGGCTATTTCTAATAGTGCTTAAGTCAACGCAGATCACTTTCGAGATAAAAGCATTTTAAAATTATGGACTCTGAAGTTTGCTGTACGAAATACAATTTGAACCATCTTTTTTTGTATTACAGAACATAACACGACTACAAATGCGACAACCAAAAAAATTTTGTCTACATTTGGCTTTACAACTAATTATTAAACAAACAAAAAAATGACTGAAGTACATTTTGTACAATATTGTGACTTGAGTACTTTTCTCCCAATCACGTATTATCACAACTTCACCATTTTTCTTTATATACAAACACATGCTAAAACAAAGGGATGAAGTGCGAAAAGGACTTTCTTCAGATGTAAAATTCACCTCTCTTCCATACATCCGCTAATATTGAATTAACGGCTTTGATAGTTGAAAAATTCTTTGTTTAATTACTGATATTCGAAAATAGTATTACGTGCAGTTTAACCCTCGTACACATTCAATTTGAAGTACAGTACAACAATAAAAGTGCATGCCGGTCAGACTTATAGCTATTTGTTAACCACTGAAGCACTTAACGAAGAGCTTTGTCAATGCCATAAAAAAGTAAAAATGTTTACTTTAGATCTGTCTTTAATATCGGCCGAAAATGGAAAATAAAAAGTCAAGAAAATAATCCACAAAATGAGGAGACTAATCACTTCATGAAGAGCGAGAGGGAGTTATGTGCTAAAAACTTGGTAGCTGCGAAACAAAAGAAGGTTGAATCAAAACGAATAAACACAACTTTCGAGAGAAGAGAATTGGGTTCATAAATATCTTCTCGGCACACCCCTGCATTTTACTCTAACGAAGTTATTCATGTAGAGAACATGATGTTTTGCTCTACTCGTTTTTTTCACAACAAATCATTGCTATCTAAGAATGTGGTAAATGGCATATAATCAACACGTTTTTTTAAAAAAATCACGCTTTTGGGCTAAGTCAGAAAATTCGGAAAAAAGTCTGATAACTAAATGATGTTTAACACTCGTCTCTGAAAAAAGGCAGGTAAGTTGTACTTTAATCAAAGTGGTCTGTAGTAGTAATAACTCAGTAATTTTCAATGTTTACTCTACTTCCACACTATCCTCATTTTCGGAACTATATGGAACACATGTCAGCTTGGTGTAAAACGTTACTTCTTCTGGTAAAAAGACATGTTGCAGGAGCTGCTTAATATCATCCAGTTTCGCTTTCTTAATAGGAAGATAAGAATGGTAAGCTCTGAGCAAACGGCTAGATGTCATTGATGACAACAAGTTTTCTACTTTTTTTCCTCTCTTAAGCAGCTGAAACGGTGTTGAGCAACTACCAGTCATAACATATCTGCAAAAAGGCCGATGCTTTCTAAACAACATACCTCGAAGTGAAGAAATACCTGTAGGTGGTTTCAGAAAGGGGCCGTAGGCTGCTTTGTAATTTTTCACAGTGACAATAGGCCTATGATCTTTTTCTAAGTCATCTGTCACAGGATGTTCCACAAAAACTATGCGGAAAGGGTTATCTATGACAGTTTTCTCAATCAAGAAAATCCATTTCAATGGTTTCACAACCTTGTCTTTTTTGCGTCGCTTTTTCTCAATATGTGCAAAATCTCGATCACATGGCATACGACTCTGACCTGGAATCGGATAATGAATGTGAATCTCATCCAATTTTTTATGAGCTGTGGCGTACAAAAATGAAAACAAATATCTGTTTTTATTTTGCGAGAAGCAGTTGTCTGCGAATATGTGTAGCTTGCGAATTTTGTTGCTTAATCTTTTGATATAGAAGTCCAGACAACTGATCACCTCGTTGGGGCCTTTTGCTGCAAAATTCTCGCTGTATATAAACATCCACGCATTATTGTTAACATTGTCATGAATACAGAAATTATGGAGCCATAACTGTCGTTTATAGTACTCTTGACCAACATTAGTTAATGGCAGGGGTAAATTTTTTTGAAAATCCATAGCTATTACTGCAACATCACAGTCATCCTTCATTGAAAGAGCAGATTCGGTCACTTCACAGAGTTGAGTGTGAAACACCTCTGCTTTTCGAACGTGAAGTTCATGCTCTACTTCAATTCTCTTTACTTCACTGGCATCACTATTCACTTTTGCAACTGCAAGGCTAGCTTGTTGCTTTTCACATGTATCACATACATCTGTTCGTGGGTATCCAAATGATATATTGAATTCGTAATTAAAAATGTGCTTGTAAAGCGAATATTTGCAATCATTGGTAAGATCTGGGTTTTCTCGCAGAAAGAGGCGATGCATTTCTGCGATTGTCAAAGATGAGTCTAGGTATTTCTTGTGTTCATTTTTTGAATGGCTGTAATGGCTTTCCCGCGCTGGGAACATGCTGATATGCTCTCGGATACGACTTTTGACCGTGTCAGGTATTTGACTGTGGTTATCATGCTTACCACGATTGTCAGCCACGTCTGACGAAAAGTTCAAAACTTTTTTTTTAAGTCTAGACGCTTTAATGCCATGAAGTCCCAAAAATGCAGCTTTGCACACTCGCACAGTTTTTTGTTTAACAGTCACGGCATAAACAAAACTGTTTCGCGTAACACCTCTTTGGCTTCTAGGCCTCCGTTGAATTTTGTCAGCATCTTTCTTCTGAACGCATCCTCTAAGATACGCATTTTGAAGTTCGTGATTCTTAATTTTATTGAATTTTTCAATTACTGATTTTCGTTCCTCCTCAGTAAGCAACGCATAGCAATTGCATCGACAATACACTGTAAGTTGATGTCGTTGAGGTATGTTTTTTCCTGAGTATGTAACATGTTCAATACCTAAAAAAACAATACAAACATAATGTTTCTATTAAGTGTGTTAGATTTAATTGTTGTATAACGTACCCCTCTTGTGTACAGGGCAGCCTGAACACAATATTTTACACACTGATGCCTAACGTAGTGATTTATTAATTAATTGTTAGTTTGGGCTCTCAGCTTTGAAACAGATTGATCATCTTATCATTAGACACTGGTAGACTGCACCCCCTATCAACTAAGGTGCAATGAACGTCTAAGAGGGATGCTATATGAGTTAACATCTAATTTGGGAAATCTTTTTTACAACTTAACTGAGTTAAAAATGCAACTGCAGAACCAGATCACAAAAACCAGAGCTTACCTTGTGCTTTTGCTGCTTTTATAAGATTCTTTTTCCACTTTAAAGGATCAGATTTTCTTCTTTTAGATTTAGTACACGTGGGTGGACTCATAACAACTTTTTACATTATAAGCTAAAAATTTTTAACAAATTTAGTTAATTTATTTCATTGCCAAGTTGCCACAGCCAGAATACAGTGAAGGGATTTCACGGTTTTCCCTGTGACATGTCACCAAGTTGTAAAAGTGGTAATGTCCAGCTAAATGCAATTACCAGTGATACAACATTTAAAGTGAGCTTGTTGGTTGGTCTCAACAACATTATCCATTGTCCTTTCAATACTGTGCGTCAAACAGAGAAACTATATGCATAATTATCAATATTATACCAGTGTGTAGTCTTCGAGTTTGACTCAAATTGGACTCAAAGTCCATCCTACACTTTTTCTTCTGCCCCTGATTCTTAAACAACATTCATTTTCTGCCCCTTTGTTTCTTAAACTGCACAAGACCTGAAAGCAAAAGGGTTTGCTACACTAGCAAGAAATCACCAAACTTTCTAATTCTGATTATTAAATCTAAAATGACATATATATAGATCTGATATCACTGATGAGCTTCAATTAGCGTGAAACCGATCATGGATTATTTATCTTCCACTTACTTTTTTGCGGTTGTTTATTTTTCTTTTTTTAACAGTATTATAATACTTTAGGCAATTTTTTGTTTTGCTCATGGCATTGTCAAGTGCACGTAAATGGCAAAATACTGTAGCTAGTTTTTTAGTTCAAGAAAGCATCTACTTCTGATATTAAGCAAAACTATAACCTTAGCTGTGAACTGAATGCTGCTACGAACTGTTTCTCCAGGTGAAATAATGCTGTTATTTGTAACCCATTAACATTTAGGGTTCAATAGACACTGCCCTTGCCTATAGGCATACTGCGCCAACGTTTGATCAGAAGATTCTCATTTATAGTCTGGTCTCAAAAACTAAACTTCATTCGCATTTGCTCCATATCTGGTTGACAGATTAACCATATTGCCTTACTACTAGCACAGTTAAGTCACTTAATTACCAAGCCTAGTCTACAATAATTACTTCTGTTTAGAACTAGTTTCATCCCGTATTTTAGAATACACTTAACTCCATTTCCTGCCATGGGTTAATACACAATAATTTAGCCAACCGCTTTAAATATTTACTTCTAAAACTTCAAAAAAATGGTTTTAATTCAAGTTTCTTCCTGGCTTTACCCCACCCACAAAACGGTTACGCCTGCGCCAAGGTACAACTTTTGCAGTAGCAACTGATGTCATGTGACTGAGTTCTTGTATCCCATTGGCCAATACGAATGTGAGTACTTTTTGCTTGCTTAGTGTGACTTGACCACTTTTCGAATGATTAAAAATGCAATTTTCAAAATTCTGGTGTGTTAATACATTGATTTGGCTACTTTTTCCGCGCCAATTTTTGTCTCATATGACTTAGATTGTCAAAAGCAGACTGGGTCATACGTTAACTGAATTTTGTAAAAACTTGACTTCGGTACTTTTAGAAATAGCCTCTTCAAATTATCCTCGAATTTTCATCGGCCGTAGAAAAAATTCATGGATATTGCAAGGCTGTATGTTTGTGTGATACTCTAAAATGCAACCGACCAAGGATAAATTCGAGGATATTTTCAAATATGAAATCGGAGATAAAACTAGGACATATCGAAAAGATCCACAAATAGGCCTACCAGTACGTCCATTCTGAGGTACGATGATTCAAAGAAGTATCTACGCAGTAATATGCATCTTCCTTGATCTTGGTATAAATTAGGGTTGTTTTTCTGCGGTAAACCTGGGTTAATTCGTGGATACAACCCTGCTGCAATGACATAGGCTATTTAGATCTACCCTAGCATACCAGACCTTAGCATCAAAATGGTATTGACACATTTTTCTTTAATTTCTTTAATAAACAAATAAGAAACTCAAAAGTAAAGTGACTTACGGTTCGGGTGGAAACGATTCAGAAATAGACTTTGTATCTACGCCTGTGGTTCTCAACCTGTTTTAGCTCCAGAGCCAAATTTAAAGCCTTAAAATTGTATGGAGCCGCATTCAAACAGCGCAAGTTGAAATTGCAGTAAAACACAACTGAAACATGTAGGCCGTTTTAAGATGAGAACAACGACTAAACTCAGAGATGTAATTCAAAAGAAGAGCACAAGCTTTGATTGACGGTTTGCTTTACATTTTACCTTCACTAACCGCTAATTAATATTTTTTTCGAAACTACCCGAACTTTACGCAGTGTGAGGGTTAACCTGCTAGCGATTTTTGAAAATTGCGAAAAATAATAGGGCATTATGACATCATAAAAGAGTCGCCACAGCTGAAAAGTTGCACATGGAGTTGGCCGAGTGGTTGGTGCATTGGGCTTCGAAGCTGGCTTCGCGGGTTCGATGCTCAACTAGATCATCTCCATGATGCATGTAGGCTACTTCATTACCACAAAAATCCTAAGCTGCAATTAAGTGGCTTGAAATAATAGCAAAAAAAAAAAAAAAGTTGAAGTCAAAAGGACCAAACAGCGACGGACGTGACATCAACTCAACTACTGATTTCTGATCGCTTTTACGTTACTACAGGTTTTTAATTTCAAGTCATTAATTAATTTTCAAAGGATTAATGAGAGCCGCAAAAACAATAGCTCAGAGCCGCGGTTGAGACACAGGCTAGTGGTAGATGATGTGGAGGAGCAGAAATTGAAGAAGTCAGTGAAGAAGAGTAAAAAAGTGAGATGGAGGGTGTGGAAACTGAAGGAAAAAGAGATCAAAAGGAAGTTTGAAGAAAGAGTAATGGAATTAGTGGACATTGATTCAATGGATTTTTGGGGATCTTATCAGAATAGAGTTTTACAGGTTTGTGATAAACTGTGAGGAAAGACGAAAGTGAGGGGAGATCGGGGAAACACATGGTGGGGAAGCAAAGGATGCAATAGATTGGAAAAAGAAAGCGTTCAAATTGTGGTGCTTGAATCGATCTGCGGAAAGGAAAATAGGAAAGCCAGAAATGAAACAAAGGAAATAATTACAAAAGCCATGAAGCAAAAGGCAGAAGAGAAGATGAGTGAGCTATTCACCAAACCAAACGACGTTTTCAAGTTTCTGAAATTTATGAAAAAGAAGGGAAGGAACATAGAAGGTGGAGGTTGCACGAGGGATAAAGATGGGAGACTTACAGTCAATGAGAGAGATCATGGGAAATTATGGAAGGAACACATGGAAAAAATTATTATGAATGTGGAAAATGATAGGAATCAGATAGTGGAAGTGGATAAGAGGGGGTGGATGGAAGCTATGAACAAGATAAAGTTGGGAAAGGCAGCTGGACCCTCAGAAGTAAATATGGATATGATAATAGCGAGTGGAAAGTTAGGTGTTGGAGTAATAAAGAAGCTTTGTCTGAGAGTGCTTGATGGGAAAGGTATGTCAGAAGAATGGAAAACAAGTGTTGTTGTGTCAATCTTTAAAGGAAGGGGGGATGCGGTGGATTGTGGGACATACAGAGGAGTAAAGCTGCTACAGCATGCAATGAAGATAGTGGAGAGAGTGATGGAGAACAGAATAAGAGGATTGGCAACGATAAATGACCTGCAATTTGGCTTTATGCCTGGAAAGGGCACGACTCATACATAGTTTGTATTTTTTTGTTTCATATCCTCCTATCACGAGAAAGCTATACGAGCTCGCTTAGGAGAAGTCAGCCGTCTGTCTACCACACCAAGATGGGGGAATCCCGCTAAGTGCCTTTCCCAACGGCACAACAAGTAAACTTGCCGGCTTGCTTTCTACTTTAATGCTGAGCGTCAAGCAGGGAAGCTGCAAATACCAATTTTAGAGTCATTGGTTTGACCCGACTCGGAATCAAACCCAAGTCTACAGCTCCCGAAGCGGACGCTCTTACTATTCGGCCATCTAAGCTGTTGTTTATTCTTTGGAGAATGCAAGAGGAGTTTCGTGGAAGAGAGGAAAAGCTAAACATGTGTTTTGTGGACTTAGAATTTAAGGCATTTGATAGGGTACCGAGAAAAATGATAAAAATGGGCATAAAGAAAGAAAGGATTGGCAGTAGTGTTGGTGTAAGCAGCGATGAGTTTGTATGAGGGTTCAAGGACAAAAGTTAGAGTTGAATTAGAGACATGGGAAGAATTTGGGATACGGTTTGGTGTGCATCAAGGGTCTGTGCTATCACCACTGATATTTGCTTTTGTGGAAGAAAAGGATTGTTGAATGAAATTTTGTACGCGTATGATCTGGTGCTGATGAGTGAAAGTTTGGAAGATTTCTGGGAGAGGTTCCGAAGATGGAAAAGTGCATTGGAAGGCAAGGGATTAAAAGTGAATGTTGGAAAAACTAAGATGATGGTGAGCGGAACGAAAGGAGAAATTATTTCGAGCAAAATAGATCCTTGTGGAATATGTGGGAAAAGGGTTGGGTCTAATGCTGTGTGCTGCACACAGTGCACGAAGTGGGTACATGGAAGATGCACGAAAATGCAGAAAAATAACCTGTAGTTCTACTAGACATTTTGTTTGTAGAAGATGCACATATGTTGGAGATGGCACGGAAAAATCAGTGGAGATACTGTGCGATAAAGTGGAGACTGCGAAAGGATTTTGTTATTTAGGAGACAGGCTGAATGCTAGTGCTGGATGTGAAACTGACGTAACATCAAGAGGTAAGATTGGATGGATGAAATTTAGAGAATACAGAGAGTTGTTACTTGGGAGAAGGTTTTCTTTGAGAATGAAAGGAATGGTTTATCGTAGTCACGTGGTGTTTGAGGGAGAGTGGAATGGCAATTTTGAGAAGAACTGAAAGAACCATGGTGAGGTCAATGTGTGGAGTAAAATTAATGAATAGAAAGAATATGGAGGTGCTGATGGAGATGTTGGGTTCGAAGGAAATGTTGGATAGAATGGCAAAGGCGATTGGAGTAAAATGGTATGGACATGTGATTAGAAGAGATGATGATAATATACTGAAGAAGGCAACGATGCTAGAAGTGAATAGTCAATGAAAGCGAGGACGACCAAAAATGACATGGAGGAGGCAGGTGGAAGAGAGTGTCAAGAAAAACGGGTTGAAGATCGAGGAAATTGCAGATTGAACAAGATGAAGAAAAGGTTTGAGAGCGATCGCGGAAGGTATGAGATGCATTCGGCCACCTTTGGTGAAGAAGAAAAAACCGGATTGAAACTTCACGATAATGAAAAATAAAACAAAAAAATGGTCACAAATGTCTTAGTCCTCAACTTCCACGGTAGAGTCACTTGCTTCTACCACACCAATCTCCTGCCTGAGATAGTACTGTGGCAACTGCTGTGCCCAAAGTGTGATGTGGAACATTTTTATGATTGGTGTAAACCAAACATCCTGCAAAACAAGGATACACTGAAAACTTTAGCAAACAATGAAAAAAAAGCTAGTAGGCACTTTTATTGTCTAGCTATTATTCTCCTTCGAAAATTCAAAGAGTCTTAATCAATGCGTATCCAAATTTGACAAGGTATGCTGTAACTCAAACAGCCTAGTACAATCGATCAGCAGATGATAGTCCCTTTTAACAAAATGGGTTGCGATTTAATATTTTCTGCCGGTCTTGTTTATGTTGGCGGTTGGCTCAAGAGGACTCAAAATGATGGTGGTAAAAGTAGAGCAGCTACAATATTCCGACCAAACTCACAAGTCGAGAAAGCACCCACTCTCGGGAAACATTTTATTCCTTGTAAATTACCAGTTTGGTTGGTATCAGTTTAAACGTGCTGAAGAGGAAATCAGCACGTTATTACTGCTAAACGAAACTATACAACGCGTAGTTAAAACATGAATTCTAAACGACAGCAGCAATTCCATGACATGTACCAGCTTGCCGTAAGTTTTGACCCACTAGGTAAGTAGCCGTTAATCTACTAACGAGTCGTTTAAAATAACACTTGCATATTGTACTGGTAAGATGATTTAGTCAAACTGCACAGTGCACATGTTTGTTACCCCTCTACCCATCCACGGAACTTGTGTTAGCTAGTAATCCTAAAAATGTCCAGGGACATCAGAAATTTGACTTGGTATACGCTATACAGCCATCAATTCAAGGAGCTTTATATAGCTTGTTAGAAGTATCTCATTCAAAAAAATTGAAAAGTTCTTACCTTTTAAGGGATTGAAAATAGCGTCGTCTCTGAAGGTTTTCTTTGTTTATTTTCTTGCAGCCCTCATCCCCGTCCAGGAAAACTGCATCGCCAATTTCTTTGAGAAGAAAATCTTGAGGAACGCTCTCACAATTCCTCTTAGTTCCTTGTGATCAATTTTTTTGCCGAGGCTTTCATAATTCTAAATAATTTTACAGTCATTTCTGAATCATAATAAAGCATTTCTAATTTAGGAATTGTTTATAAAGACAAGCTCATTCATATTCATATGATATATAGGTGATATGCATTGACGTCATCAATAAATACACGAATCAGTGTGAATAAAGTCTTGGAGGTCCAAATGCCAGTTCAGTGCTACTCCACAGCATAGAACGTCAGGGAGGTGACGGTGAAAATGGTTTCGTTTTGTGCAGTATATGGCTGTAGCAATAAGGCCAACAGCGGAAAAGGTTAAGGATATTTTAGACTTCCTAAAATAATAACACATCGATCGAAAGAGTTAGAAAAACTATCAAAGAAAAGGCAAGAAAAATGGTTATCAAATAACAAAAAAAAAGATATAGACAAGTGTGGCTACAAATGCATTCGAGTGTGCAGCGAACATTTTGTCAAAGGTATATGGAAGCAACATATGTTGTATTCTCAGTATTTTTTTTTTGCTTAACTTTGCGAAGGCCCAAAAAGGTAATTTTGAAGTACCGGTAGCCTACTGGTATCACTATGTAAGGTTGGACTGAAGAAGTAAACTGGTAAAGAGCTTCTCATTAGTCTATATAAGCGTAGTTTCAGTTGTAACAATGACATCTGTTAGAGTTAAATTCACTTTTAATTTCTGAATCCTTTGGCCCTACTCCAAATACCTTCAGGTCAGACGATTCTTGTTTGCTGTTGCCTAATTTCAGTCCTTATTCAAATAGATTTTATTATTCAAATAGATTTATTCAAATAGTCCTTATTCAAATAGATTTTATTTGAATAAGGACTGATGATGCTGTTATAGCGAAATATATCTTCTTAAATAGATTTTTATAATTGGCAGACTGATTCTGTTTTTCACCAATCGTAAACTATGACATCTGTTAGATGAGAAAAACAAATGTTGTGGTTAGCAGGCAAGGGGTACTGGGTGCTTATTGCTTTGCCAGAATAGAGACTGGTAGAGGGAGCAATAGGGTACTGCGTGATGGGCATGCAGGTACGATATGGGATGTTCGCTCTACGGACTAGAATTACTTCCTATTTCAGAATCATATCAGTTGACCAAGTTGATAAACTTAAAAACTGTATCGAATAACCATAGATTGATACAGTTTTGCAACCATGCATTGATACATTGAATAACCATAGATTGATATAGATTGATACAGTGGCTGCTTTCTTTGTACAACTTTATGGTGGAGCCTCTGTGTTACTGATAATTGTTTGATTTTAAACATCAAGATACCTAACTGTGAATACCAATTTTAAAAAGAAACTATGGCAGCATGCATGAAGAATCTGAAAAAAGTTAAACTGTTTTTAGAAAATTTGAGTTATTTACCTCCTGTCGCTTTGTTTAGACAATCGTAAACAATATTAACAAACATAGGAACTGGTAAGTTGACCACCCGTTAAAGTAACACAGCAAAGACCAGGTTTAACTAAGGAGCATGGAAAACAATAGCAATCACAAATGTTTTTTTAACAAATTTGGAATGCTTGTGTTTTTAGGTCATTGATAACATTATTTTTTAAATTTGAGGGGTAGCAGTTTCCTTTCTAAAGCATCGGCTTTATATTCCTATTTTGATATTACCAGAACTCAAGAATATGCAACAATTACTTTTAAAATTCAGTTATTGCTCAATTTGTTATCCTAAACCTGATATTTACGCAATAAACAGCTATGCTAAATACAGAACCAATGTAGCATGACTAATAATAATTCTTGTATAATTGTTTTTGTTCAAGGAAAACCTGCTAAATTGGAAGATGAACAAAGAGCTCATTACAACTCATTTGCAGTGCATCTATTAATGTGCCACACGTTGCTTATGAATTGCTTAGTGAATTGAAAATACTTTTGATATTAGTGTTCAATCAAGAGTTTTCTTTATTAGAGTTGTCCGACTCTATCACGTGATTTCGTTTTTACGCATGAGTACTTATAGATCGATTTCAGCAGACTACAGTCAGCTTGCATTGTGAAAAGTGACTAAAGCCTTCAAACGCCGGAGTTAAGCTAACGAATTAGCTAAATTTGATTTCAATTACGTGAAGGATAGTTTTACAGACATTTGCAAGAGAATTTTTAGTGATATGTAGCCTAGTTAGCAAAAACTGATTTAAATAACGTGAAGGATAGTTTTAGTGATTAGGTAGTCTATATAGCTGCACATTAGCATGGGTTACTAAGACACCCTTTGTTGGACACAAACTGCATTTAGTGATAGACGAGAGTTCCAGTCTAAATGTCATTTCAAATCGAAATTGATTTCTATCATTAAAACTTTTGGAGTAATATTTTCAGGAATTTGATCCAAATTAAATTCGACATTTTCTGAATGCAAAATATTTTACATTAATTGTTTTTTGATTTTTTATTAGACCTTAGCTGTAAAAATAACCATTAAAGCTTATGGATCTTATTGAAAACAGGAAAAGTAGGGGACCTATCGCACAAGTTTTACTGAATTCAATTTTTTGTCCAACTGGTTGGACAATATATTAGGCCAAATGCTTTTTAGTTTGTTGGACTTAGTTGTAACGACATCGCTATCAATGCGGGAGGTCTGGGGTTCGCGCCTTGGGCCGGTCAAATCGGACAAAGTATCGCCAAGGACTCGTCACCGCGCTGTTTTCTTCGAACTTTGAAGCTGAGTTGCTTGGGCGATCAGCGGCGGAAACGGGTCCCGCTACTTGTTACACGCTTTGGCGGAATACCGCGAGTATAATGACGGCTTGATTTTTTTGGATTTTATTTTGTGATGAAACTCTTCTGTACCAAAATGAAAAAATTCGAAATGCTCACGGTAAATTTATTTGCAGTTAAAAAATGTCACTCAAACGTCCCCACGGGGATCTTTTGTCAATAAAGTGGTAACCTTCCGACCGCTACATGATTAAGCGATTTAAAGTAATTGCAAATGTCTCTTAAAAATTGTTGCTGTAATCGGAAAACGAACGAATGTTTATTCATATAAAACGAATGTTGAAATCTTAATAGTAGACTCGCTTAACCACCAGTGCACAGAGATGGGCATTTATCGGAGATATAGTTTTGATTTGTTGATTACCGATATCGCTTTTGTAGTACATTTTGTTATCGTCGATGAATTATCGAGATAAACGATTCTTCATGCACACAGTGTTCAAAGTTAGTGAGGTGGTGCTGTGGAAAAATACGCAGTGTTCATAAAGTCTTGTTGCGATTTTAAAAAATGTCTCTTTGTTTTGTTGCCACGGCAGAGTTCGTGAACTGCTTTCTTTTCTTAAAAATCTAGAAAAATAGTTTTGGTATTTGACTCCAAAAAAGCTTCGTCAAACACATCGAAAATTTAATGCAACATATATCGGAAGAATTTATCGATTACCGATATCACTTTAAGAAATTGAAATTTACCGATTATAATCGGTATCGCCCAGGGATTTTTTGAAATTATCGGTTATCGTTATTGCTTAAGTACAGAAAATTTTAGCCTATCGTGCCCATCACTGCCAGTGCAAATGAAAAATTAGCCAAGTATTTTGAACAATAGGTTATCAGTACGGAACATCAGAATAGCTTTGAAAAAGCTGTTTTCGCCAGGGAGTCGAACCGTTTAATTTGTACGGTTCAGAATCGGTTTGGGTTCAACAGCGGTTTCAAATTTCGGTTCAGTTCTGGTTAAGGTTCAGATAAATTGAAACGCTCTGGTTTGGGTTCGCTCCAGTAAAAAATATTTCAAACCGGTTCATAAAGTTCCGGTTCAAGTTCGCAGTTAAAAATGGAATAATTCTAGTAACATATTTAAAAAATGAAACGTACAAAGCAATTTTTCTTCGCATTGACAGGCCACTATAATGCATAAAATACTAGTAGTGAAACCAGTTTCGAGATAATTAAATTGCTACTATGCTTCGACGCCGGCGGCCTAATCTTTGATAAAGAAACATATCTTCACATTGACGGGCCAATGCACAGCTTGTAGTGCTGTGCAAGTACTGTATTTCTTTTAATATAAGCCACCTTCAAAGTGTCAGTCGGTTACGCCGATCAAAGTGACGCGTGTGACCTCACGGAGCGAGCCGCTTTTTTAATCGGTTCGATTAAGGTTCGCAAGTACTCAAATTATTCGGTTCAGTGCCGGTTCGCTCTTTGAAATTTTGAAAAATACGATTCAGGTTCGACCAAATTAGCGTAAAACCGGTTGATAAAACTTCGGTTCGACTCCCTGGTTTTCGCATTTGGAAAAACCTCTATCATAAATAGTCTCGATAGCTTTGAAAAAAGCTGTTGTATACCAGAAATTTTTTGTGACGCGCTCGTCAAATATTAATAATGTGTGCTGTGCAAGCTTCCAAAGATCTCAAATTAACCACCGCAATTTTTTTTAACTAAAAAAATCGACATTAAGGCTCAAAATTTGAAACTAACCTACTTTGTGCAGAAAAAACTGCTCGGGTAGCGTTACTTTATGCTGAAAATACTAGTTATCGAAAATGCTAGGCTTACTCGTTATCGAAAAAGCTGCTCGTGTAAAAGTCTACTGTTACTTTCTTTTACACCACTGCGTATTAGCCTACCTGCGTCAAGCATTTTTTGCTAAATATGCTAAGAAAAGTAGTGGCGAAATATCAGGGTAGGCTATAAGTTTGCTTTTCTTTGGCGCAGTAGCAGAGCATTGCTAGTTGTTGGCACTAAGTTTTTAAAAACAAATTCGTGCATTTCATGTTATGATTTCAAAGCAAATAAAAAAAATAATGCTGCTGCAAGCTACAAGACTGGATTCAGACTTTCAGAGTTGCCGGATTGCTGCATTCTTATGCTGCTGCTGCTATTGTATCTTATGCACTGCTACGTTTCTGTGAGACAATTGATCTATTAGTATTGAAGCGTAACCATTATAATAAAGAAACAAAAATGAGAAAGAGTCGGACAACTCTTATAGAGAAAACTCTGGTTCAATATTTGCAGATTTGGAGTAAAGATTTGTGTTATCAAGAGTTACCTATTATAATTTATGTTCAAAGTAATAGCGTTATTGCTCTATCTTTTTTGTTTCAGTTGGTCTGAGCTTGAGATGTTGGGGCAGGTATTAGTAAGAGTTTGTGTCACCACTGTCATCCATTTTTTGATTTGTTATACTAAGCAAGGATTGTAGTCAATGTCCATATCACGGCAAAACTAACTATTTTGCAACCTGCATATGATGATGTTAATATTATAATGGATTTGGCATGCATATTTGAAACTTCTTTTTTATAGCTATGTTAAAGGCTGTAATAAGTTCATGTCATACTGCCAAAGTCTGTCAAAGCGAGGAGGACGGTACTGCCGATGTCTGTCAAAGAGAGGAGGACAATGCAAATCAGGAGTATGAATGTGCTGCACCTGTTGAAGAACTCAGGTTCAAAGGTAAATTGTTTGATAATTGTTTTGATGCATTTTTCAGTATCCCTCCAGTTTGTAATGTGCAAGCACACTGATAACTCAGTAATTGGCAATTTGTTTGCAGATCTTAAATTAGTATCGTACTTGTCATAAATTAGCCACACTTGTAAAGCATTTGCGAATTTGCAGAGAGTTTCACTTAAAAATAAAAAAACATTGCAAGCAAGGGTGGAATCCGAAACTCAAACCTAAACCTGAAAACCCGGTTTTAAAGGAAATTTTGGAAACCCAAACTGAAACTGACACCTACTTAGCCAAATTTTTGAAAACCTAAACTAAAACCAAAACCTTTTTTTTTAAAACGGCAAAACCGAAATTGAACCTAAAACCTGTTCAAAATTTTCTAAGGTTTTGGGTTTTAAAAATTGTCATGACCAACACTGCCAATACAGTTCTTTTAATGCTGAGCGTCAAATAGAGAAGCTGTGAATACTAATTTTTGAGTCTTTGGTTTCACCGGTTTCGGAATTTCACCCAAATCGACAACTTCTGAAGCAATTGCTCTCCTCACTTGGCCATCTGAGCTGCTACTGGAAACTATTTTTCAACAGCCGTGAAACCGAACCAAAACTGAAACCTGACATCTGGGTTATAACACACCGAAACTGAAACTGACTCTCTAACGCCAAGTAGCTAGGTTTGCACCCTTGATTGCAAGTACCATAGGGCTATGTTGCATACATTAAGTTCTAGAGCTACCTGCACGTTAGACAACAACTTCAGCACGTCGAAGTTTGTCTGAATTGCAATGAGTACTTTTAACCATTTCCGATTTAAAGTATTACAACTTTCATTGTGACCAATCCTTATACTTGGTTTTTAGCACGTAGTTTGTTCAAGATCTATGTTTTCGTCTGCAAGCAGTTTCTTCTTGCCCTTGATTGATGAGTAACATTCAGCGTTTGTCTGCTGTTAAGTTTGATTGGTATAGTACTTCATTCCGTAGGTGGCGGAACCGGGGGGGCCGAGGGGACCCTGGCCCCCCCACTTTTTTTTCAGGGGGGGGGCTGGGGGGCCCTAATTTACGCGTTTATTTCTACAATGTTGCCTCTGCATGAATGTATTTGAAACTAAATAGGCCTACCATCGAAATTAAAACCCAGGAAAAAGCTTAAATCCAGAGATGTCTTCGTTAAAATTTTGTTTGTGCGATGTAGTAACAGAAACTAGAAGCAAGAACCGTGGGTCTGAAGCCCACATAAATTGGACATGTCACACGTGGACAGGCTGAATATGGGTTGTAGGCATAGGACCGGATTTACGTGTAGGATAAACAGGCTGAAACCTAGGGCCTCGTAGAAAATGGGGGGCCTCATCACGAACAATCGAGACCTTTTTTTGTTCTCTTCACCGATACTTTCACGGGAAAACAGAACGTCGGAGTACGTGCATACCTTTTTTTGCTCTTTACTATACCAATATTTTCAGTGAAAACAGGACATCTGAGGACGTAAAGACCTTTTTTTTGCTCTTCCAATCAGTGTGATCAAATAGCGTAGGGCCTCTCATTGTCTAAATTCGGCCCTCTGGAGCTTATTTAGAGGGGGGCATTGTGCCATGGCCCCCTTTTGACTCTGCCTTTTAGTAAAAAAGAACAATACTGATGGTGTAAATTCTAACGAATTTACAGCTATATTTTTTCTCGACTTAAAAAAAGCATTCGATACTGTCTGTCATAACATTCTTTTATCCAAATTAAATCATTACGGAATTCGGGGCCCAGCTTTAAAATTACTAAGTTCCTTCTTAGAAAGAAAACAGTATGTATCCCTCAATGGTTCAAATTCAGTTTTGTGTGATAATGATTTTGGAGTACCTCAAGGCTCCGTTCTTGGTCCTCTTCTCTTTTTACTGTACGTAAATGACATGCCTAATGCAGTCTGTAGTATTCCGAGATTATTTGCTGACGATACCTGCCTACTACTTCATCACCCAGATTTGACTATTTTACATGATAATTTAAATCGCGAAATTTCTCTGTTGCATGAATGGTGCAACTCGAATAAACTAACCATTAACCCCCTAAAAAGTCACCTCCTCCTAATCCCGCCAAAGCTCAATAAAAATAACCTCAATTTTTCAATTATGCTCAATAACACTAATATATCTACCGAAAGTAATGTTAACTACTTAGGTATATCTCTCGATTCCCGATTAAATTTTCAATCCCATATAAATATTATGGAGCAAAAAATATCACGGGGAGTTGGCATTCTATATAAACTAAAACCCATTTTACCACAATGTGCTTTACTAAAATTGTACTACTCTTTAATCCATCCTTACCTTATATATGGAATAATAGTTTGGGGATCAACATTTCCTACCTATCTACGTAAATTAAGTATTCTACAAAACAAAGCAGTTAAATTAATAGGAGATGGTAACTATTCCGAAAGAGCAACTCCATTCTTCATTAAATTAAAGATTTTAAAAATTCCTGAACTGTTTAAATTAGAAGTAGCCAAATTAGTACACAAACATGTCCACAATAATTTACCTATTCCTCTTTCTAATCTTCAAAAAATCACACGAATCATCTACTCGTTCAACTAGATTTTCTTCAAACCCTTTTAATCTATCGATTCCTCTTTATCGTTCAAGCAGGTTGCAGCGTTGCATCAGGTATCAGGGTGCTAAAGTATGGAATTCAATCCCTACGGAAATTAGAAAACTACCCGAAACATCTTTTAACTCTAACTTAAAGAAACATTTCATTGAATTGTATACAACTGATATTTTTGGTTAAAGCTGAGAAGATATTATACAAGCGAAGGGCCTCTCTTGGTCCTTTTTGGCTTGTATTTAATATTTATGATGTCGTCTGGGGTGGCTGCTTGACTAGATGACCGAGGAGGTCCTTTCGCAGTTTCCCTGTCGCCAACAACTACCGGTACGCTATATTGTATGCTTTTTTTTGTTACTTTCTTTGTTTTTTGTTGTTTTGTGGTGATGAAATAAAATGAATGAATGAATGGTGCCAAGTGACTACAGTATGCCAGATTCTTTGGTGGTTTCTGTAGCTTATGGCCAGGGGCGAATCCAGAGGGAAAAGATAAGGGATATGCATCCTCCCACCAGCCATTTTCAAAAATGTTTGTGATGCATACAATTTTTCTATAATTTCGAACCCCTTTGATAGCTATAAGTCTTAAGCACGCATAAGTAAAAATATGCGAACAAAATGCATCATATTTGGCGAAACACCCAGAATTAGGGTCAAAAAAATTAAACATAATTCGCCTGAAAATTATCCAAAAGGGACTACCGGTAAAATAGCCATTAGCCTAGAACTTTCCTGGTTTAATCGGCTTCAAATTAGTTCTGCCGAAAAAAATACGCTGGAAAAAATGTGGAAATTATGCCCCCCCCTTTTCAAAATTTCTCGTTACGCAACTGCCGTCCTTGGTTGTGGATGAAGAAAATCTGGTCATTGGTTTTGGGCCCCCTCACTTTAGAAATGCTTCCGCCATCGCTGCTTTATTCATACTACTTGTTTGTCCAAAAAGTTATAATATTATTGTTATCGGCAAATAAAATACAGTAATGCAGGACAAGAAAACTGCAAAACGACCACCTGGTCTTCGATTAAACAGCCACCCTTCAATGTAAATTTTACTTATTATATTCGTTTTATTTCATTCCTCATAAAGTGTAATGTGTACATTTTCCGATAAAGTTTAAGTCTTTATGTTACAAGCAGTATGGAACTGAAAAAGATAAAGAAATTATTGCACTGATATACAGAAATTAGTTATTCATCTCCAGATATAGCCTTTCTACATTTTCTGACGCCCAACAATGTTTAAATTATATGAATAAAATCCAAGTTTTATTACTGGATGGCGTGTAGTACCATTTGCATGCAAAAAGCCACGTACTTTTTTCCTTAAATGTAACGGTTGCGCTGTGACATTTACGTGCGGTGGCCTAGCTTTTGCGTTTTGCTTCAGTCGTATTGTTTTTTTAAGTAAAGGAAATTGTGCTAGAAACACTATTATGCAGAAAATTAAGTAAACTACTGGTACTACAGTACTTGGTTGTGTGTTTTTTAGATGCATGTTCAAACAGAAATCTCAGGACATGACATCAGTAACTTACAAAATGCTGCCAACATTCAAGTAAAAGAATTGGTCAATATAAAAGAAAAAATTCTTCAACTTCCTTTGACAGAACAAAGTTTTGAAAAAGATGAAGAAAAATGCAAATACTATTCTGGCTTGCCAAATTTTTCAGTTTTATTTTCAATTTTGTTTGTACGCATGTGCCATATTTTCCTCAAAATAAGCTGTCCCAATTTCAAGAATTCGTATTAGTTTTACTCCGACTTCGCTTGAATCTTGGTTTTACTGATCTTTGTTACAGATTCGGCATAGCTCAATCTACTGCTTGCCGAATTTTCGATCGCTGAATTGTAGTTTTGCATGAACGTCTTAAGCATTTAGTGTTTTGGCCAGATCGGGATAGCCTTCAAAAAACCATGCCTTTATCATTTCGTAGAACTTTTTGGCAAAATGTGGCCGTAATTTTAGACAGATTCGAAATATTTACAGACCGCCCGTCAACTTTATTTGCACGAGCCGTAACATGGTCTAATTACAAGCATCATAATACCGCTAAATTTCTGATGGGAGTTACTCCTCAAGGTACAATATCGTTTATTTCTAAAGCTTGGGGCAGTCGAGCCAGTGACAAGCATATTGTTGAAAATTGTTCAATCTTAGACAACCTCATTCCAGGCGACGTAGCATTAGCGGATAGGGGCTTCTCAATAGCAGACAGTGTTGGGTTTTATTGTGCGAAGTTGACAATTCCTGCTTTTACCAGAGGAGAAAAACAGTTATCTGCTGTAGATGTGGAAGAAACGCGTAAAATTGCAAACCTAAGGATTCATGTGGAAAGAGTTATTGGTTTGGTTTGAAGAAAATTTCAAATATTGCATGCCTGTGTAGCAGTAGATTCGCTTCGTTGTAGAAATGGTACACATTCTGATCTTGACAAAATTGTGGCTGTTTGCCGTGCTTTATTTAATATTTCACCTTCTGTTGTGCCTCTGTTTTGATCTTGAACTTTTATTGGTATTTCTCTGCCTGTGTAAGTGTACAGAGTAAGTTAAAAATACGACTAAAAATGTTTTTTTCATGAAATTAAAGTGTGTTGGAATGTTAATTGTTTGGTGCTGAGATTGTAGAGCGCAAATTGATGTCTGTAACCTGTATTGTTAGGAAACAGCAATGGTTGTTGCGTTCACCAACACACACACACGTTGTATCGGCTATTGGCAAGAACACTGATCCTATCTGACATACTTGTAAGTTCAGCGGATGTCAACTGCTAACCACTCAGCAATAAGTTAATTTTGAATCAATCTATTGCTAGGCCAACAAGGTAGTAGGCGATTCAGTTAGCAAGCATACGATATGACACGTTACACTACGTTAAAACACCTTACTCACTTCACTGAAAAACAAGAAAACAAAACAGAAAAAATAATAGGCTTAGGCCTACCAGCAGTAAAGCAGACAAACTGTCTTAATTACAGGCTCCTCAGTCCTCATAATTTCAAATTCAACATACACACACTAACCTTAACCTACACCTACCTCGGCAATCAATTACTAAGCACAAACACTCTAACTTAGCTTTAACAAACAATAAACAAAGGAAATATCTGCTCCAAAATCTGTCACATGGCCTCGAAAACTCCATAATTTACAGAACAAAGAAAAAAGCTAATTACGTCATACAGGGTTGCCAAAATTAGTACGATAATAGCAAAAGCGGATTTAAACAATTCCGCATTACACAAAGTGTAGCGCTAACAATGGTATTGAACTATATCGGTAACAGAGATGCATAATGAGATTTTGGTGCATCCCCAGAAAGCATTAAAGTCATGCACGATGATGTATACTGTTATAGCACGGTACATTCATGCTGGAGCGGCTCGTCGTCGTCGTCGTTTGGCGGGGCATCTCTTCCAAGACAGATGGAAGGACCAAGGCCGAGGGTTTATCCTTTTACCACCCTGGCCACCAAACTGCTTGGGTCAGATGCTGACTGTAAGGGACTTCAGCCAGCATCTTGTTTCGTCATCCAAAACCATTAGACCAAACATACCTCGGGGTGCTCGATGTATGGGACACTGTGAGATGATGTGATCTGCGGTTTGTTCACTGGCACCACACTCACAATTCGCTAGAGGAGCGAGACCCCATTTGTACATGGACGAACAGAAACGTCCAACACCAGAACGCAGACGGTTGAGCTTGACCCAGGCTGCCCTGGGCAGACCCATACCCAAGGGTCTGGAGCTAGCCTTGGTAATGAAAGCGTGGAGTGACAATGCGTTGGCAGAGTACTCCTTGTCCCATTTCGTTTTCGTCCACTCGGCTGCACGGACGTCCATCTCAGAAAGACTGTCTAGTAATTTCCGAGCAGCAGGTACAAATGAGCGTCTAGATTTCAATCTCTCCCTACATATGTCCTGTGACTCATGAAACTGGCCATGTAAAATGTGGTCAGGGACCAGGGAGCTGCGGTTGGCTAGGGAGAGTGTCGCTCCTTGGCGGCGAAGCTCAGCTGGCTGGATGCCTGAAAGAACCGGAAGGTAGACCGATGGAGTGGGACGCAGGCACCCAGTGACAATGCGCAAGGCGTCATTTATTACACTGTCGATAAGCCGTATGTGCACGCTGCGGCACCAGACTGGTGCGCAGTACTCGGCAGTCGAGTAGACCAGAGACAGGGCAGCTGTGCGTAATGTCTTAGCGCTAGCACCCCTACCTGTTCCAGCAAGTCGCCTCAACAGTGAGACGCGAGCACATAACTTCTTGCGCAATGCTTCCAGGTGAGGACGATATGTGAGCGATCTGTCCAGTTTGACCCCAAGATAAGTGGGAACTGAATCAATCAATCAATCAATTTATTTATTTTTTCGTGTAAACAATAAATACGTCGTGCAGTTAAAAAAAAAAAAATACTATGAATTGAATAACACGAACGGAGGCTGTGAAGGGACCTACTGGTGCGCAAGTCTTCGAGTCAAACAGCCACCGAAGATTAAAAAGTCAATCAAAGTTTGAGCAACAACTGTACGAGTACAAGCAGTTGAGTAACATTTTTTGTTCCAATAACCTAGTATGAGAATAAATCATTAGAGAATTAGATTTTTAACAGTCGAGTAAATGCTGCTTTAGCAATTTTACAAATCTTGGGAAGGGATTAATTCGAATGTCTTTAGGAATATTGTTCCAAATATTTGACCCTTGATAAAGAAATGATTGTTGAAGTTTGTTTGTTTTAAAAAGGGGGATTGTGAAGTCGTTAGAGGTGGTTCTGCGGGTGGATCGGGAGTGAGCCTGCGATGACTTAACAAAACATTTGCTTAATTTGTGAGGTTCTTGTTTCACAAAAATTCTATACATAATCTTTGCTACTTCTAGTTGGTAGATTTGGTTAAACTTTAAAATATTCATTTCGCGATATAATGGATTAAGACTATCGAATTTTTTTGCGCCAGAGATAATTGTAACGGCACGATTTAAAAAAGTTGTAATCCTTTGAATATTACTTTTGTAAGTAGATCCCCAAACAGGAAGTGCGTACGTTAATTGGGAATATACAAGAGCATAGTAGAGTTGCAACAGTGTCTCTTTTGGTAAGTAATATTTCAATTTTCCCATTACACCAACGGAACATGCAATTTTCCGTTCAATACATTTGATGTGTTGTTTAAATGACAATTTGTTGTCAATAGTTAAACCTAAGTACTTGACGCTTGTTTGTGTAGAAATCGTATTATCATCACAGATTATTTCCATGAGCGCCGGCGGTTTATTGGTAACATGAGAAATTACTAGAGCATTGGATTTATTTGTATTGATTGTTAATTTGTTGGCTAACATCCAATGCCGCGCTTTTTCGACTACTTTATGCATTGACGGTTGTAGATCCTCCGGCGTATGCGCTTGGGTTATTAAACAAGTATCGTCCGCATACAATACTGGTGCTGATTCGAAGTTATAAAAAATGTCATTGACATATATAGTGAAAAGAATGGGTCCTAAGTTTGACCCTTGAGGGACTCCATATTGAACTATTTTCGGAGATGAACAATGACCATCGAGAAAAACATACTGACTACGACCCACTAAATAAGATCTGAATAGATTGTTTACTTTTCCACGTATGCCATAGTGAGCTAGTTTTCGCAGTAATATTTCATGAGATACTGTATCGAAAGCTTTCTTTAAGTCGAGAAATACTAATCCTGTCAGTTTTTTCTTGTTAATGTTGGAACTAATTTGGTTCACGACATCAAGTATGGCATGAGTGGTGGACATTTTTTTGCGAAAGCCATATTGGTTTTCATGAAGTACACAACGTTGCTCAAGAAAATTCATTAATCTAGATGCAATCAGTTTTTCCATTATTTTAGAAAAGTTAGATAACAACGAGATCGGACGATAATTATTAATATCATTCTTGGAACCATTTTTAAATATTGGAACAACTTTAGCAATTTTCAGACATTCGGGAAACAGACCGAATTCGAAAGAAAAGTCACATAGTTGGGTTAAGTAAGGCGTAATCAAATCACACGATATGCGAATAAAATATGCATCAACATTGTCATGCCCTGTCGATTTATTAATTTTCAGTGAATGTATGATGTTATAAACTTCGTTGTACCTAGGAGGTTCAAAGTATATTGAGGTCCTTTCTCTTTTCGGTAAGAATTTATAGAATGAATTCGGGGTATTGTTGATATTATCTGCCAACTTTTTACCTATGGAGATAAATTGCTGGTTAAATGTTTCGGACATCATGAATTTGTCAGTTACTTCTCGATTGTCAACGATCAGTCGGTTCGGTGTTTCGGCTTTTTTTGATTTATTAGTTGGGAGCACAGAGTTTATTAACTGCCACGTTTTACGAGGATCTTTTTTACTTTGCAGAAGTTGCTTTTTGAAGTAAGATTTTTTTGCACGTTCTCTTATTTTTGTCAATTTATTTGAGAATTGTCTGTAGTGTGACTTTTGAGCATCATTACCATTCAAAAAATGCGATTTGTATAAATTTTGCTTTTGTTTTATTAAAATTAACAGTTCTTTCGACAGCCACGGTTTATCCTCAAATTTACGTTGCTTACGTGAAAGCTTTTTCAACGGAGCATTTAATTCTATTGTTTTTTCAACGGTAGCAACAAAGTTTGAAAAGATTGAATGAAAGTTCTGCGAGGTTACCTCAGATATTTCTTCATTTAGTAATTGAAGATTAGTTGATAATTGCTCAAGAAAATTTTTGGAGTCAAAGTTAGATTTATCTCTTCGATATAGATATGTTTCGTTCTTTTTTGTAGGTGAGTAGTTAACAGTTACAGAGAATATTGGGTAATGATCACTGAGATCTGTTTCGATGACACCTGGCTAAATAGTCTGGGTGTCATTAGTAGTAATATTATCAATAATTGTTCGAGATTGGTTGGAAATCCGTGTTGGTAATGTGATGATTGGAAAAGCATTATTACATATCAGTGTATCTATAAAATGTTTTGCCGACGAGTTTTGTGCATTTGGAGATATGTTAATGTTAAAATCCCCCAGCAAATAGAATATGCAATTATCTCTAGTAATTTCATTTAAGCATGAATCCAAAGCTTCAATAAATTGTTCCGGATTGCTGGATGGATGACGGTATGCAACTCCTACTATATATTTTTTATTGGATTTTACGTTGGTTAGTTTTATCCAAATACTTTCACAATCAGTGCAGTCAATATCGTATTTACTGATCATTTCGAATTGAAATTTTTTGGAAACATAAATTGCAACTCCACCAGCTCTTGTATTGGAGGTAACGTGTCTAAATTCGTACCCAGGGAGAGTAACGTTGGTGATAAGTTGAGGTTTTAACCATGTTTCAGAAACGCAAATTATCTCCGGTAGGTCAGAAAAAGATTGGATAAGGTCGTAAAGAGAGGAGAAGTTTTTGTTGAGCGATCGAATGTTTACGTGTAAAAGAAATAGAGATTTTTGGGGTCTAGAGTGAAGAGGATGAGGGTTTGAAGGATAATATTGGCATGCAGCTATATGTTCAGTCAAGTCAGAGTAACAGATTTGGCTTTGTACATCAGTGGCTGTTTGAAGAAGCCCAATTAGGTCATTATTGAAAACACAATATCGATCAATGAACTGATTAATTTGCATATGGAAACGAAATAAAGAATTAAAACTAAGGGAGCAAAAAAGCAAAAAACTAAACAGCTACTAGTCGAACAACGAAGAAACCAACAGTCATAAATTGTACACAAGTATTAAGGTTCTGTACAGCTTTCAAAAATGCTGGCAAAGGGTAAATGTGCTCCGACTGAGCAAACCATCAAAAGAGATGGAACCTGTCTCAATACAACATAGAATCGAAGTGGTGCAACGTGTCACAACCACCAGAGAATCACTGCAGTTCTAACTTTCACCAGACGTCAGGACATCGATAAATAAAAAATAGGAAAGTAGGAGAGAGGCAGTATTCTTCCTCGATACAGCACGTACTTGCTAGGGCTCAGCAATTCAGTACCGGTACTTATTAAGTAGTTACACGCATAAAATTATAAATAAGTCTTTGTTCATTTTACCAAATATTTATGCCATACTTCCACTGGTGTTTGAATCACTTGTATCGTTATCACTGGTGTTTGTATCACTCGTATCGTTATCAGAATTATCGCTTGTGCGTGGCATAATACGTTTATCATTTACAAAGAGACAGTACTCGCCGTTTTGTAATTTCCAAAATGTCTTTTCCTTCTTTCTTCTTGCTTCGCGAAACAAGGGAATTAGTTTGTTTTTCTGCAGTTGCAATTCTCTGGGCAAGTGTTCAGTTGCATAAACATACGGTGTTGATGCTCGTTCTGTTCTTCGTTTAGCATTAAAGGTTTTTAAGTTCTTCAAGTTTTGGGAAAACTTTTGTTTGTCGAAAACACTAGCAAGCTTGACTATAATTGGTCTATTTATTTTTTTTCGTAGTTTATCATATATAGGAAACTGAGGTAGACGATGAATATCAACAATGTTAATGGAATTTGGATCATCAATTTTTAATCCCTCAGTTACAAAAGTTCTGAACCATAGTTCTGTTTGTTCCCTGGTTTCCCATGCATTATTTGGGTTTTCTTCAAGCCCATGTATACGATAGTTAAACCTCTTGCTGTACAGGTCTCTGCTCAGCTCATTATGACAAGCTTTAGCTTGAGCTTCTTCAGTTTCAGTTTTTACTTCGTTAATTTGGCTTCCAAGTTCGCTAATTCTTTGCTCAAGTTTAATTTGATTTGATTCAAGTTCTCCGATTCTTCTTTCATTTGCCTCTGTTTTGTTTTCAAATAAGCTAATTCGACTTTCGATAGAGTCCAATCTTTCAACAACAGTACTGAGCGAATTAATAATTTGATCAATTTTTCCACTAATGTCTACCATTCTGTCGTAGTAATAGATTTTAATGGTGTAACACCGTTTCAGTTCTAAGCAGATTACTCTTTAATGACTGTAGTTACTTGTCGCAAAACTAGTAGCTCTTTTTGCAGGCTTTAACAACGCATTATGTAAGCACGTCTGTTCTCAAAAACACATCTTTACTCGTCAGCTGTCACAACGCGAATGTCGAACTGGACAGAACTGGAACTGGACAGAAAGGTAAGGTCTTACCGATGTTACAGACCTTAAGCTCACGCTTGGCCTCTCGATTGTGGAGGTGAAAGGCCGCCGTCACCGTTTTAGTGTGGCTAAGCTTCAATTGCCAGGTCTGGAGATATTCCGAGAGTGTAGTCATGTCCTGGCTTAGAGTCCTTTCCAACTCCTTCCATTCTCCAGATGTATAAAGTATCGCTAGGTCGTCGGCATAGGCGAACTTCTTGGAGGTTATGGAGGGGATATCATATGTATAGATGTTGAAAAGGAGAGGGGCCAGGACCGATCCTTGGGGGACGCCATTTCTCAGGCGTCGTAACCTGCTAGGTTTGCTGTCGCCAGTTGTAACGGTGAAGCTTCTGTTGCGGATCAGCTCCATAATCATACGAACCATGTGCTTGTCCGGCAGAAGCCGCAACAGCTTGCAGGTGAGGCCACGGTGCCAGACAGTGTCATAGGCAGCTGTCAGGTCGATAAAGACGGCACCGGCCTTCTTTTTCGCTTCGAATGCATTCTCAATGCTTTGCGTGAGCAAAGTGACTTGATCCACGGTGGATCTTCCGCGTCAAAAACCCGCCTGTTCCCGTGGGAGCAGAGGGTCAATAAGAGGTTCGACGCGGGCGTAGATAAGTCGCTCGAGAATCTTGTAGGGAACACAGAGCAAGGAGATCGGACGATAGCTCCTTGGGTCCTCTACCGGTTTCGAAGGCTTTGGGACCGCTACTACTAGCGCTCTTCTCCAGATCTTAGGAATTTTGAGGTGGTGCAGGCAGGAAGATAGGAAGCCACGTAGCCAAGATTTTAAGCCGGCTCCAGCATGGATTATTAGCTCCGGACAAATGGAATCAGGTCCAGGAGCTTTGCCTGGTTTTAAATGTTGGAGGGCAGCAGCGAACTCCCGATGGGAAAAACTCCCGGAGACATTCGCAGGATGTAATGGATCAGCCCTCCAAAGGTCAGACACTTCCTGTAAAACGAGCCGAGATGAGCGTCGATTCACACCTTCGTATTTCCCGTTTTTAACCAGCTGAGAAGCAATAGCATCAGCTGAAACGGAACATTGACGAGGGGATTGTCGTGACCTACCAGTCAAGTTGTTTATAGTATTCCATGCCAGCCGGCTGGAGTGCGAAAAGTCAATGTTGCGCACTGTCTCTGACCAGCGATTTCTCCGCTTCCCGTCGAGCCTTGTGAGTAGGGCTGTGGCAGCCCTATCCAAATCAGGGCCCCCAGGTGACTGCAGGAAATGCTGATAGAGGTCTTCACACTCCGCATCCCAGCGAGGTATGTGGTTTGATCGTCGACCAAGAGGGATGCATTTCTTCGCCGCAGTGCTTATTACCTTGCAAAAGCACTGGTAAACCTGATCGATGTTTTGAGATTCAGGTGGCGGTATACTCTTGGCCAGTTTGTTGGTTAGGTTAGAATAGTGGTCCCAGTTGGCCTTGCGGAAGTTCCATCGCTTTACAGGCTTGCTCGGTTTTGGATGAGCAAGTTTGGGTGGACTTATAAGCGAGGGTCGGTGTTGTGACCTTGGGAACTTTCCTAAGATACGTCTGTCAGGTAAGCGACTGTCCAAATCGACACTGGCAGATGCAAGATCTGGGTTGGTGTCTGTTTTCCAGCGGCCAGAGTGGAAACTGGCGGCCTCCTTGGGGCTATGTAGCAGGGTGAAGTTGTTGGCACTGGCCCAGCCAGCCAGGCATTCACCATCTGGATTGTTATTAATGTAGCCCCAGTCAACATGGTGGCAGTTGAAGTCGCCAGCATAGAGGCAGGGATGGGGGAATGCTGGAAGATCAGATGCTTGCATCCGTGTTGGAGGGGGTTTGTAGACGTTGACTATTTTATAGTTATCAACATCCACGCACACCCACTCAATCTCCGATGTTGGTGGGGACTGGTCGATTAGGATCCACTTCAGACGCTCATGGACAAACGTAGCAAGACCATGCTTTCTGCTCAAGGAAAACCCAGCTAGATGGTAGCTCGGAAGATCTAACCTTTCTACCGAGGTGCAATGGGTTTCCTGTAAGAGGATGACGAGTGCCTCACACTGTAACGCAAGATGATGCTCATCTTGCTTGCAGTGAGGCCTTCGATGTTCAGTTGGAGAACGCTGGGCCTTTGGAACTTGTTGACGGTGCGCCGAAGATGCGCATCGCCCCGTCTTGAAAAGGACGTTTGCCACTGCCCAGCTTGAACATCGTTAGGTGTCCCGCCGTTAAGGCAGATTCGGTTTCTGTCAGCCAGATTAAATAGCGTAGACAGAGTAACGCTCCGGGCTACGGGAAAGCATCTGCCATCCGGAACAGCGGCTGAAATAGATTGTCCAAAAATCAGGGGAGTTGCCTGGTCACACTGCTGAGGTTTTGTTAGCTAAACAAGACCTTTTTTTTTCGTGTTAGTAGGCATCGTTTTTCAAAGTCTTGTATGTTTTAACCCGAATTGTTTTTTCAAATGACAGTTTTGTAGAGCATCTACTATACTTGACTAAAAATGCCAGTATCAGTATTAAAACTTGGTTTGCTGTAGGCTAGTGTTACGCCGAGTATTTAGAGAAACAAACGCTTTTGGTTCACGGTACATGTTAGGATTGACATTCTCACAAAAGCTTGCATATGTTAAAGTATATCCAAGTTTGATCCGTTTTTATTCACCTTTACAAAAAATGATCGAAGTTTTGTTGTGACTTATGTCACTCTCCTCTGCGACGCTATGTCTTGACGTTATTTTGTTTTTTTGCCCCTCACGTAATAGGAGTTATTGACTCTTGTCTTACATGTGCATTCACCTTCCATAAACATACAGTTTGTGTATTCACCTTCCATAAACGCCATTTCTTATTAGCTTGGGCCAAGAGATAACTAAATGAAATTATAGTCTTAAAGTCGATGACACGTTCTGTCTACAGCTATAAGATGAAGTTTTTACGAAGAGGGTTTGTAAATAAGCGAATCAACTCGGGAATGTAGTTATGCATTGTAGCTTGGGAAGATTCGAACTTAGTCGAAGACAACAGAAAAAGCCCACACAACAAACAGCTTTACCCCTTAATTTTCATTAGCCGTAAACTCACATTTACGTTTAGTCGAAGCCATAGGAGTATCACAAGGTTACTAAGAATAGAACAGAGCGTAAACTTTAAAAGAGAGACCCACTCCATGATGATACTTAGGCTACGTTAGAGACAGCCACCTTAACGTGGTGCTGTGGTCTCTTTTCCTTACTGGGTTGGGCGGAAATGGCTGTCAACTTTCTCGAGGAGATCAATCCCGTGGGCACGACCCCACGGTCACCTTTTTTCTTGGCTGCCTCTCAGTGTGTTTTGGGCTCCGCTCTACTGAAAAACACCTATAACCATTCATAAGGTCAACGTACCAATAAAGCGAATTTTGAAGGATGTGCAAGCGTTCATGTTTCGAAGTTTTAAGCTTTGCACGGAAAAGCTTCTAAACTACGTACATGTTGTGCTAGAGCAGAAGAGCCATATTAGAGTACATGCACTCCGTGCTGGCTTAGATAGTTATCGTATTTATTCTAACGCAATGCTTAACCTAACCCCTCGTTGGCAAATACCATGTTTTAAAGTTCCTTGGTGTGACTGGACAAGGGAATAAATCCAGATCTATCAGCTCTTGAGATGGTTGCTTAAATCACTATACCACAACCACACGTTAAAAGCTTGGAAGCCGCAACTGTGGTACGGTATATTGGCTGGCCCAATTAATTTACAGCTGGTTTTACAGACCTAGCAGCTAGCGCCGACTAAACCGGGCTAGGCCAACCCACAGCCGGCCAAGGCGTTTTGTACATTCCGCGGAGTTTTTTGAATAACAGCTTTTTCATTTTTGGTATTTCTTTTGCCAACATTCGGCCTTGAACAGTTTGAAAGCTGCCTAATTTCGATTGAAGGCTTTATTTTTTGCTCTTCCATTAAAATACCTTGATATGGGCGGCCCGCCAGTTTCATTTAAACCCTGAAGTCTGATTGCAGCCCTCGCTTCAAAAAGATTGGCTGCCCCTAGGCTAAACAAAAGGCTATTCAAATTTGGTCACCGAAAGCAATGCGTGGCAACACCTGGGCGACCCTTTAGGAATCACTGTCAAAAGCGTAAGAAAAAATCTAGAAACTGAGCGTAGTTAGGCCAACATTTACTACTACAAATATAATACATAAGTCATTCAGACTTTTAAAAAGTCATATTGACCAAACGTTTATTCAAATAAGCTTACACAAACAAATCAACTAAACTCCACAACCAACGGTAAAGGATTACTAGATTCACCAGGTAAGCTTTCCAAGATTATGTTGTTCTAATTTGCGGCAATTTTTACCACTGATCGAACTGTGTTTTTTTCTGCATGATGGGCATAACCACTTATGCGACTTTGTTTTTTTTTTTGTTAATCCCAAACACGCTAAGTGAAACCACTTATATGGGCAAGACGGATTGTTACAATTGGTCATTTCACTGTTAACGTTCAAGTTCTTCGTCGCACAGTAGCAGTGAAAATCTTCTTCCCCCGCATCACTATGAGTGAAGCGCAAAGTTTGATTATTTCTTGAGAACCACTTTCCAACAAGTTCTGGCAAAACACCCACAGAAAAAAGTTTTTCGGCATTTGTGACTTGGTTCGCCCAAAACGCTGCTTCTTTCAACGAATAGTCTGTAAGCTGAAAGCTGCAACTTGTCACTTCGTTCCGGCTGGCAAGGGGCTAATTATTTTTTTAACAATTATGTACAAAAATGTGTGAATAACTTAAATTTAAAAGTTCTTCACTTAAATTCCTGCAGTATTTTTACAATCTTACTTTAAACTATGCGGATGAATACAAACATTTTTGTTTTTACCAATGACGTTTTAACTACGTAACAAAGCGCTTGTCCAATGAAATAATGTGCAGTTAGGGCGTTTCCCCTTGGTTTCTATGGAACTAGTAATCAACTCGGTTTGCAAAAGTACAAGAATGTGAAGTTAATTACGCTAAGCTTAGGTTGAAAGAAAGCAGAAACGAACTGAAATCGTTCAAGGTCACTTTTATACTGTTTAAAATTAAGAAACAAAATAAATAAGCAGGAAGACAAGGGAATCTAGGTAGCTGGTGTACCTTGTCTACGAATGATACATAAAATGTATGGGCTTGGATTAGAATGAATGAATATTTATATTAGAATGAATGGGTTTGGATTAAAAGTTTTATAAGTTAATGTTAGGCGTATACAGCGGTCTTGATTTTCAATAAATTATGCACCGATTTTTTATTTTTACGTTATTGCAATGAACATAGCCAAGCGCTTATCATTTGACGAGTAAAGGTTAAGTGCTTTGCAAAAATGGATGCTTCTCTCTGCGTAGTAACGACAATAAAGAAGTTTTAAAGCCATATATTGTGCGCTTGTACAGTTACAGTACTTCCTCGATTGTACGGTCTAGTTGGGACAGCATTTGTCAGAAACCTGAACGGATAAGCGAAAAAAAAACGGATAATTGAATTCCTTTATTCTAGCTACTCGTTTTAAGCCAAAACAACGCAGCTAGAAACAGACTGTAATGCTCCAAAACTTATTACGAGAATCGACATTACTTTAACATGTTGTCAGTTTCAAAATTTTGTTTCAAAACATCTCACACACTTTCAGTTTTTCTTCAATCGACAAAACAACTCTTTTGCGTTTAGCCATCTCAAAATCTAGGATCAAGGTCTTTTCGACAACCGACACTGTGGACTGCAGTAATTATAACTCGTCAATGATCATTCTGGTTGTCTCATTCCAATGGCTCTGTAGTAGCTCTACTAAACGAAGGAGCTTTGTTAGGTTACAATGGCCATTGACAAAGCTGGAGCAAAATTTCATGAAAATAACATCTTATTATTATGTCACAAAGTATTATGTGATCTAATCGACGGATAAACGAATGCCGGACAAACGAGGTACGGATAATGGAGGAAGTACTGCGTAGACTAGAGTATAGACATGCAATTCAGTGTTGTCAGATTGGAACTATTTGTTCTAGATCTAGAACTAAAACGAAGCGCTTAGAACCAAAATTTTCGATTTGCAACCTGGCACTATATTTAGAACCAAAGTAAATGCTTTTGGAACGTTCCAGAATTTTGGACAGAGCACATGCGAAAACTGCAGTTTCTGGCATGCGCAGGATAAAATCTTTTTTTTCCAACTTCCGGAAAAAAACTTTTTTTTGGCTGATCACACTATTTTGGTCGAAAAACCGGCATTTAAGCATAAAATGTTTTCCAAAGAGAAAAAAAGAGCGCTCTCTCTTCTGATGAAACTGTGAAAAGTGCGCGGCCGCGACAGAGGAATTTTGATCAGCAGCCTTCAAAAAGGAAAAGATGTTCCAAACTTATTTTGTGTAAAAAAAAAAAAAAACACGTTTATTTTGTTTTGTACGCTAAGGCTAAACCAAAATTATAGAAGTTTTTCAGGCAAGTCGTGGGCTGTTCTTTACGATGTTGGTTATTCTTAGTTTAGAAACTGTTTCGAATTTTTACGGTCCTACTGAACACCGCAAGGAACTACAAGGTACTGAAAACAGTGCAAAGAACTTCAAGGTACTACAAGGAACTACAAGATACTTTCAAACGAAGCACAAAGTAGCTGAAAACACTACAAGGAACTACAAGGTACTTTTAAACCAACGACAAGGTACTTGAAAACACTAGAAGGAACTACAAGGTACTTTTAAATCTACGAAACGCTTGAAAACAGCACAAGGAACAACAAGGTACTTTTAAACCAACTACAGTACAAGGTAGTTGAAAACACCACAAGGAACTTATGGACTAACGACAAGGGCGTTAGGAACATCCCAAGGGTTGGAGTCGGGGGGTGGAGTCTGGGGGGTTGGGGTCGGGGAGGAGGGGTGGGTGGGGTTGTAGTCGGGGGGTTGGGTTGGAAGGCTTGGGGTCGGGGGGCTTGAGGTCGGGGGGGTTGGAGTCGGGGGGGGTGGAGTTGGGGGTGGGGTCGTAGTCGGGGGGATGGGGTCGGGGGGATTGGAGTCGGGGGGGTTGGGGTGGGGGGGTTGGAGTTGGGGGGTTGGGGTCGGGGGGTTGGAGTCGGGGGGGTGGAGTTGGGGTGGGGGGTTGGAGTCGGGGGGTGGGGTTGGGGTCGGGGGGGTTGGAGTCGGGGGGATGGGGTCGGGGGGTTGGGGTCGGAGGGGTTGGGGTCGGGAGGTTGTAGTTGGTTTGAAATTACCTTAAAAGTCTTGTAGTTGATTTACAAGTACCTTGTAGTTCCTTGTGCTGTTTTCAACTACCGTAAGACGGGGCTACTTTGTTCAGCGGGGCTACTTTGTTCACTAAACAGTATTGTAAACAAGCACCGGTATTAAACCCTAAATAAATACGCAAGCATTACACAAGAATTTTTTAAAGTTTTTCAACCTTTCATTTCCTTATCAACAATCGCGCGATACGCCTGACACAAATTATGACGTCATAATTTTTTTTTTTTTAAAGTAAGTTTTTCAACCTTTCATTTCCTTATCAACAATCGCGCGATACGCCTGACACAAATTATCACGTCATAATTTTTTTTTTTTTATTTTTTTTAATTTTTTTAAGTATATTTTCAAACTAAACAAATTTTATTTTTTCAAAGGTTAAAGTATAAGTGCGGTAATTTTTGTATGATATTTGACAAGCTGTAAATTTAAAACTTTTTATCACATAAAAAGAAACATCCAAAAAACATGGTGCGAGAACACAAACGAAAGATGGGAAGCAGAAATTATAAAACCGGATATACAGAAGAAGATCTATCGACTGCTGTAAATGCGGTTAAAAACGGAGGCATGTCGATTAGGCAGTCCTCAAGGCGTTATAACATCCCTTTCGGAACGCTAAGTAACAAAATAAAGAATTTGCATACCAGAACAGTTGGACACCTGTTTCAAATTGCTCCGGATACACAAAAATTGTTGGTTGAAGTAATTACATGCTTGACTATATGGAAGATTCCTTTGACTGCATCAGATATTTGCCTTCTGGTAAAGGGATATCTGGATTCACGGGGGGTGGTTGATAGGGTATTTAACGATAATTTGCCAGGTAGAGATTGGCTGAACAGTTTTATGCGACAATACAATTTAACCCAAAGGTTGGCAGAAAATGTAACCAGTAGTCGTGCTGAAGTATCGTGCGACACAATAAATGCATATTTCGACAATCTCGAAGGAAGTGTACATGGCATCCATCCGAATGACATGTACAACTATGATGAAACTAATATAACGGACAATCCCGGATCCAAAAAGGTTATTGTTCCTCGTGGCATGCGGCGTGTGAAAAGGAAGGCGGAACATTCTAAGCAATCCGTCAGTGTAATGTTCTGTGGAAATGCGAGCGGACAATTTTTGCCCCCAATGGTTGTGTATAAAGCGCAGAATTTATACACAGAATGGACTCTAGGTGGCCCCACCAACGCCGTTTATGATGTGTCCAAGTCTGGCTGGTTTGACTCTCGCACTTTTGAAATGTGGTTTCTTAAGGTATTCCTGGCGAACGTAAATGTGTCCAGCAGAACTACTTCAACAAATCCAATATTTTTGATCGGAGACGACCTTCCATCCCACTTTTCAGTAAGTGTGATAAATGAGTGTCTGAAATATAACATTGTGTTTGTCACCATGCCAGCAAAATTTACTCATCTCTGTCAACCATTAGATGTTGCAGTCTTTGGTCCGGCAAAACGAGCATGGCGCCAAATTCTTGATGGATGGCGAAAGGAATCGCGATCTAAGGGATGTATTCCAAAATCACAATTTCCTGCCTTATTGAAACGTCTTTTCAATGCGCTCCCACCTTCAAATTTAGTATCTGGATTTCGCGCCTGTGGAATATACGGTATCCCTTGGATCGTACCCAAGTCTTAAAGAGATTACCGTCTAATAACAGAGATCCTGGTGGTGAAGGAACCGCAGCAGCCCTAAATGAATCAGTGATGAGTTTTTTGGAATCCAACTGTGGACTAAATCAAACGCCAAATCAAACAGCAAGGAAACGAGGGAAAAAGATTTCTCCTGGTCAAGCAATTACATCCTTAGCAACTTCCGGTGCTGCTGCCAGTGCTACTACCTCTACAACTACTGCCGTAAATGATGACGATGAACAATGGATATGCAGTTGTTGCAACAAAACTTGGGAAGAAGATGGTGATGATCGTTGGATTGTTTGCCTCGTATGTCGAAAACAATACCATCTTCAGTGCTCTGGTGTGGAATACGAAACGAGAGACTATTATACACTCGATATCGAGAGCATAAACTTCAAATGTGACGCTTGTTAAAATCGTAGAAGAGCAAGGCTGATCAATACTGTTCATTGCAGTTTTTAGAGCACGTTTTGCTCTCCCTTTGTGTATGACAGTATTTTTTTTTTTTTTCTTTTATTTCGTTAAATTTTTTTTTGCGTTATTTTGCTTTTTTTTCGTTATTTCGTTATTTATAACGAAAAAATTTTTTTTTCTTTTATTTCGTTAAAATTTTTTTTCGTTATTTTGCTTTTTTTTCGTTATTTCGTTATTTATAACAAAAAAAATTTTTTTCTGTTTTTTCGTTAGTGTTGATGTTGACGTTTTGTTCATTAAACGACCATACATTGATGATTTGCTTGTTTGTTTACCCAGGTGTACCGACTGCAAGGCGGACGCCCAAACAACTACGCCACTGCACCAATTTTTTAGGTGCTGATCATCATACACAGATACATCACATTTTCATTTTTTCTGTATTTATTCGTTCGTTTTTGTCAACTCAACAAAGCACCATCAACAAAGCAACAAGCAAAACAAGCACACTTCAATCTTGTTTCTTGAAGTATCCTCTTGAAATTGATGCAATTTCCCTTATTTTATATTCCTACACACAAAAATACACCTGATTAAATTGTGTTTAATCTCCTCTTCAACCATAGTTATTACAACAACTAAATAGCTTCCAAACTGTTTATCTTTAAAAATAAAAGTAACTGGCTATTTTTGCGATGTGAATCCCTCTACAGTTTTTTAAAAATTATTTAAGTGAACAAAGTAGCCCCAACAGCGGGATAACTTTGATCTCAAGCAATTATCAGTGACTGAACAAAGTAGCCCCCAGCACGGGGCTACTTTGTTCAGTATGTTAATGGCATGTTGCTCGTAACACTTGATTTGGAGCACAGAAACGTATAGTTGCTTCGAAAGGTAGAACCTAGAGTGTTACGATGAGCATGCAATCGGTGTGTTAAATGTTGGCGAGGCAGAGTGAGAAAGTGAAAACCTTCCAAATTGATCAAAGTAGCCCCGTCTTACGGTACCTTGTAGTAGCTATAAAAGTACCTTGTAGTTCCTTGTGGTGTTTTCAACTACCTTGTAGTTGGTTTAAAAGTACCTTGTAGTTCCTTGTGCTGTTTTCAAGCGTTTCGTAGGTTTAAAAGTACCGGTACCTTGTAGTTCCTTGTGGTGTTTTTAACTACCTTGTAATAGCTATTATAGTACCTTGTAGTTTCTTGTGGTGTTTTCAACTACCTTGTAGTTGGTTTAAAAGTACCTTGTAGTGTTTTCAGCTACTTTGTACTTAAAGTACCTTGTAGTTCCTTGTAGTGTTTCCAACTACCGGTACTTTGTAGTAGCTATAAAAGTACCTTGTAGTTCCTTGTGGTGTTTTCAAGCATTTTGTAGGTTTAAAAGTACCTTGCAGTTCCTTGTAGTGTATTCAGCTACATTGTACTTGGTTTAAAAGTACCTTGTGGTAGTTCCTTGTAGTGTTTTCAACAACTCTGTACTTGGTTTAACAGTACCTTGTAGTTCTTTGTAGTGTTTTCAACTACCTTGTAGTGGCTATAAAAGTACCTTGTAGGGTTTTCAAGCATTTTGTAGGTTTAAAAGTACCTTGTAGTGCTTTTAACTACCTTGTAGTTGGTTTAAAAGTTCCTTGTAGTGGTTTCAGCTATTTTGTACTTGGTTTAAAAGTACCTTGTAGTTCCTTGTGCTGTTTTCAACTACCTTGTAGTAAGTTTAAAAGTACCTTGTAGTTCCTTGTGGTGTTTTCAACCGGTGTTACTAAATAGTACATGTCCGCGATGTCAACGATGTCCGCGATGTCAACGATGTCCGCGATGTCCGCGATGTCTGCGATGTCCGCGATGTCTGCGATGTCAACGATGTCCGCGATGTCAACGATGTCCGCGATGTCAACGATGTCCGCGATGTCAACGATGTCCGCGATGTCAACGATGTCCGCGATGTCAACGATGTCCGCGATGTCCCAAATTGCGATGTCCGCGATGACCCAAATTGCGATGTCCGCGATGTCCCAAATAGCGATGTCCAATCTGGTAGAGAACGCAGAGCTCACTAATTTACAGGTAGGCTATTTATTTAGAGCACTGAAGCACTGCAGTGAATGTAAAGCACAGCAAGAAAAAAGAATTTACGGTGGTTTACAATAAGGTTGACCCTAGTTAAGATTCAGAGAGGTTGGATTAGGCCAGTACCCAGGTATCAGAGTATATAGTGCATAGGCCTGGACGATTTGGCTGAATGGACTGAAGTCAATATACAGATTACATTCAAGTAAAAGGGAAGTTATCAAGTAATATTAAATGACAAAAATTGAATGCAATCTTCTTTTTACAAAGTTCAATATTGACAAATCTTAAACTCAGTTACTGAATTAAGCGACCTTTATCATAAATAATGCTGAGTATGTATATGACAAATCCAAAATATTATTTAAATGTTTAAAGGTTTCTTAGTTAGATTGTCAGTATTGAAGACCAGGAAGTAATGGCACTTATCTCTTTGTATTTTTGTAAACAGTATCTAAAAAAAAGAAAATTGCGTTTAATTCTCGTTTAGTATTACACAGGTACTGGGTACATTATATCAATTTTATCTTTTTAAAATTTTATCAAACTCTTCATCGAGCTGTGTCTGAGGCTTTTTTTTTTAATTTTACCCACTAAAGGTTTATTGCAGATAATTTTGATTAGTGTAAAACTCAAAGTGGTAAGTGATACATATCATTACCGGTACATTTTTCAGATGTCCTGGATGTGGTTTTCTAAGAATCAGAATTTGATCATTGTATTGCAATAGCCCAGCTGTACTGTAACTGTTAATGTTTTTTTAGCTTTGATTGGATATGTGTTGATATCATCAAAATAGCAAAGTACTTGTGGTACCGGTATGTTTTTTTTTCATTTTATGTTTACATGTATGCCACATTAATTACCCTGCAATAGTTTGCTGTTTTGTGACAGTGTGATCGCCCTATAACAGTATAATGCAGTATCAGATTGCAGAAGCATGTAAAACAGTTGTAAAACATTTATTATCACAGGATCACATCCTTAAACTCAAATACGTTACATTGGGGATTTATTTGTAAGCTTTTTCCTTAATCGCTGTACCAGTGTACCGGTACCCCATTTTATGACAAAATAATCTCTATAAAGAAGTTTAGCAAGCAAACAAACGAATACCTGAATACCGGTTCTTGCTTGTGTATTACAACCCCTTACTTGCCAAAGTAGGTATTGTTGTGGTTAGAAAATGGTTTGTTGTTACACATAGTTGAAGTTGCAAATTATAATAGCTAATAAGTTCAGTTGTAGGCAATTGACAGATTAAGCAATTTTAATGTATCAAATTGTGGTTGCAATCCTTGAAAGAATTATGTTTTGGTTGCAGGTTAAAACTTAAAAAGTGTAATAGCAAGATTACAATGTGAAAATTTAAAGCGTGTTTCCACAGTTGCAAATTCAGAAATTAGTGACAATTTGCCCTCGTTGGCACTGGCAACTACTGACTTCTTTGGCTGGTAACGCAGTATATAATTACAAGTTGTAGAAAGAAGTGAATGCATCAAAACAAGCTAAAACAACACAATGTGCTTATGAAGCAATATCAAACACAAAAAACATTGTTGTAAAAAGATAATATATGTTCTTTTTAGTCTTATGCTTCACAAAAATTAGGAACGAAGTAATAAAACAGTTAACACTTAACATATTCAGACATTGGACTGGTGAATGCAAAAAGGCAGCTTGGATACAGTTTAGCTTTAGGTCATAGCAACATCATTAATCAGTATATATACTTTTTTGCACAATTTGAAACATTAGCACAACAAATGCTGTGATATATAGCAACTACTGACTGACTTTGTTGGCTGGAAATTGACAATTATTAGTTTTAGAAAGAAGTGAATATATCAAAGCAAGCTAAAACAATACAATGCGATTATGAAGCAATATCGAGCACAAAAAACATTGTTGTAAAAAGATAATATATACACGTTCTTTTTAGTCTTATGCTTCACAAAAATTAGGAACGAAAAAAAAAAAGCTTTAATAAGGTTTTGCATTAGGTCATAACAACATCATTAATCAGTATGCTAGTCCAGCAACTCTCAACTGGAAGCAATTAGGATATGAGCCATCGGTTTTCCAGTGCAATATTGTTTAACAATAATTAGGAAGCACTTAAAATCCATCAGACTGATGTAGCCATTGCAAATGATGCGCTGAAAGAAAATGGTATTGTGGAGGAGAGGACCATTGGTTTTTAGAGTCTCTAGAAGGGGGCCAAAAACTAACCTTAATTAGTTGACAACTACTGGCGTATGTGCTTGAAAAAATTATTATGTAGTAAACAGTGAGTATTTCTGTACAAAATACACATTGCATAATAAAAATCACATGAAAGTTTTTCTAGTAGCACACAACACATACTGTGCAAATCCATTTGGTTTTGATAGCTAATATCATCCCACATACCAATAGGCTATATTAAACGAAAATTGAAGGGTAGCATTATTTTTTCATTGAAGGTGTTAAAAAGTACGTCAAATTCAAAACTGGCGTTTAAGATCTTAAATGAGCGATCACACTAGCTGAGACGCTGATACCTACAAGCCATTGTACAGGTTTATCTCGTTATGACATCACATCGGCAAAGTCATTTGAGTCGTGATAATATCCTAATAAGGTAAGCATGCACAATGTATCAAAGGTCTCAGCGTCTCAGTCAGTGTGATTCAGTTTTCACCAACATTCTTATGGACAATAACAATGAATACAAAACTTCCAATTTTGAATACGAATACAACCAGGATGAAATGTGATTCACAATTCAATATGGCAACAAGAATGTATACTTGATACAATAGCAGGAGCAACGAAGTGTTAAGTGGTGCTAGATTGCTTATATGTAATCAAAAGAGCAGCTGAGAAAGAAATTTAGGATCCCAGGTTAGGGTGAAAATACTGTTCAACTTGTTTTTTGTGCTGTGTTTTCATTACAAATTTTTATTCAAGAAATTGATGTGTTTAACCTGCATTAGAGGGTGCTCTGTTTGCTGCAAATCGACGTCTTTGTCCAATTTTTTTTCCAGCAGATTTAGCAGGTCTTCGAGTAATCAAATTGGAGTTGGTACTAATGCTTTGATAGTTGGTCAATCTTGATGTGACTGGCTTGAATGTCATGAAGTTTTCGATGTGTTTTGCCTGCTCAGAACCGGTTTTTGCTTTAAATTCGTCGAAACTGCTGACAAACTGTTTGTAGGCAGGACTTAGTTCATATGGACCAATAGATGCTACAGCTTTGTTCACATCAACGTACATAGACGTTACCAATTCAAAAATAATCGTGATAAGATCTGGCAGTTTTTTTAGTTTCCACTCTGTTTTGCATTTCAGAACATGATTCATGGACTCGCTATTGTTATTGGTCCATTCCGTACCGACCAAGGAAGAAACTTTCCAAACCTTATCTTTTAACAATGGAAAGAATCGACTATTCAAATAACTTGCTAATCCTGAAAATTCAATATCGCATTCCTTTACAATTTTTCGGCACAAAAGGTCAAAAGAAACTTCGTCAGTGGCATCAAGAACGGAAAAAATTTTTTCGCTGAGTAATTTTCTAGCTTTTTTTTCCAGGCCAACTTTGTTGATTAGATACTGTTTCAAATTTGTCTTTAAATGAGAAGTGCACAGTGCGTGCTTGCTGGAAGGGAAAGCCGATAAAGCTGCTTTGTGGAGAGCTTGTTCGTCGTCGGTTCCGAAAATCAATTTTTTGTGATCACCCAATACTGCACGCAAATGAATGAAAAAAAAGGAAAAAGTTTCATAATTAGAATTACAATGCAACAAAATTGGGCCTAAAAAAAGAGGGTGCTCACCAGTGCTGGATTTGACCACACTGAGGTTTTTGAATACCATAACTGTAGCATATACCTTTCCCAAGTTAAAAGTTTTATCGATTCCCAAAACGGTAGATCCGGAACAACAGAATCTTTTGATATCTAATATTTGTTGTGCAACATACAAAATTATTGAAGTGGGACAATTTTTACCATGGTTTACTCTCTGAACGAATTCGTGCGTTTGTGCCATATTAATAACTTGTAATATTTCGTCTCCATAAGTTTTGCCATATGTAAGTCTCTGCTTGGTGTGTAAGTCATTGAGTTTTTTTTTGGCTTGGTTGCCTTTGGCGTTGTATATTAATCTAAGATCACGTGGCTTGTCAAGTAAATTATTGTTATCGGTTTGCAGTGCATCATATAATTTTCTTCCTGTTGCAAATAAAACTTTGTCTTTGACAGATTCCATGGTCTTTTCGCTTGTGCGGATGTAAACATTTCTATTGTGTTTCGAATTACCATGAGGGGAGTGATGAGGGAACTTTCCAGTATATTCAACAAATGCACGTTTTTCAAATTCACTGGAAAAAGATTTTATCCAGGTAATTTTTCTCCGGTACTGAGTGTCGACTTTCAATTTTGAATAATATTTGCTCACAACTACAATCTTCTTTGCATCTGGTTGAGGATCAAGAGGTAAGTAACATTTTTCACGTGTTTTTCTTTTGCAGTACAAACCATCAATAAGATGAATTTCTTTATAAACTTCTTTGTCTGTTTCAAGGTATACAGTTGATGACGTTGTGTTGCATGTCCACGCACCACAATCATCGTAAAAGCGTTTGCAAATTTTTTGTTTACCCCTTTCGTAATTGTTGCTGTTATCAACTACATAGTATACATTTTCTTTCTTTCCTTTGGGTGTTGTGTCTAGAATGCTTTTGCCACTTTTAACCAAAAGAACAATCACCTGATTGGTGGTTAGAAATTCGCCAAACGGCAAAGAGTTTTGTTTTAAATCATGTTTCATGTAAGTCTCGTCATCATATGGTTCGCTTGTCATAGAGTCATTCGGAGGGTATTCATCATTTTGGGGGTTGATGCTTGATTTTTTTGGTTTTATAAAGTTTAACAATTCATCTTGTTTTATGTCAATGTCATCAACAAAATCACTGCTTCTTGAAAGAGATGTTTTCGATTTCTTTGCTTCTTTTAACAACTTATCTAGTTGGATTTCAATGTCATCAACAAAATCACTGCTACTTGAAAAAGATGTTAAAGCGGTTGCGATTTCTTTCGATTCTTGCGCAAGTGACGGAATCTTTGTAGGCCGGTTTAGTTTAGGAATTTTATCATCTATATAGGAAAAAATTGCGTTTTCGGGTTTGTTTGCTTCCACTACTGTCTGGTAATGAAGTTTTGCTTTTTTTATGCTCGTGGTAAATTCAATTACATCACTTTCATCCAAATCTGATGTTAGAATAGCTTCATCTGCAAACACGTTTTCCTGAAAGGATCGTTTACTAGCAATGAGTTCTGATTCTCGTTTTGGTTTTCTTTTTCTCAATGGTAATTTTTTATCGTTCTCCATTTTCATTTTTTCGGGGAAAATGTTTTCTATTTCGTCTTCTTCCATGTGCATTTGAGCGTAGTTGGGTTCTTTTTTCTTGATGTTACTAATGTCCGTTCTTTTGTATTTCTCAGGAGTGGAAGTGACCTTATTGTGGTAGGATGTCGTGGGGAAGCTGAAACTACATTGGTCCCCATCATCTATAATGACTTGTTGGTTGTTTCCCCTGATTGGTGATAAAGTGCTCTTAAAGTAGCCTGCAGTACTCTCTGAGTAGTCCGACTCTGAAATGGTGTAGCAGATGTCGTCTTGGTTTCGATTATCAACTGATTCATTATTCACAAGAGGTACGAAGTGATTGGGGGTCCAACATTTTTGGGAGGTAGGACCCATCCTCGTCCACATAATGTAAATAGGGTCGTCATTGGAGAAACTTCTCGCCGATATTGAGCAGCTTAAAATTTCTTTTGTCATATCGTCTGGGCCATTGCACGCTGGATAAACTGATATGATTCTTCTTTCAATCACCTGGGATAGTGCAAGGATTGTCCAGGCAGATGAAAACCCTCCGTTTTTGAAACAATCCCTGCAGCTGTCCCAGTAGTCGGGACTAACCAATTCAAAACCCCGTGCCAGTGAATGGTTGATATAGATGGACTGGTTGTTCACTATCTCAATACCGCATAGTACTTTAAGTGTTGTTGCCAGGCTTTCATCTCCGCAGAGAGCAATGGAAGTGGCGTTGAAGAGGCAGCTACCATCACCAGTAGTTTCGACTGCAGCTTTGTGTGTTATATTTGAACATTTCTTTAATATAGAATCGGAATACTGGTGAGTTCTTAATCGTTTACTGATCTGTTTTCGTGGTTCGCTCGTTTTAAAATTTCCAATTAATTTCTTCTCTCTAATGGCAATTTGTTTCAACACCTTCTCTTCCATGTTTGCAGCCTGTAACAACATTAATTTCTGTTATTATCGGTATTAGGAACGCATATCACAAATTTTATGAATAACGTATATCCCTTTTTCACCTCTAATCCTTCAATTTCTCTGATTTTGTTCACAACAGTCGCATTTTGGTGTTGTTTTGTTTGGAAATAACCGAAAACTTCTTTTCATATTTGATTACATAACTGAAAGTTCATTTTTTGGAAAATTCGAACCGTTTTCATAATGCGCCTACTTGGTGTACAATTATGCTCACGTGGGCTACTCCTACATAGAATATGAGCCTATATAAAAATTATAACCCGAAATGCCAGCAGCTTTTAAATTTAATCAGAAAATTTGTGTTGACATTTTAAAGTTTATTCCACCGCTATGATCTTAAATGTTTTTTTGCAGTTCCTCCCTAGTGATAAGAACTGACTGCACGACAATCACTGCCATAAAGCGATAAGCGTTTTACTGTTAAAACGTAAAACGTTTCCATTAAGCAGGTAAAATTTGTCCTATAGTCTAAATAAGTGCACTACAATATTTGCCCAATTCTTCAAGAACGAAGACGAATTTAAAGAAATTGTATGATAAGCTTCCTCTCGTTGTGACAAGTGTAAGCTCGATGACACTCAAGCAGGTTCCCCGCTGTGTGAAGAACAAGCCGGCAAGTTTACTTGTTGTGCCGTTGAGAAAAGCACTTAGCGGGATTCCCCCACATTGGCGTGTTAGACAGATGGCCGGCAACTCCTAAGCGAGCTCGTTATAGCGCTTTGATCGCTTTCTCGTGATGGGCAAGATAAATAATTTGATATGCAACTCTTGTTCTGTATGCAACGGTAAATTGTTCATAATACAAATTTTACAGCATTTGGTATAGACTAATTAAAAGCCAATGGCTTAACGGAATGGATTTCTAATTATACGTTCGTAATTGCTTTTCAATGCGCGTTTCTCAATGAATAACTGTAGTGTGATAATTTGAAAACAAGCATCACAGCACGAGCTGCTAGTGCTCAGCATTGGCGGCAATTACAGATGTTACAGTTTCAGCATTACAGCTCTTGCATTTACCAAAGCAATTCGATTACAAGCTCATTTATTTTTGAACTAATATCTTATTTACACGCAGGGTTACCATCTGCCTACACCAAGTAATAAACACGCTGCTTTGCGATGAAATTATGATGACGTAAATAGACATGCGATGACGTGATGACAAAGTGCGATGACAATTTTGTTTTAGAAGAATCTTATTTCTGTCACTTGGTATGAATCTCGGCTAGCGATTAACACATTGAAAAAACTTTAAAATAACGGTTCTCAAATTAACAGAAATTGAGTATTTTTATACGCGTAATATGTATACAAATTGACTGATGTCTGTATCTTAATACAGAGCTCAATAATTAAAATAACCAGAGCATACATTGCTAAAATTGCAAAAGCACTACACGGTGTTTAATGCCGCCACCACGTACGACAATCATCAGCTGCGAGCTTATTCAAATAGAATTCTATTTGTGATATCTATTTATTGATCAAAAAGCCAAAACAAAGTATGCAAATCCTAGATTTATTAACCCATTTTCTAAAAAAACTAATACGGCAATTGAAAATAAGTACATTTTTGCCCATAAGTGCATTTATGTTTTGCAAGACATTGTTCTTGAATATAAGCCCAAATCTTAGAAATAAGCACGATATGGCAACCTTGTTTATATCATGTTTAACGATACTTATAATTACATCAGTATGAAATAAGCTTGATAGCATCGACTAGATTTCTTTGTAGTACTGCCAACGTTTAGCAAAGGTGAAACGATGGGAGTCCGCAGAGGGGCAAGAAGAGCCACGTGCTTTCCCTTTAATTTCGCGTAAAAAGTGCACAACTATATTAATTTTAACGGATGGTTCTTGTGTTCACAAATCTTCACGCTTGTGTTAAGAGTTTCCCACCACGATAGAATAAAATGATACTAACTTAACAAACTTTAGTCGGGCGTTATCTCCGAAGATATGCCGGAAAGCTCTAAAGTGCGAATTTATTTTTTGAAGAATTCGAACCGTTTTCATAATGCGCCTACTTGGTGTACAATTATGCTCACGTGGGCTACTCCTATATAGAATATTAGCCTATATAAAAATGCATTGTCTTCAAACAGTCGAAATTGGGGCGAAAAAATATTACTCAAACATTGCCTTCAGAGTTGTTCGAAATGTATTAAAATCGCCACTAATAATTCAATTTTATCAAAATTTTTTCGATGAACCATACCCCCAAAATATCTTACTTTTAGGAGCGCTTTTTTTCGTTTTATATGTGATAAACTTTTGAAAGGTCTGAAAAGAACTGTGCTACAATGCTATGGCAAGCACACTTCGTTCAGCGCATTATTATAGAGAAGTATCAGAATAATTGCTCTCCTTCAGAATTATTGCGGACGCAATTTAGAGTTTTTTAATAACGACCGTGCATAGTTTTTGTTTTTACTATTAAAGATCTGCAGCTCTTTAACTAGACTATTTCCACAAAGGTGTTATAACCAAACGAATTGCAAATATTATCAGGCGATTGGTAGTTGCCTTTTACTTAACCATCTGGCATTGTTATCCGAAAAGATGTAAAAATTATTCGCCGTTAGATGGCTCGAAAAAATAGTATATTTCGTAGTTTTCACCCAAATAGAATTCGCTAAATTTGTGTTTACACTCAATTGAAGAGGAAGCTAGCGCCAACACATTTGAAAAAAATGTATTTTAATCAGTCCTAAAATTAAGCGCGCTCACGAATAATTTGAATTTTCATGCAGTACATCGCCACGCATCATCGCTCATAAATTATTATGCGCTTCAAGTATTCAAGCTCGTTTCATGTATGAAAATACAATTAAAACTGTTTTACCTGATTCAATCTTGAGGCACTTTTAAAGAAGTCGAATTCTTTGTCGCTGTTTTGGTAGCAAGCAGAACAAACGAACGAGATATCATTTAATAGTTTCCATTGATCCCACGTAGGTTGGGAGGCGGAGACACAATTTTGATGGTACCATGAATTACATGTTTCACATAGAATACAAGATGTATTGCATTCCAACTGACACATACCACATGGAAACATAGGCTTATCTTTTCTTTTTGTAGACATTTTATCGGAACGTTATCAATATATTTTCTAAAAGCCATAGTCCATTATTATGATTAGCATAGTTAATGAAATAATTTTTTTAATAATTGTAATAATTTTTTAAACAATGATCAATAATTAATTTTTTTTAATAATTAAAAATAATTTTTTCACAATTTATCACTGCAATAAATTGTTATGGAAACCTCGTTCTTCGCTATTTTTTCGCTGCTTGTTAGGAAAATAAATTTCCCGTGCTAAAAATTATTTTAAACATTTTATCGGAACATTATCAAAATATTTTCTAAAAGCCATAGTCCATTATTATGATTAGCATAGTTTATGAAATAATTTCTTTACAATTTATCACTGCAATAAAGTGCTATGGAAACCTCATTCTTCGCTATTTTTTCGCTGCCTTTTGGGAAAATAAATTTCCCGTGCTAAAAATTACTGCCTTTCTACAATTACTGCCTTTCCTGTGAGAATATTTGGTTTAAACATCACATATTTTTATCTTATATCAATGACCAAAAACACCCGTCCAAGCTAGCTGGATTCAAGTCATTATCATTGTGAAATTAAACTTACCCACAGAATCACCTAGCTTTTTATATATCGAAGCTTTTTTATTAAAACATTTTTATTTCTTTCATGTTTCCCAAGAATGTGGAATCGGAAGTTGGAAGATGAAGTGGATTCGCCGACAAAGGTTTCCGACAGCCGGAAACTGGAACCGGATGCAGATAACTTTAGTAGAAGCGGCGGCATTCAAGCCAAAAAAAAATTCAGAGGGAACACCGCAATGTCTTGCAACTCCAAATATGGTAAAAATAAGTTTGGCCAATGGCCATGTGTAAGGGAAGTTCAGGAACCATTTTTAGATCTTTTTAGGTGTGTCTGCATCGATAAAGAAAACTTAAAAGTCGACTCCTAACTGGATCAACCGATAATTTACAACTTGGTCGACTATTCACAGTTTCCATATCGACGTTCAGCGTTCACCGCATAAGAGACAGTTTGAAGCCGAATAAAAAAGTCCACCGTCCAACAAATATCCTAGTCAATTCAACTGTAGTGGAAGTTACAATTACTTTTCTCCAACTCCTGCGCTGGCGTTACGCCAAACAATGTAAAATTGTATGATTTGACTAAGAAAAATGTGAATGTAGTGGCAGTTGTTGATGCCTCGCGGTAATCCAGCGTGTATTCTGCAAAATATTGGTTGTCAGCTAAAGTAGGGCATCTGCTTCTTTAGTCTTCCTGATTGCGTCCCAGTTTGTGATTTGGGGACATAAGATTCATGTTATCCCGCCTTCGCCAAAACTATAATTGGGCTTTAAGTAAAGAAAGGTTAGAATGAAACAGCTGAGCTTAATTGCATGTTATTTACCTATCTTGTTACAAGAAAGAGATCAAGCGCTAGTACGAACTAGCTTAGGAGTTTCCGGCTATCTGTACCATACTGACAGTGGCATAGCGAGAAGTTTCAAAGGGGAGGGGGCACGACCACATGCTCCAGCAGTTGCTTAATCTTCAACTGCCGTTCCTTCTGGACTTTGTGAAAATCCAATTAAGAGAGGCAAAAGGGGAGGAAGCATGGCATAAAACAATCCCCCGCTGAATACACTACTGGAAATCACGCTGAGGGAATCACGCTAAGTGATTGAAGTGAGGCTTACCCACGAAACCTGCAAGATAACTAGCTGCATTTAATATTTTGCTGGTTCTAGTTTTTGATGCTAAGCACATAACGGTATTTTCAGGATTGCAAGTTCGCACTTTCAATATCAGCGTGCTCTTATCTATACGTTCCTAACGGTCTATTTTATGGCGAACTGGAGGTCTGTGACTCCCAAAAGTCTCCCAATAGTCTATTGATAAGGTAAATTAGATTTTTCTGCGTTGTCATAGACTGATGTTTATTGTCTGGTCAAAGTGTTGATAGAGTTCTTCGATATGTAATACTTAGTTGACCCTTTAAGGGCCAACGGAACACATATGTGCCATGACGTAAATTCCAAATAGACTTCTACAAGGCGTATGTATGAAGCCAAAAGAAAAATGCAGGACCAATCCAATAGTGCACAAACTGCATATATATTATATATGCCATTCCATAACTCTATTTTGGTATACACCATTGGTCCATTTCAATGTTTTTAAAGATTTAATTTCGTGGAACATATCAACCATAAAAATAATGGTGTGGCAAAAATATCCACTTTCAATATTTAAGGTTCTCAGAAATCTGGACTTCGCGATTCATGAGGCATTTTCATTTAATTAGAGATGTAGGTAGGTCTAGTTTTGATGTGTATGCCATGCCACTATCTATGCCTTCATAAATTTTTACCGTTTTTTCATGCTTCATTAATTAGGAATAACTTAATTTCAGAATGATGGGGGTTTGACTAGTGTGACTATAATAGTATTTTTCATGTATCGATATAATGCGATTTATAGTTGTAGTATTGCAGCTAATTGAGTAAGATCTGTATGGCAGGACGCCTATCTGTTAGCTCGTATCGAGTTAGTATTCATGGTTTCGTGTTACTATAGTTGTTATAAAGGGTGTAAGCAGGGCCGGATTTAGACAATGAGAGGCCCTAGGCTATTTGATCAATGAGGCCCTAATGAGCAACGATCAGACTCATCTTTAAGCAGTGGCGTAGCGAGAAATTTTGAATGGGGGGGGGGGGCATAATTTCCACATTTTTTTCAAGCGTATTTGTTTCGGCAGAACTAATTTGAAGCTGATTGAGACACAGAAAAGGCTCTAGGAGGTCCGGGGCCATGCTCCCCCGGAAAAATTTTGAAAATTTACATGCTGTAGTGCAGGGCTACTCAACTATAATCAGGATCGGTCCAGAAAGACAACTTCATTATTTGCAAAGGTCCAGAAACAAATTCATGGCTGATTTGATTAGGGCAAAAAAAATATACTAGTCGGTTGACTAAATAACTGAAGACTTGCTATCGGCGCGGGAGGTTTAGGGTTCAATTTCCGGGTTACCAAATCGGACGTAGTTACCCTGTCCACATGTCGAGTTTGAGTGGTTCTAATGACCGACACGCTTGCGGCATCATAACCATTTTTTGATTCTTAGTCAATTTGTTGAAGTGAGTGATTACGACATGAAAATTTCAATTGTGACGCAGACAGCCCGTGGGCTTTCGGAGCTGCTTGAACTGGACATGTGGACAGGGTAAGAGTCGCCAACGGCTTGCCACCGCTGCTATGTTTCTTTGGAGTTCAAAGGTGTGTTCAGGAGCGGATCCAGGGGGAGGTGTGGGGTATGCATTCCTTCCCACCAGCCATTTTTAACAATGTTTTGGATGAATAACATTTTTCCATAATTTCGAACCTCTTCACAGCAATACGTCTTAGTCGCCTTAAGCACGCATAATTGAAACTGTGCGAACAAAATGCATCATGTTATTTGGTGAAGCACTCAAAGTTAGGGACCAAAAACATGACAAAGTTTCCCAAAAATTCTTCAAAAAGCACTAAAATGGCCATTGCAAAATGAAATTTTCGAAGTTTTTCCTGCGGAGCATGCCCCCGGATCCCCTAGAGTCGTTTTTGGTACTTAAGTTGCTTAAAATTAACTCTGCCGGAAAAAAATACGCTTGAAAAAGTGACATAAATTGGTGCTCCTTCCCTCAAATACAATTTTGTATACGCCTCTGACATCAAACATTTTCAAAAGGCTTATTTACGCCCATTTGCGGGTCTAAACGTCTTTGCATTTACTTAACATTCAACCTAATTCAAAATTACATCCCCCCACCAAAACTTTCTGGATCCGCTCCTGGGTGTGTTGCTTAGACGCTACTTCGCAGAGATAGGCCCTGTCACGTGCGCTGGTTATCGCTTCGGCGTAATACCATGAACACCGGGGCTCTCCATCGCATTTATCGTTTTCTTTTTACTTGTTACCTTCCATTGCGATCCATTATTGTTTTAAAAATACTAAATGAAAAGTGCCTTCAGTCGCTATTTTTGGCGCGCTGTAAGATAAGAATTTAAATAAAATCAAATCTTCGCTATACTCGGGATATTACGCCGAAGCGTGTATCGAGTAGTGGGGCCAATTTCCGCGGCTTAGCGCCTACGCAATGCAGCTCCGTAGAAACATCGCAGCTGTAGCGAGCTGATGGCGACAATGTGTCCAATGTAAATAGCCCGGGAATCCAACCCAAGACCTGCCACAAAGATAACGTTATCCTTAATCGATACACTAACCAGTCGATTTTAGTTAAAGTTATATCTTAATTAACGCATAACTCTTCGATCGCACCCACGAGAAGGTTACAACAGGACAAACAAAAACCTCGCCTATTTTTAAGGTTTATTCTGTTGTATTTATGATAAAGTTTTACGTTATCACTTGGAAAATATTTGATTGGCTAAAAACTTTATTGGGGTCCAGCTTCAGCATTTGGAAGGTCCAGATTTGGACCGCGGGCCGCCAGTTAATGCTTTAGTGATTATTTTAGTGCTTTTTGAATAATTTTCACGCAAATTTTTTTTAATTTTTTGACCCTATTCGTGAGAGCTTTGCCAAATATGATGCATTTTGTTCGCTCGTTTTCGATGTACGTGCTGAAGGCGTAAGGCTTTTTGCTATCAAAAAGGTTTGAAATGATGGAAAAAATTGTATACATCAAAACATTTTTGAAAATGGCTGGTGGGAGGATGCATACCCCTCATCCCAGTCCCCTGGCCATAAGCTGCAGAAACCATTAAAAGAGTATGGCATACTTTAGTCACGTGGCACCATTAATTTTGTTCTTTTTTACTAAAAGGCAAAGTCAAAAAGGGGGCTAAGGCACAATGCTCCCACCTAAATACGCTCTTGTCTCTACGTTTAGACCTATAAAGGTCTTGTCTCTACGTTTAGGCCTATAAAGGTCTTTGATGGTCGATTTCCAAAAAAAGATCTTGATAAAAAGAAGGTCTTCGTTGTTCGTGACGAGGCCCCTTATTTCTCCGAGGCCCTAGGCTTCAGCCTGCCTAGCCTATTGGTAAATCCGGCCCTGGGTGTAAGTAGCTTTTGTGAATATGCGATGCGTTCTTTTCTTTTTAACTATAAGTGCACCTTCGCTCAGAGGCTTATGAGTACCTGTTAAAAAGGCGAGTTTGATAGCAACAAGTACGAGCTCGCTCATGGGCGAGCAGAGCTCGTTTCAGAACTATGTTTTTTATATATCGAAGCTTTATACAAATTTTTATTTTTTTGATGTTAGTTTCTTTCCAAGAATGTGGAATCGGAAGTTGGAAGATGAAGTGGATTCGCCGACAAAGGTTTCCGACAGCCGGAAACTGGAACCGGATGCAGATAACTTTAGTAGAAGCGGCGGCATTCAAGCCAAAAAAAACTTCTGAGGGAACGCCGCAATGTCTTGCAACTCCAAATATGGTAAAATAAGTTTGGCTTGTTACGTAATTCGTTGTTGGAGCTCAACGTTAAAAGTACGACGTTCCTTGGTATGTAGGTATACCACTATACCAGTGAAACTCCGGAGCCTCCTTGACAGTCGAACTTTATTGGTATTCAAATCACATGCATTTTGAATAACTTTTGATTTTATGCCACAGCAGTGCTTCATATGCTTGTTGCTTGTACGTAGCGTTGGTGCTACAGCAGCTGCAAGTCATGTGTAAGGGAAGTTCAGGAATCATTTTTAGATCTTTTTAGGTGTGTCTGCATCGAAAAAGAAAACTTAAAAGTTCGACTCCTAACTGGATCAACCGATAATTTACAACTTGGTCGACTATTCACAGTTTCCATATCGACGTTCAGCGTTCACCGCATAAGAGACAGTTTGAAGCCGAATAAAAAAGTCCACCGTCCAACAAAAAGCCTAGTCAATTCAAATCGAACAAAATCTTCGTCACCGAGACTTTGAGCAGAAATTGAACATAAATCATTATTATTCGGCTTTTTTGGTAGAAGCCTAAGCCAGTGGTTATTTTGTTGCTATGTTGGTTCGTTTTTATGTAGGCCAAGTTTATTTTTGATGTTATCAGTCATACAGCCATGCCATGTCAGAACCGACTGGCATGTCTAAGCATTAATCCGTTTTGCCTCGTGTATCGTTTTCCATAGTTGTTATTTTTGTGTTGATATGAGTTTTCCGGCGTACGGGAATAGAAGTCGAATTGTGCCACGATAAGACGTCTGAAATCAGGCGTTTACAAAAGGTAGTAAATATTTTCCCTACAGCCCTTAAAATCACGTTGTTGAATATTTTAGGGCTGCCGAATTACAACACGCTGTTATACCAAAAGGCTAAAAATCAACAACTAATAAGCTGAGGACAGTCAGCACACAGTTTAATCTGTCCTTTACCTTTCCTCGTATTAATGCGACTGCCCTTCAGACAGCACGAAGAGCGCCATTGTTCACCAGCATCTCTGGTCAATGATGGGACTACTTTTTTTTTTTTTTTTTTGGGGGGGGGGTTGGCATATTTATCCTCCCATCACGAGAAAGCGATCAAAGCGCTATAACAAGCTCGTTTATAAGGTGCCAGCCATCTATCTACCACACTAAGATGGAGGAGTCCCGCTAAGTACCTTTAACCTTTCCCAACGGCACAACAAGTAAACTTGCCGACTTGTTCTTCACACTGTCCCTTTAATGCTGAGTGTCAAGCAGGGAAGCTGCGAATACCAATTTTAAAGTTATTGGTTTGACTCGAGTCTACAGCTCCAGAGGCGGGCATTCGGCCATCGACAATTCGACATACATTCTTCAACGCCAATTATCGTGTCTCACTTATCACCTCGACCATGCTTCTTTTCTTACCCACCTCATATCCACGTACTTTCGTTGTGTATTAAAAGACGGAAACATTTCGAAATGCACATTACCAATGACATAATATCAACAGAATAAGTAACACTTCATAAGTAATTCAAGAACATTTCTGCGTTTTTGATAAAAGCTAATTTATGTGTTAAACAGCATCGCAAAGCTAATTATAAGACCTCAATAGAAAAGAGCCCATTCTGATTGATACCATTTCACCAGCTCCTTCAATAAAAATATCTTTACAACAAAAGCAAGGCAACGAACATCATAACCATGGACACATACCCAACAATGATAACTATGTCATGTTCAACATAAACTTTAGAGACATCAATCCAGAATTTTTAATGGTTGCATAAACGCTAGTAATTCTACATCCTCTATAATTATCAAGACTAATCATGATTTTGATTAGGGTGAACAGTGAGATTATATTACCACAACAATAAAGTACGGTATGCTTTTTAATCACAATTTTTATCGAAGCTACTGTACTGGTACTAGTCGTAATGAACAGCTGGATTTACTTATTTGGCATGGCCATTTTGTTTTCTTGTTTACAGTTTAGCTCACATTGACTCACCCAACCGACAACTTTATCCCGTTTGATTATGCTGCCAACAAATCACTTGCGAAAAGTGAAAGAAAAAAACGTATATACAGTGTAATTAAAAAAGGTGATGGATTGAAAATCAATAACTTTGATGAAAGTAAAATAAAAGATAATAGCTTTGCCTTGAGCACGCAATGTAAAACATACAAATAAACCTATTCAGTTTATTATGATCATATCAATCAATCAGTTTATTTCAGGCTAAATTAGCCCATAGAAAGAATAAATAAAGCACAACAGCCAGAGATAAGGCAAAAAAACAAAAGAAAAAAAAACATACTCAAAACTGCATACAAAAAAAACAACAACATAAGCAGCAAGCCGGAAAAAAAGACGATGAAAAGCACAGTGACCAAAGCTACTGTGCACCAACAGGCAACAACAAGTCCTGGTAATGTACATAAAACCATATAGATATTGTTGCAGAACATTAGCAAAACGTTTTTATTTTTCCCCAAATCATCCTTGCAAATAATCTTTTCTGTGGGTTCAGACTTTTTTTCTTTAATTTCGTTGCTGACGAGAGGATCCTTTCCAAAACCATAAATCAATAGCTTTTAAAGTGATTTTGACGTCTGAGTTCCCATAACTTCAGCTTTCAAATTCTTGAAAAGATCGTTGTTGAACTACTTATCCGTCATCTACCAAACGTGTCCATACAGTGATCCACAAGTTGTTACCGGTAATCACAATTAGCACCAACATTTACTTATGTTGTATAACATTTTCTAAACACCTAATATCTGTAGTCCACTGGGAGAAAGATGCTTGGACCCAGTTCACAGGTTCATTAATTTTTTCACTGTTTTCTCGATGTATGAATGGAAACATATAAACTTTTGTTGGTGTGATGAGCAAGTGAGTTTGCCTCACATATTAGTATGGCAGGCACTTGTTGATCAACACAAAATAATGCATTTTCAAGGGTATATAAGTCAAATTGTTCACCCCTAAAATTTTTATTTAAACATCAAGGACGACTTGAATGCTGAGTATACTTTCAGGGTGATTGGTGAATGCTCTTGCTGTTAATCATGCAATACAACCAACTTTCTATTATGCACAGTTATTCATACTTTTGTGCAAATTTGACCACATTCAGCGTAAAACCAGCATTACCAGATTGCCCCACACTGATATATACTTCATTTGTTTTCTTGCATGTGCAGGATCCATTCTAGTAGTTGTTTAAATATGTAAAAGCAATATTTAGCAACTCCTTATTTGAAAATACCTGCAACAACACAGTACCGGTAAATGTTAAAATATCGTAACCAATACCAGTAGTCTTAAGAAAGGCAGAGAGGAGGGTTGACTTACCGATTGACAATGAGTACTGGTACTTAAATATAATTCATTTTTAAGCTAAATGCTAAAATATTTTTTGAATACCGTTACAGTAGCACTGAGCAGTTTGTTGGAAATTTGATAACCTATCAACAAACTATAAAAAAACACATTTTAACGGTTTAATCATTCATGACTTTTCCTAATAGAACTATTGCGGAAATACCCAGTACAGTACCCATCCTACGTAAACTTTTTGTTGACATGGTAGGGTAGCCTCGCCCTCACACGGTAGCTTAGCTAAGGCAGTTCAACCCCAGATCCAGTTCTGAGTTTCAACTTCCCACCCAATAATTTCAGAGGTACTGATAGCCTATTCCACAATGTGAAGCAAAAACCGCCACTGACTGACTGATAGTATGTTCACATATCAGTATTATTCTTAGTCATTGCCCAACTGACATTGGATTTAGCGATTTAACAACAATAAATAGCCTTCTGTTTGCACTTTGATGCATTGCAAACTGAGAATTATCACCTGGTAATCACAAAGTACAGTATATAGCTTAGTACTCAGGCAGACTACTGCAGTCTCAGTCTTTATTTTCTTTTAAAAGTTCATCTTCTCCATCGTCTGCGACTGTGGTCAAACAAAAGCCCATGAAATCACTTGTCTAACAGTCTGAACATTCTGATTCTGAACAATTTCGAACATTTTAATTCTGAACAATTTCGCACATCGCGGACATCGCAACATCGGACATCGCGGACATCGTTGACATCGCGGACATCGTTGACATCGCGGACATCGTTGACATCGCGGACATCGTTGACATCGCGGACATCGTTGACATCGCGGACATCGTGGACATCGCGGACATCGTGGACATCGTTGACATCGCGGACATCGCAATTTGGGACATCGCGGACATCGTGGACATCGCGGACATCGTGGACATCGCAATTTGGGACATCGCGGACATCGTGGACATCGCGGACATCGTTGACATCGCGGACATCGTGGACATCGCGGACATCGTGGACATCGCGGACATCGCAATTTGGGACATCGCGGACATCGCAATTTGGGACATCGCGGACATCGTTGACATCGCGGACATCGTGGACATCGCGGACATGTACTATTTAGTAACACCCGTTTTCAACTACCTTGTAATAGCTATAAAAGTATCTTGTAGTTCCTTGTAGTGTTTTCAACTATCTTGTAGTTGGTTTGAAAGTACCTTGTAGTTCCTTGTAGTGTTTTCAACTATCTTGTAGTTGGTTTGAAAGTACCTTGTAGTTCCTTGTAGTGTTTTCAACTACTTTGTACTTGGTTTAAAAGTACCTTGTAGTTCCTTGTGCTGTTTTCAACTACCTTGTAGCAGCTATAAAAGTATCTTGTGGTTCCTTGTAGTGTTTTCAATCATTTTGAAGGTTTAAAAGTACCTTGTAGTTCCTTGTAGTACCTTGTAGTTCCTTGCGGTGTTTAGTAGGACCCGAGTTTTTAGAAAGCCTTGATACGGTAGAGACTAGAATAAGTCAGATAGCCTAGTGGAACTGTACGGATTATGATATGATAACTCAGACGTCAGAACTGCAGTGACTATAATTAGTTAGTTGCATACTGGTATTTATCCTCCTATCACGAGAAAGTGATCAATGCGCTATAAGAGCTCGCTTAGGAGTTGCCAGCCATCCTGCATCTTTCTACCACACCGAAATGGAAAATCCCGCTTCAGCACAAGTAAACTTGTTGGCTTGCTCTCCACACTGTCCCCTTAATGCTGAGCGTCAAGCAGGGAAGCTGTGAATACCAATTTTAAAGTCATTGGTTTGACTCGACTCGGAATCAAACCCAAGTCTACAGCTCAAGAGACAGACGCTCCATACCACTCGGCCATCTGAGCTGTTTTGTAGTGTTGCGATACCCAGGTAGTCAATGAGCTCTAATGTTGTGAAACCCAGATAGTCAACTTACTAAAACAAGCCAACTTGACAGGTTGCTTAGATCAAAGCTGAGTGTTTAGTTGCCCTATACCAGCTGTACCAGGGGTTCGTAACAGGGGGTGAATTTACTCCTTGGGGAAAAATTTTATATACTGAGGGGGTAAATTTTTTGAACTAAAGACCAAAAAAACTTTAATTTTTAGTACTGGTATTGAAAAACCTGTAGTGGTGCACTGGGGGCAGGGACGTACCGGTAGCCAGGGGGGTAAAAGAGGGCAATTGCCATCCCGAAATATTTTCAGTTGCCACTAGCCTACAAGCAAAGATACTAATGCTGTAACGTAAATGTAGTAACAACGGAAGCAGGGGCGGATTAAGATTACACTCGGGAGTACCCAGTGTTTCCTCTAGGATTTTGACTAGTGCGAATTTGCCCAAATAATAAATTCATTGAATTTTTTGCCCAAAGATTTCACTACTTTGAGGACCCCTTTTACAAATTTTGTACATTAAATTTGCGTTTCTTAAGGTACAAGCCACAGTCTTGCATTAAAATATTCAAGTTTTTTGTTTAAGTTTTTCAGTTTTGCATTTTATAACATTAATTTCTGGTTCAAAATCAGTAAAATTTGCCCAAAAATTTCGCATTTTTCTCAAATTTCTCACTCTAGAGGGAACACTGAGAGTACCCATGTGTCCTTTTTCGCCAAGAAAATAAGGTAAAATGAGTATTTTTCTTGTAAAAGGCCCTAAAAATTGGCGGCGGCTGGGGGTGCCCCAGACCCCCTTAGCCTCCGGTGGCTGGGGACTTAGCCCCAAGACCGGACATTACTAAATACCGCTATAGCACTAATAGGACTGATAGCACTAATAGGACTAATAGCACTAACAGGACTAATAGCACTAATAGGACTAATAGCACTAATAGGACTAATAGCACTAATAGCCGCATTATGGGACTAATAGCAGCAATATGCATTGGACTAATAGCACTAATAGGCCTAATAGCACTAATAGGACTAATAGCACTAACAGGACTAATAGCACTAATAGCCGCATTATGGGACTAATAGCAGCAATATGCATTGGACTAATAGCACTAATAGGACAAATAGCACTAATAGGACTAATAGCACTAATAGCCGCATTATGGGACTAATAGCAGCAATATGCATTGGACTAATAGCACTAATAGCCGCATTATGGGACTAATAGCAGCAATATGCATTGGACTAATAGCACTAATAGGACTAATAGCACTAATAGCACTAACAGGACTAATAGCACTAATAGGACTAATAGCACTAATAGCCGCATTATGGGACTAATAGCAGCAATATGCATTGGACTAATAGGACTAATAGCCGCATTGTGGGACTAATAGCAGCAATATGCATTGGACTAATAGGACTAATAGCCGCATTGTGGGACTAATAGCAGCAATATGCATTGGACTAATAGGACTAATAGCACTAATAGGACTAATAGCACTAACAGGACTAATAGCACTAATAGCCGCATTATGGGATTAATAGCAGCAATATGCATTGGACTATTTTTGTTTGATGCAAAGAATTTATGCATATCAAGAACTTGTACAAAAGATTCATTTGAAAAAATACTACCCTAATAAATACAGTATATAAAAACAAAAAAGAATCACATTTCACTTTGACGCTCACTGCATATATATATCTAGTCCCTGAATTACAAATGTCAATAACAGCAGATAATGGCGTTAATGCTTTTGTAACGTTTACATTGCTGACCAAACCATTACACATTCAAATTTGGAATGAATTCTCTTGAACCTGAGCTGACAAGAATAAAAATTTTCGGCAAAGTTTTCCCTGGGTTTTAAGTATTTTGTTAAAGCTGCAGTACGCTTCTTTTGTGTATTTAGCATCATGCATCATGACTTGTGAAGAAAGAAACAAGCACATCACTCCAGTAGTGTTTTAAAATGAAAATAGAACTTTAAACTATCAATAAACCTACTGATCAACTAACCTAAACACACAACTCCATGCTCTCATCAAAAAAAGTCATCCCTTAATGTGGCCTAAAACTTTTTTACAGCAATAATTGGATTTAGCCTACTTATCTTTCACTATTATGCAATAAAATTTGGTGATGCAAAGCAGACAAAAAAATTTAGTGATGCAAAGCAGACAAAAAGTTCTTGATAATGTACGCCACAAACATCTTCAGCATTATGCATTCTATGGCTTTCGGGTAACTTTGGGGGGACAATCAATTTTAAAGCTGTGAGCCGTATCCTTTTTGATAAAAACTTAAGTTGCAACTGCGGGCTTAATGTTACATACTATCAGACTAGAATGATAACTACATAACTGCAGTTCCAAACGTAATTCTTAAATCAATAGTAAGAGAAATGGTTGCTGTTGCTTTACTGTAAAATCAGCTTTTTCATTAACTTAATTGAGTTTAACTGTGAAAGTAAAAATTGTTTAAAAATGAAACCAAAAGTGAAAACTTTACAGCACACATAAACTTTGTCAAGCATTGGGTGTATTTCAAATAAATAATCAATAATTGTAGAAATCAGTGTTGAAGATTCTTTTGGGTGAAACAGACTGTTGGGTTTTATAAATTTTACTTTTTAACTGTGGTGATACTGCGTATTTCAAATAAACATATTTAACAATTATTCATGAAGAAGAAGTAGCAGTTTTAGCATTTGTCCAAAGAGATATTACTGGTTAATAAGATTGTGAATATTCATAACAGTAGGTTAGCTTGTTCAAAATGACTGCCCCTCATAAAATACAATTCACCTACTGTTTAAAACAAAAATGGCGATGCCTTAATAATATGATGTTAGTGAATGTCTGAACAAGTTTACCTTTTTGATCGCATTCTAATGATTTTTTCGCTTACCGGTAGGCTTTTTTCCAGATTTTGAAGATGGAACTTTAGTGATGAATCTCAAATCGGAGGAAATAGATGTTTGTTTTTGTAGGTGTGGCATGTGATTGTAGAAGCGCTTGATATATTTCTTTTTTTTGCCCACACTTAGCATTTTCCACTTTATCGAAAGAGTTTGGAAAGATTTAAAATGAGAATGCAAAATGTAAGGTCCGCACCCCATTATGGCTCTTTCAACATCGTTTTGCATGCTCTTCACTAATTCATGAATGATTTCAATTAGCTTAGGAACACTTTGCTTTTTCCACTCTGAATTGGTTTTTAAAACCAAGTTTACTGATTCTGAATTATTGTTAGTCCATTTTGAACCGAACTTTTGGTAGTAGGGCCAAACTTTTGTCTTTAAGTTTGGAAAGAGTCTGTTTTGTAAATATGGAACAAAAGAGGAGCAATCTTCCTCACAGATTTTCACTGCTTGATTCATACTTTCTTTGAATTCAGCATCATCTGTTGCATCTAAAGTATTGAAGATCGCATCACTGCAATGCTTACGTGTTGTCTGATTTAATCCCACTTTGTCGGTCAAATATTTTGTCACATTTTGTTTTAAGTGGTTGAAGCAAAGGATGTGATGAGCTTCGGGGAATAAGGAAGAAAACGCTTGGTGAATAGCAGCTCCATCATCACTCCCAAACAAAAAGTCGAGGGAATCTGGAATTTTGGATCTCAAATGATTGAAAAATTTGGAATATGTCACGTTAGTCGAATTGATGTGTAAGTAGATAGGTCCAACAAACAAAGGATGAGCTTGCGTATCGGTTTTAACCAAACTTAAGTTTTTAAACACCAGGACCGTCGCAAATATTGATCCCAAATTGTACGTTTTGTCCATTCCAAGAATGTCTTAAAAACCATTTCAGAGTGGAAAAAGCAAAGTGTTCCTAAGCTAATTGAAATCATTCATGAATTAGTGAAGAGCATGCAAAACGATGTTGAAAGAGCCATAATGGGGTGCGGACCTTACATTTTGCATTCTCATTTTAAATCTTTCCAAACTCTTTCGATAAAGTGGAAAATGCTAAGTGTGGGCAAAAAAAAGAAATATATCAAGCGCTTCTACAATCGCATGCCACACCTACAAAAACAAACATCTATTTCCTCCGATTTGAGATTCATCACTAAAGTTCCATCTTCAAAATCTGGAAAAAAGCCTACCGGTAAGCGAAAAAATCATTAGAATGCGATCAAAAAGGTAAACTTGTTCAGACATTCACTAACATCATATTATTAAGGCATCGCCATTTTTGTTTTAAACAGTAGGTGAATTGTATTTTATGAGGGGCAGTCATTTTGAACAAGCTAACCTACTGTTATGAATATTCACAATCTTATTAACCAGTAATATCTCTTTGGACAAATGCTAAAACTGCTACTTCTTCTTCATGAATAATTGTTGAATATGTTTATTTGAAATACGCAGTATCACCACAGTTAAAAAGTAAAATTTATAAAACCCAACAGTCTGTTTCACCCAAAAGAATCTTCAACACTGATTTCTACAATTATTGATTATTTATTTGAAATACACCCAATGCTTGACAAAGTTTATGTGTGCTGTAAAGTTTTCACTTTTGGTTTCATTTTTAAACAATTTTTACTTTCACAGTTAAACTCAATTAAGTTAATGAAAAAGCTGATTTTACAGTAAAGCAACAGCAACCATTTCTCTTACTATTGATTTAAGAATTACGTTTGGAACTGCAGTTATGTAGTTATCATTCTAGTCTGATAGTATGTAACATTAAGCCCGCAGTTGCAACTTAAGTTTTTATCAAAAAGGATACGGCTCACACCTTTCATTATTTTTACAGATGAAGAGCAAACAGCTTTAAAATTGATGGTACCCCAAAGTTACCCGAAAGCCATAGAATGCATAATGCTGAAGATGTTTGTGGCGTACATTATCAAGAACTTTTTGTCTGCTTTGCATCACCAAATTTTATTGCATAATAGTGAAAGATAAGTAGGCTAAATCCAATTATTGCTGTAAAAAAGTTTTAGGCCACATTAAGGGATGACTTTTTTTGATGAGAGCATGGAGTTGTGTGTTTAGGTTAGTTGACCAGTAGGTTTATTGATAGTTTAAAGTTCTATTTTCATTTTAAAACACTACTGGAGTGATGTGCTTGTTTCTTTCTTCACAAGTCATGATGCATGATGCTAAATACACAAAAGAAGCGTACTGCAGCTTTAACAAAATACTTAAAACCCAGGGAAAACTTTGCCGAAAATTTTTATTCTTGTCAGCTCAGGTTCAAGAGAATTCATTCCAAATTTGAATGTGTAATGGTTTGGTCAGCAATTTAAACGTTACAAAAGCATTAACGCCATTATCTGCTGTTATTGACATTTGTAATTCAGGGACTAGATATATATATATATATACATATTTTTCTTTAATATTGGATAAAAAAGTGAAAAAAATACTTTTATATTTTTAAAAGTAATAAGTTCGTGGACAATGCTGGGAACACTTTGCAAATGTTATTTTACCAGCAGTGAGCGTCAAAGTGAAATGTGATTCTTTTTTGTTTTTATATACTGTATTTATTATAGGGTAGTGATTTTTTCAAATGAATCTTTTGTACAAGTTCTTGATACATGCATAAATTCTTTGCATCAAACAAAAATAGTCCAATGCATATTGCTGCTATTAGTCCCATAATGCGGCTATTAGTGCTATTAGTCCAATGCATATTGCTGCTATTAGTCCCATAATGCGGCTATTAGTGCTATTAGTCCAATGCATATTGCTGCTATTAGTCCCATAATGCGGCTATTAGTGCTATTAGTCCTATTAGTGCTATTAGTCCTATTAGTGCTATTAGTCCTGTTAGTGCTATTAGTCCTATTAGTGCTATTAGTCCTATTAGTGCTATTAGTCCAATGCATATTGCTGCTATTAGTCCCATAATGCGGCTATTAGTGCTATTAGTCCCATTAGTGCTATTAGTCCTATTAGTGCTATTTGTCCTATTAGTGCTATTAGTCCAATGCATATTGCTGCTATTAGTCCCATAATGCGGCTATTAGTGCTATTAGTCCTATTAGTGCTATTAGTCCTGTTAGTGCTATTAGTCCTATTAGTGCTATTAGTCCTATTAGTGCTATTAGTCCAATGCATATTGCTGCTATTAGTCCCATAATGCGGCTATTAGTGCTATTAGTCCCATTAGTGCTATTAGTCCTATTAGTGCTATTTGTCCTATTAGTGCTATTAGTCCAATGCATATTGCTGCTATTAGTCCCATAATGCGGCTATTAGTGCTATTAGTCCTATTAGTGCTATTAGTCCTATTAGTGCTATTAGTCCAATGCATATTGCTGCTATTAGTCCCATAATGCGGCTATTAGTGCTATTAGTCCTATTAGTGCTATTAGTCCTATTAGTGCTATTAGTCCTGTTAGTGCTATTAGTCCTATTAGTGCTATTAGTCCTATTAGTGCTATTAGTCCAATGCATATTGCTGCTATTAGTCCCATAATGCGGCTATTAGTGCTATTAGTGCTATTAGTCCCATAATGCGGCTATTAGTCCTATTAGTCCTATGAGTGCTATTAGTGCTATTAGTCCTGTTAGTGCTATTAGTCCTGTTAGTGCTATTAGTCCTATTAGTGCTATTAGTCCTATTAGTGCTATTAGTCCAATGCATATTGCTGCTATTAGTCCCATAATGCGGCTATTAGTGCTATTAGTCCTATTAGTGCTATTAGTGCTATTAGTCCTATTAGTGCTATTAGTCCTATTAGTGCTATTAGTCCAATGCATATTGCTGCTATTAGTCCCATAATGCGGCTATTAGTGCTATTAGTCCTATTAGTGCTATTAGTCCAATGCATATTGCTGCTATTAGTCCCATAATGCGGCTATTAGTGCTATTAGTCCTATTAGTGCTATTAGTGCTATTAGTCCTATTAGTGCTATTAGTGCTATTAGTCCTATTAGTGCTATTAGTCCTATTAGTGCTATTAGTCCTGTTAGTGCTATTAGTCCTATTAGTGCTATTAGTCCTATTAGTGCTATTAGTGCTATAGCGGTATTTAGTAATGTCCCCAAGACCCCTGGTTGGGGCATTTTCCTTTGATGAATCCTGGGTGCGCCAATTAACAAGTGTATGAAATTTTGCCCCGCTCGAAGTTTTGGGCTGGCTATGCCATTGACTGGGGGTAAATTATACTTCTTTCTTTCGGCAAGGGGTTAACGAGACAAAAAAGGTTAAGAACCCCTGCTCTATACCCAGGTAATGAGTTTACTAAACAGTAAACACAGACCTACCCGTATACTTGTCAGCTGCACTAGACTGCTATGATATAAAAGATTAATGTCAAGTTTGTATTTGCAGCACTTAGGCCTACACGTAACATGCGAAATTGCAGTTCGAATATTTGGAACTATTTAGAACCTTTTTGAGGTTCAATCTGGAACCTCTTGCTGAAAGCAATCTGGCATCCCTGATGCAATCACGTGTGTTTTACTGGAACATTCCTTGTATTGAAGTTAGCGCAGGAGCAACGAAATTTAGAAATCATAATTATGAAATTTGGAAGTTAGCAACTTTTGAGTTTCCAAAAGAGTCATTGCAGAGCAACTACCTAGCTTCAGACCAACTCTGATCAGACAGTCGTTATTGAAGCCAATGAAGTTAGGATTGCATTAACTGAAGATCATGTCAGCGTTGAATGAATATCTATGTTGGGACAATCCACTGTTGCGGCTTCACAATGAATACGGTACCTCTAGAAAGAAATATTAGTCTTGGTTTGATACACTTATTTAAGGTTTGATACATTTTCTTAAAAGCAACAACTAATTACCTTGAAATAAGTTTGGGACAATTATGCGTTTCTCCATTAGACTACTTTTTCGGGTTTCTGATCTAACTTAATGGATATAAGAGCCGTGTTACAGATGAAAAAACGTTCTAATGAAATTTTTGCTGAACTAAGCATGTGCCAGTTGTTTCACTTGCACGTGCAATTGCAGTATTTCATAAAATTTGGTAGCCAGAACTGCAATCAGACATGCACGCTGAAAAAGCTTTTGAGATAAAAAGAGTAGTGTCAAAATACCAACAGAGCTTGATTTTGAGCCGATTTGACCTATTTTATCAAGTTGGTCTCGCACCTTGAGGGGCCCGCACTACAGGATCTTTTTCTGTATAATGAGCCACGAAGTAGGGGAAAGTAGCGAAAGTTGAAACGGTGCGTACAATGGGTTGGTTTAGTTTTATTTTATAAATTAAATGGATAAAAAAATTGGCCACTCAGTAGCTCTTAAAACCAAGGCCTGGTAAGGAAAAAAAATGCCCAGTTGTTTGATCACATAGGTATTGGGAATGCTCTTCACAAGTACACCTGTAGATAGCTTCAGAGGGGTTTATCGTATTTTCAGTTGTAGTATATTAGCTTCCAGCGGCGTAGCGAAAAATTTTAAAAGGGGGAGGCCCACTGGTGAAAGTAAGTCGGAACGGTCCGGTATGCCGTTCTGGTAAAAGATTTGCAGCTGTAATGCTGAACGGGCTAAAGATTTTAAACCTAAATCCAACCTATAGCACATTCCACAAGTCAAATCACCAAAAAAAAGTAAACATATATCAAGATGAAGCTCACTTTTATTAAATAACTTCATTTTTGTATAGAATTAATTTCAAAACTTTTCATCGAAATCAAAATTCTTTAATGCTAACAGCTTTTTGTTCAAAGTGCCCCTAGCTAAATAACTGGGTTTGTTCAAGGGTCTCGTCTGCAGCCCAAAAAATTTCCAAAGTTTTCTAGGACTCGCCTAGACTAGACATTTTTTTACAAACATTTGGATACATTGAAATCGGTATTTTTATGAGAGAAATTAAGTTTATTTGGAATATGGCAGCAGAAATGGACATATTTACTCAGTCACTACTACTACCGGTATGAGCCTTTATGTAAATTTCTTTAATAATTGAGTGTTTGATTTAAATTACTGTATGTGGGTATGTTCTTGGTTGAAAATGTCTTTACGTTGTGGTTATAATCTTAGAATAGTACCGGGTAAGTCAAAAGTGGATTTTGTGAATCTTTTGTACTTACCCCCCCTCGAATAGTTTTTTCAAATTTGGTGTCCGAATAGTTCTGTGGCAGACTTTTTACTCTCCAATATGCAGGCTACAATACGTACTACAATTATTGTTTTGAGTCTGTTTCGAGTCTCAGATTAGCGATTCATTCTAATCCAGAGACAAATTACTAGGCACTATTTTTATTTGCGTTTTAGCCATTCTCGGATTACCTGATATTTCATAGTTCGTTAAAATTTAAAGTTTTGTGAATAATTAAGACGTTTAGGATTTTGTAACTGGATAAATGAATGCCTAAGACTCATTCGCCTTTTTTTGTCAGCAACTACAAAAATGTTTTTTACTTTTACCACTATTCTGGGCTTCTGGCGCAGTACCGTTAAAAAAATTTTCTACTTTCACCACTGGTGAGGCCATAATTTTCATATTTTTTTTAAGTGAATTTTTTTTGGCAGAACAAATTTGATGCTGATTGAGAAGCAAGAAAAGCTGTTGGAAAATTTACGTACTGTAATGGCTATTTTAGTGCTTTTAAAATAATTTTTAGGCAAATTTTGTTTAATTTTTTTGACGCCAATTCTGAGTGCTTTGCCAAATTTGATGCAGTTTGTTCGCGCATTTTCAATTATGCGCGCGTAAGGCTTATTGCAATGGAAGAGGTTCGAAATTATGAAAAAATTGTATACATCAACAATGTTCCCTCTAATTTTTTGTGGACTGTGTGCGCAGAAACTTTGGCAAGTGCGCACTTTTTTAGAAATGATTCACGTTTGTGCAACAACCCATGAATAAATTGAATATGGCAGCTATTGAAAACAAAGAAGCGCAACTGTTCTTAATTATGTTACTGCTGGTACATTTTTCGCTCTTGGTGCCAGAGGCGTCGTGCAGCCAAAAAATTTAAAAGGGCCCGAGTAACAACTTAAGCAGATACTGATCACAACCTTTGTAAATTATGCCGTATTGAGCATTGAGTAACAATGCGAAAAAAGGAAGTTAGGAAAAGATACCAAAATATGTCGTGATACCCCAAATTTTGGATAATAAATCGAAATTTATTTTGATACCTCAAACCGTTTCTTAATGATGGACATTATGTGCAATCAGTGAGGCCCCACAATTTAACAAAGGAGGAGGACATTGCTGGGGTCTTGGAGCGGAGCCCCCAGCCGCCAATGCATTTTTGCGGTTTTTACATGAAAAAAAAACTCGTTTCAGCACACTTTCTTATCAAAAAAGGACATATCGATACTTCCAGTGAGTGCACTCACTATTATAGTCTAAAAGCAGAAGCTGGGCTAAAATAAATGAAAGGAGGCTGCAATCATTATTAGTTTGATGCATATGATGGGATGACGTGTATACTAGGTGTGTTCTAGGCTATGATCTTTAACAACGCATGCAAAACGTTTTTAAAGTCTAACTTCAGATCAAGAAACTAAATTTACTACTGAGTCGAAGCGATTGATTGAAGCAAAAATTAAAAAACAAAACAATGGATTTTATAGTATAAGAAAGGGGGTGTGGGGTTAGTTTAAAGGATGAAAGCGGAATGGCACTGGCTAAATTTTTTTTAAATTTTTTAAATTGTAAAAAGTTACACATCTCAGAAAATTGGAACTGCACGGTACATTTTGCGAAGAAATGAGTCCTTTTAGCAGGTCCAAGAACAATTTTCCTCAACTTGCCCGCTGAGAACATTGCTTCATCATATGTCTGTGCGCAGTAAATTTAAGCGTGTGTGCAGTCTCTGAAAGCCGTGTGCGCGCGCACAGCTTAGAGGAAACACTGATCAAAAACATTTAGGAGGATGCATACTCCTCATCCTCCCCCCCACCTTGATCCGCCCCTGGCCATAAGCTACAGAAGCCTTGAAAAGAGTCTGGTATATTTCAGTCACTTGACACCATTAGTTTTGTTCTTTTTTACTAAAAGGCAGAGTCAAAAGGGTCCATACGCTTCTGTTAGGAGCATGTTCTCCACTAAAAGCAATTGACACGTAAGTTAAATTGCTGAATATATTCTATTTAATAAAAATCAAAAGGTTTAAGAAAGAAGCCTTCAAGATGTAGCCTAGAATTACAAAGTCAATGACATAATGCCGACCAATGGCAGCAGCAGATCGAGTTAATTTGAAGCAATTTAGGGACAAAAACAGCTCTAGGAGATCCGGGGGCATGCATATCGGAATATTTTTATTGTATTGCAATTTTGGTGCTTTTTGAAAAACTTTTAAAGTAATTTTTGTTTATTTTTTGTCTGCAATTCTACTATTTCACCTAATAGGAAGCATTTTTGTTGGCACACTCACTTAACAAAAAATCATTGTTACGTATGTCCACGAAAATGCAGCAAATGCAGTGATGTAATAATTGCTGTTTAAAGAAGTTCATCTGTTCTATTACCGCATTGTTGCCATTTCCAAAATTTGCTGTTTATATTTTTCATTTTTTAATTTGTGAAGGAGCCACTGCAGATTGTTTAACTACGTAGAAGAAAAGAAAAAAAAAGTGACAAGCAGTTTATAGTTTAACAAATAAAACGATATTGCTCACCATCAAAATCAAAAAAAATCAAATCTTCATTATACTCGCCGTATTACGCCGAAGCGTGTAACGAGTTGCGGGGCCCATCTCCGCGGCTTAGCGCCTGGGCTACACAGCTCCGAAGAAGCGTCGCAACGGTGGCGAGTCGTTGGCGACACTGTGCCGATTTGACCGGCCCGGGAATCGAACCCCAGACCTCCCGCACCGATAGCGTGCGCTGCTCACCATTATTTTTTTAATTTCTCAGTATAGGAATGGGCAACACAATTGGAACAGTTGAACTCTCAACTCTGACTTTCATTCCGGACAGTGAGCTTAGAGAGTGGTTCCACTGTTAGTAATAATGGATACACTGTGGCAAAGTTACCATGTGACGATGTTACCTTACTAAATTTAACTGGAAAACCCGCATAAATTTGTTTGCGTCAACCGAGAATTTAAAGTTTTGTTTCGATGTAGGCAATGTAAATTTTTGATGTATGAAAGTGTGGCGAAGTTACCATATGGCAAAGTTACTGGCAACCGTTTCAGCAACGTGATTTTACAAGTAAAGCAATGAAGTTAACAATTACCACACCTTGTGTTGATTTTTGTGGTTTTGTGCTTGTGAGCAATAGACTATTTGTGATACCCATCGAAAAACAAAAGTACTTCAAAAAAGATCAAATCTTCATTATGTATACTTGCTGTATTATGCCGAAACATGTTACAAGTGGTGGAGCCCATCTCTGCGCCGGTGCAACACAATTTTGCTTCCTGAAAAAAAACCCAAAAAAACGTTGCAATGGTGGCTAGTCTCCCATATTGATAGTGATGTCTTGAACCACTACGCTAATCGGCCGGTAAAAGGCAAGTTTGAAGTTGAATTTTCAAATTTAGTTTAAGATACAACACAATGGTGCTTGGTCACAAGCCAAAGCACACTAACAAGTGAGGAAAATAACACAACAAAAATACAACTACAAATAAATAAAGTAAACCTATAAATAACTGTAAAGAATAGCAAAATATAAAAAAGAAAAGCAGCAACTGTGCAACAAAAATAATTCAAGAAGTAAGATAAGCAATAGAATAAAGGTTAAAGTTTTTCAAACGGTTTCTGAATATAACAATATTGGGCGCAGAACTAAGTCATGAGGTAGTTTATTCCAAACATTAATAATACGAATGAAAAAGAAATTACGAAATTGTTCAGTATTGGTGCAAAATTTGGATTTAATTTTAAAGTTATGAGAACGGAAGTTATACTTTCTATCACAGTGTTCAAAGTAATTGTCAAAGTGTTAGTCAGAAAGCTAGTGATAAATTTTAAACATAGGAATAATATCAAATTGTAATCTACGATACTCCAGAGACTTAAATTCCTAATTTATCTAGTCGATCAGCATACAAGCGAAATGGAATATTGCAGCGTAAAAACACATTACGGATAAACACTTGATATAATTACCAACCTAGTCTAAGTTTTGGACTAGGTTCTACTTTTTGTAGAGAGTCTAAACAATATTAAAGTTTTCAAGCTAGCACCAATTTTTGTCACATACATCAAAAAAGTAAATTTAATTTTTACCGAGTCTACTCTTTGCAATTTCTCTGAATTTTCGAAATATCTGGTATCTGGCTGGATAGAGAAAGCACTATGGTATCTGGCTGGATAGAGAAAGCACTATCCAGCCAGATACCATACCGGTATACCTCAAAAAGATCCCTAGTGCATAAGGGTAGTTCCAACTGCTGGCTAGCATTTTTATGACGTCTTCGTTTCTAGATGTGTTTTTCTGCTTAAAATGGAAAAATTTGTTTCTGCTTGTAGTAATTTTAATCTTTTGACTGCAAATCCGCTTCCATTTTTAAGCGGAAATCAAAAGAATTCTGATGAGTTAGTGGAAATATGTTCATCATTATATATGTTTATCAAGTCACGCAATAAGTCAAAAACATTTGACCTGTTTGCAAAGCTTCATGTAAATGGATTTGATGATGAACAAATATGGCAACAGATTGATATGTGTAATAATGACTGCATACAAATTTGTTCGAAAGGAGCTGCCTTGTGTTTGAATAACAGGGTTGAACTGTATCGTGCAGATCGTGACCATTCAGGATCATCGTCTCCCGTCGATAATAGCATGAGTGATTCCACTGAGGATGATAAAAATGAGAAAATGGAAAACAATGAAATGTCAGATGAGACAGCTATGGGGGAAAAGTTTGAAGCAACTGAAGTTGATGATGAGTTTTTTAGTCTACGGCAAATGGAGAAATTTCTTGAAATGGAAGAATCAGAAATACCACACTTAAACAGCAATGAAGAAATTGATTATTTTGCAGAGGCTCCTGTGAATAATGTTGAAGAAGAAAATTGTGAAAATGATAATCTTTTTAATGATTTTAGTAGCAGTGAACATGATGATGATGCTTTACTCTGTGATAAAAGTAATGTAAGTTTGGAATATTCGAACAATCAAAGCCAATCTGCTCGAAGTTTAAAATATGATAATTATTTTTCATCCCAAGTAGCAACTAGCGATGAATACAAGCTCATTGCAAGTAAAAGGTTGACAAAGTATGAAAAGCAGCAGTTGGAAATGTCAAAAAGGATAGAAGCCCTGGAAGAACAAGCATTGAAAGAGAAAAAGTGGCAAATGAAAGGAGAAACAGTTGCTGCAAATCGCCCTGTGAATAGTTTGCTGGAAGAAGTTTTGACTTTTGAGCACAGTGAGCGACCAGCACCAGAAATCACTGATGAACACACATTTGACCTGGAAAAATTGATTTGTCAGCGAATTAAAGATAAATTGTGGAACGACAATGAGAGAAAAATAAGAGAAGTGAAAGATCCCCACGAGTTTAAGAAGAATATTGTATTAGATTCAGATAAGTCCAAATTGTCTCTTCAAGATATATATGAAAAAGAATATCTAGCAAAGCTATCTCAAGAAAGCCTCAAGGATAAAGACAATCCTACTCACGTTGAACTAGCCACTTTAATGAAAAACCTTTTTCATAAACTTGATGCGCTTTCAAACTTTCATTTTCGTTTGCCTCATCCAGAACCAGAAATTAAAGTTCTGACAAATTTGTCGTCAATAACAATGGAAGAAGTCCAGCCTGTTACTCACACTGATGCTGATCAACTAGCACCAGAAGAAATATATGAAGAAAAAAAATTAAAAGGAGATTTAGAAAAAACTACTTCAGATAAAAAGAGAGACAAAAGAAAAAAAGCTGCAAAACAAAAGGTAGGCCTATGCTCTTTTTTGATTTTATTTACATCACATAGCTCAAACTGGTGTCCTGTGGACCAAATATGGCTCACCATCTCCATTGTCCTGGGTGCAAAGTCTCTGCTTATCGTGTCAAGCAAACTGACCACATGTGACTGAGGGTCATTCCATCTTGATTTTAAAAATTTTTAAAAATGTTCACCCACGTTGAAATATTCAATGAAAAACCATTTTAAAATATATAATGTGATGAAACATAATATATACCTACAAAAAGTTTGAGATTTCTGGGACAAGCAGTTACCGAGATATGAAGAAATTAATTTTTGTTGCATGGGTGATTTTTTGTTCAGGCTTCACTGCTTTTTGGCCTATAAAATTCAAACCTTGAGGCAAATTAAAATTTTTTTCTTAAATCATCATTTTCTATGGTGCTGGTATCAAAAATTACACTATTTTTTGAAAATTAGAGTGCTCCACGGGTGAAAAATCATATTTTAATGTTTCAACTTTTGATGAATATTCACAGGCCCTACAAAACCTTCAAAACTATCTGTCTGAGTTGAAATGTTTATGAAGAGCCATGTTACATCAAGCATGAAATTATAAGCAATCATTTGCGTAATATGAAAAATAAAACGATCGCAAGCGTCAGAAAAGATTGTAGTTCTTGAAAATTTTGCTCTGAATCAGTTTCATTTTCACTATAGCTAATCCTTCAATGAGCGTGAGATTTTCCAAAAGTTTTACTTTTCACCTTTGATTCTAGTCGTTTTTGGCTGATTTTTTCACCGATGAATCAACTTAGCTTTCAAAATTTGCCCACCAATTTTGATTTGAAACGCTCCAATAATTAACGTCTTACACAATAAAATTCGCCAGCATGCATTAGGTCTATAGGACAAAACTTGAATGTGTATTTTGCTTTTTGAAATTGCGCGCTCATATTAAAATGTGTTCTGGTAACATAAAAGAGGTTCATTTTTTTGATAAAACGAGATTTTTACGGCAATTTAGTTGAGTCAACTGCGTTACCAACAGAGTAAAGGTGCTTTTACTGATGTGAGATGGCAACAACGCGACAAGCGACAATTTTTTCAAATTAGAATCCTTGCAGTAGTACACCGAAGCATGTAACAAGTGGTGGGGTCCTTCTCCCCGACTTAACACCTGGGCTACACAGCTTCAAAGAAACATCACAGCAATGGCAAGCCGTTGGCAACACTGTGCCAATTCAACTGCCTCGGTAATCGAACCCAGACCTCTTGCACCAATAGCCTGTGCGCTTGGCAACTGAGCTAGCAGCTGGTTTGCGACAATTTTTTGTCGCACTTTGTTTTATTTTGTTGTTTAGCGATCACGGGAAAACCTACGTTCACTAAAAAATTGCCATTTTATTTGATGCATAATGGGTTTTAATAAATTTGTTGAGAAAACCAGGGATGGGTCCAGAATTATTTGGAGGGGGCTAAAAATCGAAAAAATACTTATTTTGCAGTTTTGTGCGTCTAAATGTGTCCAAGTTACAATGCATAATGTGTAAAATTGAAAATGTAGGGTAGGAAGTGAGCCCCCTTAGCCCCTTGAATCTGCCAATGAAAGTCAAGTTAACGAATTCTCGATTATTTCTATGTTTTGATCGTTTGTCTTTCATGTATATTGAGTAGAGCTATTATCTTGCCAAAGTTGCTATGACAATCAAGTTAGCTTTCATTTGTTTATAGCCTTATCGTTACTATAACTTTGATTTCACCATAGTTTGACCTAGGTATTCTCATAGACCCACTAATTTTTGATGGTAAACTGTTAAAAATGATGACACTCTTTGACTAACATTCATTTATTAATAGGCACGAGCTTTCGCCAGTATAACGCTGGCTTCAGGTGGCTGCAAAACATATAATCAGCACTAACAATAGTAAGTAAAAATGGCGCGTGGTAAATCTTTTCGGATGTTGCGCATAAACACAAGTGTGTGTGATCTGCAGTGTTCGTCAGAGGTCGTAAAAAATTTGTGGTAGGCCATGAGTGTAGTATGCACCGCTTGTATATGTACGAGAGCCGTATGTTTTTCACGCGTTTCTAAAATTCAAGAGGAGCATGCTAGTTGTTAGCTCCATGATTACGCCACTGCTGTATATATGCTTTGAATTTATAGTGCTGTAATACTTATGCTGGCCATAAATTCATGAAAAATGAAAGAAATGGTCGAATTTTTTTTGTTATGCAGTAGTCGAGTGGTTGCGTGCTGAACTGATATCAAAATATTATGTAGAGTTAGGATTCGGTTAAGGATTCGAAAAAAAGATTAGGGATTATTCTAGAATACTTAATTGTTCTGAAATGGACATCACTAGTCAGACCATGACGATTGAACTAGCTCAGTTAAAGTTGCGATATCACAGCAACGGTAAAAAGTTGTGAGTTGAAACCATCAATGCAAAGTAGGAAATATTTGTTCTTTATCAGTTCATAATGCTCAGCGTAAAGAATTGTGCCACTATCTCAAGTGATTTATTGTGCCAGTTTTGTCAAAGTGCAGAAGTAGATTTACGTTTAAATTTGTGTTTTCGTAAATACTTCAAAGTATATTCTAACTCTGTAAATGATAAAATGACCAGTTACATTTTGATCAGTATTTTTTTTTCAGCGTAAGCAGAATCTTTATCTGTCAACACGCCAAGAAATGATTGAGTCTTTTTAGAAGGTCGACAAACAGCTAGACAAAAGCAGAGAGGCTTCCTTTATTGCAAGTCTTGCAATTGCCATGCAAAAAAAGCCACATAACATCGTAGAGGCCCAAATATACCTGTTGACATCAAAAAACAATCATTCGCAAAATTAAAAAAAAAATTACAAAAACCTCCTCCTGAAGAGCTACATTTAATTATAATAAATCTGTTTAATGTCATAACCTCTATAAATCTGTTTAATATCATAACCGCTATAAGTATTATTACATCCTTTTTCTTTGAATGTTTATTACTGCACATAGGTGGACACAGCTAACGCTAATCTGATAACACTAATTTTTTGTTAGCGGAAGCTAACGCTAGTCTGCTAATCCGCTAATTAATCATAAGATTATAATTTGAGACAGAAACAACAAAAAATCAACTTTTTAACTTGTAGCAATCATTTTAATGTTGCGTTTTTCAGTTGATCAGCCAAGTCTAAACAATATCAAATCAACGCAATTTCCAAAAGTTTATTTATTAGCACAGTATATTGTCAAGGTTTTGGGCACACGCTGAAAAAACTTACAGCTTTGAAATAAACTCTGCAGTGAAATTAGCACAGTACTGAAGTAAGCACATTGCCGAAATGAGGAGAGCAGGAAAAGAAGCACATAAGCTTACTAAAATAAGCGTCGGTCTGACCAAGTCTGACTATCGCGCCTTTGCGAAATGCAAGGTTGATAGATCGGCAGCTGAGAGGGGTTAGTATACCTTTTCTAGGTACCAATAACCAAGTATATTGCGACCTACAGTACTACGTTAAAACCATCGGCGAAAAGTTATTTCTGCTGGGTCAGATTGGATGCGTGTGGTCGTAATAGGGGCCCAAAGACCCCAAAAAGCCACTAGCATACCTTTTCTAAGTATCGTACCACATTAAATCTAGTAGAAATAAAAGCTTACATTGATCATATCATCATCATCATCAATCCAGTTTTAATTCGTTTTTTTCCTCGTCACCGAAGGTGGCCAAATACACCTCATCCCCTCCGCGATCGCTCTCACTCCTTCCCTCCATCTGTTCGATCTGCAGCTTCTTTGATCTTCAACCCAACTTTCTGCACACTTTCTTTCACCTGCCTCTTCCATGTCATTTTTGGCCGTCCTCGCTTTCGCTGTCCATTCACTTCCATCATCATCGCCTTCTTCAGCATATTATCATCTTCTCCTCTAATCACATTTCCATACCATCTTACTCCATGCCTTTGCCATTCTATCTACCGTTTTCTTCAAACCCGACATCTCCATCAGCTCCTCCGTATTCTTTCTATCTGCTAATTTTACTCCACACATTGACCTCACCATGGCTCTTTCAGTTCTTCTCAAAATTGCCATTTCACTTTCCCTCAAGCACCAAGTTTCACTTCCATATAACATTGCCGATCTTACACAACTTTGATAAACCATCCCTTTCATTACCAAAGAAAACCTTCCACGTTACAACTCTTCGCATTCTTTAAATTTCATCCATCCTAACCTTACTCTTGAGGTCACGGCAGTTTCACACCCACCACTAGCATTCAACCTGTCTCCTAAATAACAAAATCCCGTCACAGTCTCCACTTCATCGCATAATACCTCCACTGGTTCTTCCGTGCAATCTCCAGCATCTGTGCATCTTCTACAAACAAAATCTCTGGCAGAACTGCAGGACACCTTTTTCATCTTGGTGCACCTTCCATGTATCCACTTCATACACTGTGTGCAACACACAGCGTTTAGACCCAACCCTTTTCCCACATACTCCACAAGGATCTATTTTGCTCGATGTAATTTACAAAATGGAATGTGACAAATTTTTTCAGCAGTTTTACCCCCGACAGAAGCCCCCAAAGTTCGAGTGATGACGTCACAAAGATATGCTAGCGTACCTTTTCTAGGTACCACATGAAACTTAGTGCAAACAAAAGCTTATATTGCACTGATTACGAAATGGTCTAAGACAAAAGTTTTTTGGCTGCTTTTAACCCCGGCAGAAGCCCTCAAAGTTTGAATTATGACGTCATTTTTTGCTGTAGCGTCATAACTTGCTGTGACGTCATAAGTCGAACTTTGGGAACTTCCGCAGGGGGTAAAGCAGCCGAAAAAACTTAAGTCGCATACTATTTTGTAATCAGCGCAATGTAAGCTTTTGTTTGCACTAAGTTTCATGCGATTCTCAGTCAAAATTTTTTCACTATGACGTTTTAAAGTCAAACTTTAGGGACTTCTACCGGGGGTAAAACGACCGAGAAAATCTCTGTCACACACCATTTCGTAATTAATGCAATGTAAGCTTTTGTTTGCACTAAGTTTCATGCGATTCTTAGTCAAAGTTTTTTTCGCGATGAGTCATTAAGTCAAAATTCAAACTCTGGGGGCTTCTGCCGGAGGTAAAGCAGCCAAAAAACTTTTGTCTTATACCATTTCGTAATTAGTGCAATGTAAGCTTTCGTTTGCACTAAGTTTCATGTGGTACCTAGAAAAGTTACGCTTGCACATCTTTGTGACATCATCACTCAAACTTTGGGGGCTTCTGTGGGGGGTAAAGCAGCCGAAAAAAATTTCTGTCACATTCCATTTCGTGATCTGGTCAATGCAAGCTTTTGTTTCTTCTAGGTTTCATGTGGTACCTAGAAAAGGTATGCTAGCGGTTTTTTGCTTCCCATTACAGCCTCACGCATGCAATCTGACCTGGCAGAAATCACTTTTCCCCGATGGTTTTAACGTAGTAGTGTAGTCTGTAGGTCACAATATACTTGGTTATTGGTGGCCTACCTAAAAAAAGCATGCTAACCCCTCTCAGCTGCCGGTCTGTAACTTCTTAGCTCCTACATGTTGAAACAGTGATTGCGCAAGCTCAGGATTATGATGGCATTGATGGAGTTATTGCTTGATTCACTTGATCTAAGCGCCTAGCTAGAAGAGTATCGGTCGACATTTCTCTGGCACAAAAACGGGAAAATATGGCAACTTGGAGGCTTTTCTTTATTGAAACTGCGGTAGCAACTATTCTTATTGTAGTGGATTGGCTGAAAAAATTAGCTTTGATAACCAGTTCGCTAACATTTTTAAATGTTAGCTAAACTGCTATTCCGCTAATTAGCGAGGCTAATTTTTTCACTAGCGATTTAGCGATTTGTGCCCACCTCTGTTGCTGCAACGCACGTTTTTTATTCCACTAGGTGGCTGCTTGACCCAAAGACTTTAACCAGTTGCTTCGCAGTCTCCTCGCGGCAACTTGATAATATAGCAAAAATATTTATTTTATTTAATTATTTGTTTTTTTGTGAACATGACATAGTAGATGTTGCTTTTGTTCTTTTTCTCGTGGAATAAACCTACTTACTGCTTACTACTCACCATTATTACCTATGTGGGTCGCTAGCGACCCAGGGGTTAAAAACCATTGCTATAGTGGGCTATTCGTAATTTTTTTCCCATATGCTTACAAAATAAGTAAAGAAATTGCATGTTCACTGTCATTGACTCTCAACAATCATGTTTCAGCATAAACAAACTGAATTTTTAGCAATTTCAATGAAATATTTTTTCGATTGTGCGAATATTCTTGAAGTTAAGGCTTACAATAATACTCTGCTAACTAATAAGACCATGGAATTAATTTAATCTGTCATTGTATCAGCAGAAAGAAAAAACAAGAAATTTGATACAAATGCAGTTTTTAGGAATGCCTATGCAGTGGGAATGATAATGCCAAGGCAATGACAATGACAATGATAATGCTAAGACAAGAGTGACGCGGCACAGTAGGAGCATAAAGCTGTGACTTGCTTGTAGATGATACCATGTTCCCCATCGCATTGCGTGCCCATACCAGCTGTTTGGCTATTCAGAGAAGACGTTCACTCTCTGATATGTAGCTGACTGAGAATAGTCAGTGATAATTTTGTAACCACATTTCTGCAGCTATAATTTTGTTAGCAGCTTTTGGAAGTTGTTTTATTTGCATTGCATGCTTTGATTTATAGAAATGCGGCAAACTTGTCTCTCGTTTTGTAATCTTCATCACCATCAAAGCGTAGGTTGACTGTAATTTACTCAAACTGATTATGGCAAAAAAAGCTGAAAAAAGAAGTTCTGTCTGATCAGCCAAATAACCATGGATAACCAACAAAGAGATTCGTGTTGAAATTAATGCGCATCAATCAGATACACACAACCAACAAATCAGATGGCACCTACTGCTCTAAGGTCCCTTCTTGCACGATTTTCTAATGATGGAGCTGCAATTTGCCTTAGCAAATCATTATCAGTGGCAAGAAAAAACATATCGCTATTATGGATGTCTTTTGCAGCCTTGCGGTGATTTGTCTAATATGTTATCCGCAAATTCTGGAGGATGAGGACGCGTGGTAACCCACACACGACCATTTCTATAGTGAAATAAGCTTTTCGCTGAAAGATCGTTCGTCCTACCAACAGTGGGATCTTTACCATCACTCACCACCCTATACTGCTTTTAGTCAAATCATTTTCTGCGGTTGTCACTTGTCAGCTCATAATCTGACACTGTCTCTGATTGCATTATGGATGTCATCAGCAGATGAGTTATCATCCATACTTGTGTGAGCTATGCTAACGTTTTTGTAATGATGCTTGGTCAATGTTATCTTTAGAATGCTCGTTTTCAACGGTGGTTTGATCATCTGAAACACTCTCCTCCAAATCTGACAAACCTGTGGACCTAATATTGAACTGCGGCTCTTACTGTATTCAATACCATTTAGCTTCAAGAAAAACTTGCAATATTACTCTAAAAGCACGTGAATTCTTTTGCTACATTCACCATTGCATACAAACATATTTGTGGTATTTCAAAAACTTACCACTGACGTAATAGCTCGCCATTAAAAAAACTTACACTATTACCCAACATGGGTCGCTAGCGACCCTATTGTTTTTTTACTGTAAAACCTCAATAACTTTTTTATGGTGAGAAAAATTTTAAACGTGTGGATGTAAAGTGGGAGAAGATTAAACACTAGGAGAATACTGGTAGTCACATGATGTAAAGATAAACAGTCCAAGAGAAACAGAAAAAGAAAAATCTGCTCTGGTCGCTAGAGAGCCACATAGCGTTTAAGGGTTAATAAAACCTGTGCTACTGGACATTGCGGCACTGATGTGTGAAAATAGTGCTGCTGAAGAGGTTAAGACGTCCCGTTGTACAACGACACCATCAAGCAAAGAATCGACTCCATGGCAAGTGACTGTGCTGACCAATTGATAAAAATTCTTGGAGTATCGAAATTCGCCATCCAACTGGATGAATCAACCACTATAGCAGACAAAGCTTTACTTCTTGTGTATATTCGGTTTGTCCACGAAGAAGTGCAAGCAGACCTTTTGTTTTCTTCAAACTTGGAAGCAACTACAAAAGGGGAAGACGTCTTTGCTAAAGTAGATGAATATTTCGCCAAGCACGAACTTTCATACCAAAACCTTGTTGCATGTTGTTCTGACGGAGCTGCTTCAATGATGGGAAAAAGTCTCGGCTTTAACACCAGACTCAAAAGAGTGGCTCCACATTGCGAAACTTGATAGCAGTTGCAAGCAACTACTAATGGCTTCCCGTTAAAACTTTCTAGGGGCCCAAACATTAAACTGGGTATAATTACACTGGAAATTTGAAAATTTAAAAACTCTAGTTTTTTAGGTTTATTTGGGAAGTGGGGGGAGGTGTGGGAAAGTGTGGAGGGAGGTCTGGAAAGTGTGTTGGGGTATGGGAAGAGGTGTGGTACACTCTTCCCCCTTTCCCCAACACCTCTTACATCTCACCTCTCCCCACACTTTTTCACACTCCCTAGACCTCTCCCAACATGTTCCCACACCCCCACTTCTGCCCACGCTTCTCACCTCTTCCCACCCCAAAACACTTCCCACACCTCTCCCCACACCCCAAACACACCTCCCCATGCTTTCGCACACAACCCACACTTTCCCACATTACAACACACTTTGCCACACTTCCCCCACATTTTCCAACACCTCCCCATACTTCCACACTTTTCCCCACCCCCCACATCTTTTCGCAATTCCCCCTCGTCACCCCCTACTTCTCCCCACTCCCCAACAAACTTTCCACCCCCCACACCCCAACACACTTTCTCACACCTCCCCCACATTTTCTCACCCCCCCACACTTTTCCTTTACCTCTCCTCACATTTTCTCCCACCCCTAACACACCTCCCCACACCTAACACATTCCCACACCTCCCCACTCCCCAAACACACTTCCACACTCCTCCCCCACATTTTCCACACCTCCCCATACTTTCCCACTCTCTCTACACCTCCCCCCTACCCCAACACACTTCCCACACCCCAAACACACTTCCCCCTCACCTCCCCCAACACATCTTTCCATACCAACCCTTACCTCCCGCATCCCAACACACTTCCCTATTCCTTTCATATTTGCCCCATACTTGGCCCAACTTCATTAACTGCCGAAAATTCTCACAATTTCCCCACCATCCATACTCTCCCATGCTCTCCCCATTCTTCCCTATTAGTGCTATTACCCCTGCCTATCAGTCCTAATAGTCATTTGCAAACTGCAAACGCTCTTCTGTTTCAAAATGAGACTACATGTAAACAAGCAATCGCAGCGAATTGAAAAGCAAATAGAATTAGCTTATGTCACAAAGCGCTTTATAACAGACCATGTAAATGGGCTTACTGCTCTCTTTTTAGCTGGAATCGGAATCGTTTGATTCGAATTCGTGTAATGATTACTAAGGTATCATACAAAAAACAACAGATATGTTCTCTCTGCTTCTGAGCATCATGCGCAGACACAAGAGAAAAAATATTAGTCGTTGTGTGGTATTTAATTGTTTTGATTCTGCTGTTCTCTTTAACTTCGAATAGATTTTGATTCGTGATTACCTAAACGAATACAAGTAACAGATAAAAAGTATCAAATATCTTTTCTAAAGTAATCACTTGGAACCGTTGCTCAAAAGTAACGGTTTAGCACATCTCTAAACTCAATTTTTTGAAGAAAATGACCAGCACGTGACGGGAAAAGGAATGGAGTAACAAGTGACATGTTTATCCTCCTTTTACGTGAAAGCGATGTAAGTGCTATAATGAGCACACGCGAACAATGCAAAACATGTGCACGAGCAAGCACATGCAATTTTGTCAAGCAAAATTCTGACTTTTGCGTCACAGTAGATTTACCTGGCGTCATGCAATGTATCATGCAAATTGTCCTAGGTGAGCATTGAACCCACGAATCTAGGTTAAGAGTCCAATGCACCAACCACTTGGCCAATTCCATGTGCCCCTTATTGCTGCTTAAAATTTCAGTTTAATCACAAATTCATACCGCCCACTCATGAATGAAAAAGCTCTAAGCTAAAATAGCTAAGAAAGATGTTTTCCTACTGCCCTCAGACGGATAAGAAAATTTGAGGTTTCCTGAATTTTCACGTTTTTTACCTTTGACTTCAAGTCAGGTGCTCTGGGGTAACCCTTCATTATATTTTGAGGTCAATATCCTCCGATAATTGGAAGGTCGATAATTGGAAGCAAATTTTATCAATTTTTTGACCTTTGACCCCTAGTCACGTGACATAGAGCGTTTATAGTTGGTACAATGCAAGTACCTGGTAAGACACACCAATCCTGTAAATTTCATGTTTCTATCTGTTTTTAATCAATAATTATAACCCAAACAACATAATTGCTTATTTGACCTTTGACCCTAAGTCACGTCACATGAAGCTATTCGCTGTGAATATTTTTTACCCTCATTGAGATGCATATACGGGATAAATTTGAAGGTCCTACCTGTTTCCATTCACAAGTTATGGGCTTTTGAGAAGATTTCTTTTCAAATTCTTTAATTGACCTTTAACCTGTTGACCGCCACCCCCGAAAATTTGTTGGACACAAGTTCACATTGAGGTCTATTCCGGAAAAGTTTAAGTCTCTAGCATCAGCGGTTCAAAGTCTTAGGCTGCACAAAAAACTGTTGAGATTTGATTATTCGACCTTTGACCCCAAGTCACGTGATGTGAAGACAATTATTGAGCATAATTTTGTTCCCCGCAATGATATGCATATAGCCTACTCTGAAAATTTGAAGGTCCTACGTGTTGTCATTTAAAAGTTATTAGGTTGTAATAAAATTTGTTTTTTAACCATTAACCTGTTGATCGCCACCCCCCAAAAGTTGTTTGACACAAATTCACATTAAGATCTATCATCCCGTAAAATTTCAAGTCTCTGGCATTAGTGCATGAAAAGCCTTAGGCTGCACAAAAAATGTTGAAAAAAAAAGTTTTCAGGGTACAAAATATTTTATTTCTAGAAAGTGGGGGCTGTCCGGGAAAGTTAGGGTGGCCAAGTTGTAGACCTAGGTGAGACTCGCATTTAAACTCCCTAGGTTAGATTTGAATTGGAGCAGCCAGTTAGAAGTTATGACTGTTCAAAAATTGAAAATTCGAAAAAGTCGCCAAGTGAAAACAATATGACATCCCGCTACCGGAAGCCATAATAATTTACTGCATTCTTCACCGACAAGCACTCGCTGCCCGTAAATTGTCACCTGAACTGCACAATGTGTTGAGCATTAGTTCTAAAATAATTAATCAAACAAAAGCCAGAGCCCTGAATTCAAGATTATTTCAAAAACTCTGTGACGATAATGATGAAGCTTACAAAATACTTTTGTTGCACACTGAAGTTGGATGGTTGTCCCGGGGTAGAGCACTAAGTCGTCTCTATCAGCTGCACAATAGCGTGACCGAAATGCTGCTTAACACAGGGCTCCCATTCTACCGGAATTCCGGTATTGTAATCATCATGTAGGCACCTATCAATATTATTTCAAAAATTAACTTTTTTTTTAGGGGTGGGGGGTGACGTCAGAGTTCTGCAGTGAAAGACAACAAGAAAGAAGCGTGTTTTCAAAAAACCAAGTTCTGTAATTAGCATTTGTAATCTTTTGTTTCAATGAATGTCGATCATAACAAAGTCGATCATTATCGGAGCAGAGAGTGATAGTGATGTTGTAAGAATAGAAATTTCAAATCAATAGTCACGTTGTCTTTTGCTGAATATGTTTTGTCATTCAACACTAATGCGGAAACGGTAATTTTTTCCTTCCGCATTTGCCGTCTTAGCTGTGGTACTTCGGTATTGCGGTTAACCTTGCTAGACTTTTATGTCAGTACGTTTTATGTCAGTAGGTAGGTGCACTTACGGAAAAATAAAGTTACAATTTTTTTGCAAACATGGAAGATCGGCTAATGTTTAAAATACTACTGCTTTTAACGAAAAAATTTCATGTCCTTTGTACAACAAACTGAAGAATAACTTTTGCAAGATTTGAAACAGATTGAGAAGCTATATCTTTTCGCTTGCAGCAAGTCATAGGTATGACTAAGCAGCGTGACATGTGTTAAACAGCAAATCAGTCGATTGAGTTTCTAGCAGATAGATAATTGCAAATGCACACACTTGGGCATGCTAACTCAAAACTTTAGCTTCGCTAACCACCATTCCGCTATTGAAATAGTTAGCGTCGGTAATGGCAATTCGATAAATGGGCACCCATTTTAGCGAAATGCCTGTAATCCGCTAATTCGCTGACCTTAATATATCAAGTCTATATCTGCACGCGATATTTTGTAGTCACTTCTGATAATGAAGCTTCCCAAGAATGATAGATACGATTTCAACGTAAAAGTTTCGCTATTAGCGAATTAGCAATTCATGCCCACCTGTGCAAATGCAAAATGTTCCTAGTCGTCTCGAATGGCGGATTTTTAAAGTAATAAGAAGTTCATGAGGTGAAATATTAAGCTTTGTTTGGATTACATGCGATTCGACGGGGGGTTGCTTGTTTGATTGCACCAGACATCGCAATTCGCAAGCATCTGCCTGCGATGCAAAAACAAAGGCGTTGCGTGTAGTCTAAACAAGGCTTTAGGCCAACTCTGCGAATGGGTATCAATGGATTCCCCTTTTTTGTCACTCTTAGCATGGAAGAGTTTGCCTTGGGTTCCCATTCATATAGCAGTTTAATATTGCAGTTGATTGTTTACCCAGCAATGTCGCATTTTCTCGAACTAATAATAGTTGCAGCCAGTGGCATACGCAGAAATTTTCTTAAGGGGGGAGCGCACCCAGGATTTGGCAAAGGAGGGGCCACAACCGGGGGAAACGATGACAGCTTCCAACGAATTTTTAAGGTTTTCACATCAAAAAACACTCATTTTAGCACAATTTTTTGTTGAAAAAGGGCATGCAGTGAGTGCAGTCATTATAGACAATGCAAAAATATTTTCGCAGCTTATGTCTAAAAGCAGAAGCTTGGCTAAAATAAGTGAAAGGAGGCTGCAATCATTATTAGTTTGATATTATAGACTGAAAGTTAGGTTTTAGCACCTTGTTACAGGGCCAAAGGGGCTGCATGGTACCGTCCCCCCTGTCCTGCATGCGCTTATGGCGCGTAGAAATTTTTCCACATGAAGGTATGATTTTTCTGGCAGTATCTGAGCAACACAGACTTGTAACATGTATGAAAGAAGGCTTAGCAGCCCCCCCCCCCCCCCCCCCCGCATACGCTACTAGTTGCAGCCTCCTTTCACTTACTTTAGTCAAGTTTCTGCTTTTAGATATAAGCTGCGAGAATATTTTTGCATTGTCCATTGTGACTGCGCTCACTGCACACCCTTTTTCGATAAAAAAATCTGCTAGAATGAGTGTTTTTTTATGTGAAAACCTTAAAAATTCGTTGGCGGCTGGGGGCTTTGCCCCCATACCCTCTTAGCTACCGGCGGCTGGGGGTTTCGCCCCCAGACCTCCGATTGCAGCCCCTCCCCCTTGCCAAATCCTGAGTGCGCCACTGGAAAGTGATTGTCACATGTCAGAGCATTTCGTGTTTGCAGAATGCATAATACATAAGACATTGTTACAGTATATTATACAGTTAAACACACTAAAAATTATTGTTTTAGGTAAAAAATGCAAAAATTTTCAGTGTCTGGGGGCTCTGCTCCCACACCCCTTGCCTTCGGCGGCTGGGGGCTTTGCCCCCAGACCCCCGACATAGCCCTCCTGTTGCCAGTTTCTGACCACCTGCATTTTCCGGCTTTTTCACCATTTTTGGCTGGGAACCCTGTTAAAATTAGCAGTGAACATACCGTTACTTTTTCAACGGATGTATTTCAAACAGCAGTGGCTTATTTGGTGGATGTCTTCGATCAATACACCTGCTTAAACTTGAAGCTGCAAGGGAGAAATGCCAACGTTATATCATGCAAAGAAGCCATTGATAGTTTTAATAAAAAGCTCTTGCTCTGGAGTGAAAAAGTTAACGCTGGGAATCTTGAGATGTTTCAAGAGCTGTTGGAAAGATGCACGAACAATCCTTTTCAAGTCTGAAAGAAGTAATGCATGCTTACCTACCAGCCCTGGCGAAAGAATTGGAGTTGCGGTTTCAGGACCTTGCTGACTCAAGCAAATATTGTTATGTATTAAATCCGCTCACAGCTAAACTAGAAGATGTGAATGGACTTCAAGAAAAAGAAGAATTACTTGACTTACAGGTATCGATGTTGAAGCAAAGATATTTTGAAAAACATGGATTTAAAAAATTCTAGATCCGCGAGGGAGAGCTAATGGCACCTTGTTTGACCAAAGTTGCATTTGATGAAGTTATTCTGCCCTTTGCCCCTAGCTATCAAGCAGAAACAACATTCAGTGCTGTCGTTCTTATCAAAACGAAGCACAGAAATAGATTGAGCTTACATAATAATGATCTCAGACTCTCAGTCACCACTTTAAAACCAGATATAAAATGTCTGGTGCAACGTTTGCAAGCCCAAGGTAGTCACTGACTAAATTGAATATCATGATGTGATAGACTGCACTTTTATTAGCGGTTGGGCATATTTTTATTTGCATTGCTTTTGATTTTTTGTTATGATATTTGTTCTGTGTAGGATAGATTTGCTTTGCACGCATTTTCAACTTTTTCCCTTGGTTATGTGATTTTCACTTTGCTAAAGTAGGAGGATGGGATAAATACTTTTTTTTTTCAAATCTTCTCGTAAAATATGCCATATCGTAGCAGAATCATGATGCAAAAAAGTTTTTGTCTGGGATGTTGCTAACTCCCCTGTACATGCCCCCTGAAAATTTGCCAACTCCCCTATATTTCAAAATTACATATTTTGGTTATTTTTTGAGATAAGTAAAGGATGTGACCATTCGTTTTTAATGTTTTTTAACCAGGAGTACGTTTATGCACTTAAATAACCTTTTTGATAAAAATCAAACGTCTTCCTTTATTTCTAGTTTATACTGAATTGACTTTTTGATGAAATTCAAGCAAGGGTTTATTTGCATGCTTTTTTATCAATAAGCAATCTAATCCTAATGACAGTTTGATCAAACTGAACGTGGAATTCTAATACTACTTTTGCTGGTACCGGTAGTAGTCTAACCTGTCAAATGAAAAGTAACGATAACTATTGAAAATTTGTTTTGTTTTATGGACTCTTAGCAATGACTTGTTAGTTGGCTTAGATCATGCACCAGGTAAAGCGCTTTGTTTCACTCGTTCAATGTTGATGCTTGACAAACAAATCACTAACGCCTATGCAGCAATGGAACTAGCAATTGGAAAAGATAAGTTGCATGCCCAATTTAAGATAAATGCTCAATTGCCCATGCCTCAACAATCAGATGACCGAGTGGAGTAGTAGTAGTATTCTTTATTTGCCTGCACAGGTGACAACGAAAATAGAGCACAACATTCAATATGGAAAAAAAAATTCAAAACATTGTGCGAAGGCTAGGAAGCATCGAGCAACCGTTAGGTTTTCCAGTCAGATGCTTCCTAACATGCGCAGCACGAAAAACATGAAGATTTACGTGATACGATGTAGGGCATAGAAGCTTTCAATTAAATGATACTATGAAATACGCAATAACAACAAACGATAATGAAAACGACAAAAAACTACAAAAACCAAAAGAGTTCAGGGGGAAAAGGCAAAGCGAAAGACATTTGGGTTGCTAGATCGGTGTGTGGTTATCAGATTAAGTCAGAAAAACAGTTAACAACTATAGTTGTCTAGTAATTTCAATTTCTTTTTGAAGGAAACCCAGGGCATGCTCTTAATTGTGGGATCTATGGTGCTCCAAATTTTTGTGCCTCTAAATGCTAGAAGATTTTTAGCGAAAGATTTGTTAACACGAGACAGAAAATAAACGTTTTTATCAAGTTGTCTAGTATCGTGAGAGTGTATGGATTTCAATTTTGTAAAAGAATTGTTCAGAACTGGTGGAAGATCATTGTGATGTAATAGATACATAATTTTGGCTAATTCTAATTTGTAGATATCATTTAGAACTAAGAAATTTAGATGCTGATATAACTCGGTTATGGGGGTGTTGTAATCTTTTTTACCAATAATTCTCAAGATTGTGTTGAATCTAACTCGAAGTTGTTTCAGTTTGACTTCAGAGGCTGTACGCCAGGCGCTAATTCCATAATGTATTCGTGAATAAACTAAACTATAGTAGAGCATACTCAGGGTTTCCTTAGAAGCAAATGGTCGTAGCTTATAAAATAATCCAGAATAACGCGCCAGTTGCAAGGACAAATAACTGATGTGCGAAGACCAAGTGAGGTCGTCATCAAGTATTACGCCCAGATATTTGACTTTATTCACTCTAGAAATAGTATAGTCATTTATATGCAGGTTAAATTCACAATCTACTTTGGTTCTTGGTTGCTTATTGATGATCATGTGGTTTGTTTTTACATAATTTAGCGATAGTTTGTTTTTGCGAAGCCAATAATCAATTTTGTGCAGTTGATGATTTACTCGATTTTCCAAGTTGTTTAGATTGCTATCAGCTAGCAATAAAAAAGTGTCGTCGGCAAATATTGTGATGCCAAAATCGGAGGCTAAAGGAAGATCATTGATATACATTAGGAACAAAGTAGGACCTAGGCATGATCCCTGAGGAACACCACAAGTTATTGTTTTCTCTTCTGATTTAGCGGCATAAATTTTGGTGTATTGTCGTCTGTTGTTTAAATAACTTGTGAAAAGGTCCAATGCAATTCCACGAATCCCAAAGTATTTGTTCATTTTAAATAGTAAAATGTTGTGATCAACAGTATCAAAGGCTTTCGACAAGTCAAGAAAAAGACAGCAACTGAACTGGTCTTTATCAATATTTTTGATTATCTTATCATATATATTGTTTATGGCATAAGCTGTAGAGTATTTTTTTCTAAAGCCAAATTGATGATCACTGAGCAAATTAAATTTTTCAAGGAATTGCGTCAGTCTACAGCTGATTAATTTTTCAAATATTTTATTGAATTGGGAGAAGATTGAAATAGGCCGATAATTGTTAATATTATTTACGTCTCCTTTTTTGTAGATTGGTATTACTTCTGCAAGCTTTAACGCATTCGGATATATACCCTGAGTTATTGCGAGGTTGAAGAGTTTGCAGAGTAGCAGAGAGATAATGTGTTTACTAATTTTTACGTAGAAGGTATCGCAGCAACTTCATCTTCAGTTGTAGGACTAATGTAAAACGATTTTAGCGATGATGGAGCTGACGAAATACTTTGACTCTGTTGTGATTCGATTGGTTTTATAGCATCGGCTAGATTTTTTCCCACATTAATAAAGAAGTCATTGAACAATTCAGCCATTCTTTCATGATTATGAATAACTCCATTCTCAGTATTTAAGTTATTAGGAATTGTAGATTTACAAGGTTTTATATGTGTTAACTCTCGGATGGCATTCCAAAGCTTATTCGGTCTTCTTATATTATCAATGAATAATTTATTATAATAATTCTGTTTGGCACGACCAATCGCGCGATATAACGTATTACGATATTTTCTATGCATTTCCCGAAGTACTGGGTCAGGATTTTTGTGGAGGAGCTTAAACATTCTATTTTTTCGCTTGATGCATTTAAGTAGGCCTGGAAAAAGCCAGGGTTTTGATTTAAACCTGGATTCTTTTCTGGTTGTCTTTCTCAACGGAGCGTGATTGTTAACTGTTTTTGCAAACTTGTCAATAAATGCATCAAACAGATCATTTATATTTTTCGAATCAGATATATTAAGCAAGTTCATTTGAGATGACAAGTCCACAAGAAAGCTTTCCAATTGGAAATGACTTAAGTCTCTTATGTATATTTCATTATCACTCATTAATTTCGGTTTGTTAAGAGGAATTAAAACAAACGTCCCGTAATGATCCGAGAAGTCGCATAAAGAAATACCGTGGGACAACGTACAATTAGAGAGGGTATTGTTGGTATAGATATGATCCAACAATGTTTTTGAGGTTGGGGTAATTCTGGTTGGTTTGTTAATAATGCATTTAACAGAGCAACCAATCAGATTGTCTATGTAGCGGCTTGTTTCATAGCTTTTATTATCTTGACACAAATTTATATTCATATCGCCAACCAAATAAAACTCCCGTTCGTTAAGATTCAAAGTATGAAAGATGGAACTTAATTCATTACTGAAGTGTTCTATTGCACACGTCTTGTAAACAGGATGTCCGTAGACTACACTGATAATTAATGGTTTACCAGCGGTCATAATTTCGATCCATAAGTTTTCAACTTCATCTGTGTTGATATTCAAGTTACTGCATTCGTTAAATTTAATGCTGTTTTTCACGTATAAACCCACACCGCCAGCGAGCAATGCGCTGTCTTTATGAATGAAGGTGAAGCCTTCAATATCAATATTGCTATAGATACGGTTTTCTCTTAGTTTAGTTTCGGTAATGGCAATAACATCTGGTTGGCATTTTAACTGCGACAAATATTGCATAAGCGGGTCTAAGTTTTTTTGAAGGCTTCTGACATTGAAATGCATCAGCAAGAGGCCATTAGTTTTTGAATTTACGCAGTAATTATTTAACGTTTCAGTATCATAATAATTGCAGTTACTAAAAAATATTTCGTGGCGATTAAGTTCATCAGACATTAATTTAACATTTGAAGAGTTGCCGTCTTGACGCGATAAATTTGAAGGTGTCGAATTGCCTTCGATACTGTTGCACAACAAACATTCATAAACATGGTTGCTTGAAGCTTGCACTTTCGAGCAAGCGTTCAAAAGTTGCTTGCAACAATTCAAATGCACGCGCTTCAGACAAACCTTGCAAGTGACGGTTACATCTGGTGGCGTAATAATAGCATCATGATTACAAACATTACAAAGTAGTGCGTTCGAAGCCATAGTCACGAAGTACAATCATCAATATCAAACATAAAGCTTAGTAGGGTTACGCACTTGAACTATCACTAACGGTACTGTCATTCAATTTGCTATTGTTGAACAGTAGTGGCTGATAACCTAGAGCGTCAAAATCAAGGTCAACGTTATATCGAAACAAATCATCAGGTGATGATATGGCTAGCCAATTTCCAGTCCCTTCATCTCTGCCGCTATCTCCCAGCGGCTTACCTGCTTTAGCGGCAGAGTGTTTCATGCGAATTTTTCCATTGATAGTGTGGCACATCACAAACTGGTCATCACATTTGGTTTTCACGTAATTCAATAACTTATTCCTCAGAGGAGTGAGATCTTCGGTGATATACGCACCAGTAAATAATTCACTTTTTTTCAGTTTTGATTTGGCAAAAATAAATTCGTTTCGTTTTTTGTAACTTATAAATCGAGCTATAATTGGTCTGGACTTCACCTTCTGTGGCGAGTTCACATTTGAAGTAAGTTTAGGTTTCTTTCCCAGGCGATGAACTCGTTGCATGTCCCTCTCGTTAAGATCAATGTCTAGTTCTTCTGCAATTTTAAATAGAACCCACTCGCCATCATCTGCTTTACTGTTACTTTCTGGGACACCATAAATTCTTAATTTTTCACAGTGACCGTATTGCTCGAGTTCATCAGTCTTAAATATGTTTAAATTGATGGCTTGCTTCAGTTTTTCATTTTCGCATTTTACGTGGGAAAGCTCCAATTTGGTCTCGTTTAACTCAAGCTTGAAAGCAAGCATTTCATTTTTCATTTCTTTCATTGAATTGTTAATTTCATACAGAATAGATCTGTCTGTTTCATTAAAGTTGCAATCTTCTTTCGATTTACTGGTATCATTGCTAGCAGATCTGTTGCTAGAGCGTTGATTTTGTTTGCGACTAGTCATTTTGCCTTCACAAAGCGTTAAAAAAAAACATGTCCTTCTCCTAGCGCTGCAGCTGCAACTGAGACTGCAACTGGAACTGGATAGAGCATTTGCTTTTGGATTGGTAGACTTGGAGTTTGATTCTGAGTCGCGTCAAACTAATGATTTAAAAATTGTTATTCACAGTTTCCCTGCTTGATGTTACGCATTAAAGGGACGGTGTGGAGAAAGTCTGAAAGTTTGCTTGTTGTGCCATCGGGAAAAGCACTTAACGAGACTGCCCCATCTTGCTGTGGGATAGAGATGGCTGGCAACCACTAAGGGAGCTCGTATAGTCACTTTCTCGCAATAGGTGGATAAAATTCAAATAAATAAAAAAACAAGTGACACTGTTACAAAATAATTTCTACACATCATGATGCAACTTTATCAGCAAAGACTTTCATCGTGGACCTTAGAATTATTCTGAAAAATTTGCTGCTGGTATTGCTCCTATAAGAAAAATGAAGCAGTGTAATAAAGAAAAGAATATTTACATACATAGATATGTCTATGTGTGTGCATGTGACGATGTTCCGTTTACCATATTGAATACTTTTGGTGTTTTGCATAAATATGAGCATGTTACGAACAATCTCGCATGTGCTTTGCGTACTTTTCAAGATATACTGCAGATTGCTTGGTCACACTCCTGCTCGCATTCTCTATCCTCGGCATCCATGTAGTTCAATCGTTACTTGCTTTGAAATACAAGAACAACACATCATACCAAAAGTCAGACACTTTTACGCAAAAGCGTTATTGGTGATAATCTCACAAATACTGGAGCTGGAAAACTTTTAGCTAACAGTGTTTCAAAACCAGCTTTCGAATTTGTGATTTAACATCAGATTGTAGCCCGACTTTGGCAAAATTACAGTTTTCAAAAAATGGAAATGATAAAAATCTTTCAAGATAATGCTGGGTTATTCCATATTTAATGTAGTGGATTTGGCTATTTGTCTACCCATGTCGTAGTTTTGGTCTCAAATTTTGCATGTAGGTGGGGATTTCTAAAACATTTTGTTTAAAAAAAATTTGAGCAGTCTTGGTCAAGTAGTTTTCGGGATATTTTAGTTTGAAATTTGACCACTCGGTGGCGTTTTTTGGTCACGCATGAGTAATTTTTCTTGTGCAATGGCTCTCCCTTGAGCTACAAAGATGATCCAAATATGTATTCTGACATTTTCTTGGGTGTTGAGTTCAAAAATCACACTCAAAATGCAATATTTCCATAACTTTAGTTGATAAACCAAGAAATCCTACTTCAACTTTTGATCGTAATTACTCAGCGCTCCAAAGCTGAAAAAACTTTTAAGTAGTTGCAAAGTGATCTTTCAACTTTCAATTCCAGTTTAATCCAGAAAGGTTCTTGGTTATTTAAGGGTAATAGGAAAAAAATTATCATTACATACATGGTGCACATCTACTCGCAAGTCTGAAATACAAATTCTATCAAATGTCAGGATACCGGTATGTCAATACTATTATAACAACTATGGCTGGTTTTAGATATAACAAGGCATGTCATGTTTATCTAACACATTGATTGGACAGGGCATGCTTCGTTTATGCAAGATTGCATTACCAAATAGTGTATAATAATTACAATTATTGTGTAATTTTCATGTAACATTGCGTAACAGAAGGTTGAGTTTTTCAAAACTATGAATTGCTCACATTGTGAATTTCCATTAAACGGCAGAGTTAGATAGTAGGATAAGAACTAAGTGCTCAGTTCTACAGCTTGTACTTGATTATTTCGCATGCATCCCTGCAGCCCAACATCTTCAGTTAATTGGTCAACTCATGACGACATTTGCAACATTCCTCTTCCAAACAACAAAATCACATAGCTTCTACTTTGAAGAAGATACAATCCATAGTCAAGGAGCAATAAACGAAGACTAATTTCCATGAGCAATTAACTAGTAATTTCAGAAGGTAAGAGCTCTAGATTCAAAAGTTTGAAAAGATTGAGAAGCATTTGAAAAGATTGAGAATTGAGAAGTATTTGTTTTTATTGATTACAAAAATAAGAGCCAGTAATATTTGAAACATTTGAAATTTTCAAGACTATTTATAGTTAAATCATTGTCAACCTGAAATATCAAATACCGCAAAAAAAGCATTAGTCAGTGAAAGACACAACACGATAAACTAGATGAACAACTGAGTAGTGCTGAGTATGTTGTTACATTCACAACACGTCGCAAGTATCTGTAAGTACCATACTCAGCAGTCATGAGAAAACGTGCAACCCTGCTACCTATCCCAAGTACACTACGAAAATTTTGCTCAGTCAACTGTCCTTTTCCTGAGTATGTTGTCTAGAATTCGAAGCACGAAAAGGACTCGGGACTGCTTACTGCATAATTAACCCCTTGCCGAAACAGAAACCCATTACAAGACTTGCCTTTAAATACCAAATTTGTGAAACAAAAGCCAAGTACTTATTTGGATGTCAGATTCTGCCTGCCTTGCCACATAAACTGCAGACATGGATAAAGAAAAAACTACGACATGAAAAAAAAGGTGACTAAATAAGGGCATTAAGAGTTACGTATTTCTATATGCTATTCTTGGTGTAATAAATCTGATTGTTTTGTTTTTCCCATTGAATGCAATTTTATTTCAAATGCAAACAGCAAGCAGCTGTAGGCAGCAGCATAACTCTCAAAGCCCTTATTTAGCCACCTTTTTTTCGTGAATGAGTAGTTTTTTTCCTATAGGTCTGCAGTGTATGCAGCATGCAGCGAGGTGGGCAGAATCCGTCAGATAGATAAGCATCAAGTACTTGGCTTCTGTTTCACAAATATGGTATGATGGTATATACAGGTAAGTTTTGCAATGGGTTTCTGTTTTGGTGGGGGTTAACTATACAGTAAGCAGTCCCAAGCTCTTTCCGTGTCAACATACTCAGCACTACTCAGTTGTTCTTCTAATTTACCGTGTTGTGTCTTTCATCAATGAATACATTTTATATTTTAAATGGTTAATGATTCAAGTATTAATCGAAACGTCTCAAAAATGTTTAAATGTTTCAAATCTAAAGTACTGGCTCTTGTTCTTGTAATTAAAGTACCCAAAAATTTCATAAATTTTTCTAATTGAAGAATTAAAAAGTTTTTGTAATTGAAAACGTGCAACAAATTGAAACCAAAGTGTTCGCTGTTTCTGGAGCTTCGCATAAACGTCATAAATATGCTCCCAAAAAGCTCTTTTATCAGTTTACTACAGTTTGGCTTATTCGCATGTACAATGTGCTATTATCTGCTGGGGGAACGCTAACAAACCCTTAATAAAAAGGCTGCAGATTACACAAAATCGTATAATTAAAATGTTGTGCAGCAAATTTGGGAGGAAAACCAGACTTAAGCCACTTTATGACAAATTGCAAATCCTAAATATCGATGGAATCTATAAACTAGAAATCCGTGGTTCAGATAATCCATCAGACACATGGAAGAATGTAAACCAACTTCTGTAAAAAAACAAACCCAAGTCGACGGTACCGAGCTTTGTTAAAATTGGCGACGAAACCACAACAGATCAAAGAGAACTATGCAACAAGTTAAATGAACACACTGTAACAATTGGCGAAAAATTAGGATCGAAGTTGTCTGATCAAAAGGGTCAAAATTACCGACAGTATCTTGGTAAGCGAAACGTTTCTTCTGTTGTTCTGCAACCAACTGATGAACATGAAATTATGGAAATAATCTCGGGACTTAACATCAACAAATCACCAGGTTATATTGATCTTCTTGTTTTTTATTAAAAGAATCTAAATTCTTAATATCTCAATACCTTGCCACATCACTTAATAACAGCATCGAAGCTGGATCCTATCATGATATTAAAAAAGTACTCGTTGTCGAAAGTACTCATTAAAGCATGAAGGAAGAGTTTTTGATCGAAATTTTAATACAAACTTTAAGACTTCAAGATTAAAAATGTTCTTAAATTTCAGCAAATTTAAATATGAGTAAATTGGCAAAATTTTTTTTCTAAAAAAGGGAGTTTTTGTTATTATTTTATCAATGTAATTTTGTTGAATCTGGATTCTTGTTGTGTATTTAGACGCTGCACTACCCCAAGACGTTACACCATACTGCAAATAAAAATAAACAATACCGAAGTATACATTACACAATGCTTCTACTGGCAGATAGTGTCTTATCTTCATCAATACTCCTCTAGCAATGCAAAGTTTTGCCAGGACGTGCTGGATATGCTGCTCCCAACTCAGTTTATTATCAAATAAAACTCCTAAGTATTTGATGACATATTTGTTTGTTAGAGGTCTGTCGCTGGTGTTAACGGCAAAGCTATTCACAGCTGTGGATTTACTTCGAGAAAATTACATAAAATTTGTTTTGTTGTAATTAATAGAAATTTTGTTGAGTTTGGTCCAGACTTCAATATTATGGCAGTCAGTTTTAGTTTTTAACATAAGTTTTTGAATGTCATTGTCTTCACAGAGCAATACAGAGTCATCTGCATACAGTATAGTTTTTGCATTGCAAGCATTGGGTACGTCATTGATATAAACGAGAAATAAAAGTGGCCCTTGTACGTTGCCTTGTGAAACACCTGTGGTAATCGGACACTGGTCAAAATTTTTAAAGTAAGGTCATTTAAGACCGTATATTGAAATCTGTTTGTGAAACATGAATGCAAGAGACTATGCACATTGCCCCTGACTCTGTAGTGCTCCAGCTTGTCTATTAGAATTCAATAGTTTACACCAGTGGTTTTTAACTTTTTTTTTTTTTTGTGGCCCATTTTTTGCTGCACAAAAGTTCTGTGGCCCATTAAATTTTTATGTTTCCTGAACGAGTATTCATGCCCAGAAGCGGATCCAGAAAGTTTTGATGGGGGGGATGCAATTTTGAATTAGGTTGAATATTAGCTAAATACAAAGACGTTCAAACGTTTAGTCCTGGAAACAGGCGTAAATAAGCTTTTTTAAAATGTTTCATATCAGGGGCGTATTTAGAAAAATTTTCAAGGAAGGGTTATCAAATTTCGTCACTTTTTCAAGCGTAGTTTTTTTCCAGCAGAGTTGAGTTCAAGCAACTTAAGTAACAAAAACGACTCTAGGGGGGTCTGGGGGCATGCTCCCCTGAAAATTTGCATACTGTAAGGGCCATTTTAGTGCTTTTTGAGCAATTTTCAGGCAAATTTTCTTTATAGTTTTAGCCCCTGATTTTGAGTACTTTACCAAATATGATGCATTTTCGCCCAGTTTCAATCATGCTTGCTTAAGGCGACTCAGGCATATTTTTATGAAGAGGTTTAAAATTATGGCAAATTTTTATTTATCCAAAGCATTGCGGAAAATGGCTGGTGGGAAGGACATTCACCTGGATCTGCCCCAGTTTATCCCTTCAACTTGCAAATTCCCCCCAAATTCCACCTTGGGGAATCAAGTGGCTTGCGTTGGGAACCACACTGTAGTTGTAGTCGCTTAAAATGTAAGTCCATACATGACGCGATAGAAGGCATTGATTGTATCACGCCACCAACACAACGAGAAATAAGTTCTATTACAACAATCGCCTAGATTAGTTTCACAATCTTTCCACGAAACTACACACTATTAATTGAATACTTGGAATAAAAATTATCTTTCTGTAGCATAAAACAGCAGCGTCATTCATTTTTACTACCGTCAAAACTACTAAACAAACACAAAAGTGTAAACTTAACCATAGTGACACAAATGAAACAGAATTTCTCAAAAAATCTAGCAATTTTTTAAAAAGTTCTGTGGCCCACCTCAAAATGTTTCCATGGCAGTGGCCCACTGGTAGAGAACCACTGGTTTACACAAAAGCTTTCGCAAAATCAAGCAAACTGAGTAATTGCAATCTATTTGCTGTAGTATGGTTTCATACAAGTAGGTTATAGCAAGGTTACTAGAAAATTTTTTTCAAAAGCCAAATTGAAGATTTGTGAACAACTGTTTTTTTTCCAGAAGTCTGCAAATCTCTTATACAAAATAGTTTTAAACATCTTATTGAAAGGAGGTAATATTGAAATTGATCTATAGTTACGTAAGTCTATTTGGTATCCACCTTTATGCAATATTACCCTAGCAACTTTTAAAACATCAGGATAGGATCCAGCTTCGATACTGTTATTAAGTGATGTGGCAAGGTATTGAGATATTAAGAATTTAGATTCTTTTAAAAAAACGGGAAGATCAATACAACCCGGTGATTTGTTGATGTTAAGTCCCGAGATTATTTCCATAATTTCATGTTCATCAGTTGGTTGCAGAACAACAGAAGAAACGTTTCGCTTACCAAGATACTGTCGGTAATTTTGACCCTTTTGATCAGACGACTTCGATCCTAATTTTTCGCCAATTGTTACAGTGTGTTCATTTAACTTGTTGCATAGTTCTCTTTGATCTGTTGTGGTTTCGTCGCCAATTTTAACAAAGCTCGGTACCGTCGACTTGGGTTTGTTTTTTTAAAGAAGTTGGTTTACATTCTTCCATGTGTCTGATGGATTATCTGAACCACGGATTTCTAGTTTATAGATTCCATCGATATTTAGGATTTGCAATTTGTCATAAAGTGGCTTAAGTCTGGTTTTCCTCCCAAATTTGCTGCACAACATTTTAATTATACGATTTTGTGTAATCTGCAGCCTTTTTATTAAGGGTTTGTTAGCGTTCCCCCAGCAGATAATAGCACATTGTACATGCGAATAAGCCAAACTGTAGTAAACTGATAAAAGAGCTTTTTGGGAGCATATTTATGACGTTTATGCGAAGCTCCAGGAACAGCGAACACTTTGGTTTCAATTTGTTGCACGTTTTCAATTACAAAAACTTTTTAATTCTTCAATTAGAAAAATTTATGAAATTTTTGGGTACTTTAATTACAAGAACAAGAGCCAGTACTTTAGATTTGAAACATTTAAACATTTTTGAGACGTTTCGATTAATACTTGAATCATTAACCATTTAAAATATAAAATGTATTCATTGATGAAAGACACAACACGGTAAATTAGAAGAACAACTGAGTAGTGCTGAGTATGTTGACACGGAAAGAGCTTGGGACTGCTTACTGTATAGTTAACCCCCACTAAAACAGAAACCCATTGCAAAACTTACCTGTATATACCATCATACCATATTTGTGAAACAGAAGCCAAGTACTTGATGCTTATCTATCTGACGGATTCTGCCCACCTCGCTGCATGCTGCATACACTGCAGACCTATAGGAAAAAAACTACTCATTCACGAAAAAAAGGTGGCTAAATAAGGGCTTTGAGAGTTATGCTGCTGCCTACAGCTGCTTGCTGTTTGCATTTGAAATAAAATTGCATTCAATGGGAAAAACAAAACAATCAGATTTATTACACCAAGAATAGCATATAGAAATACGTAACTCTTAATGCCCTTATTTAGTCACCTTTTTTTTCATGTCGTAGTTTTTTCTTTATCCATGTCTGCAGTTTATGTGGCAAGGCAGGCAGAATCTGACATCCGAATAAGTACTTGGCTTTTGTTTCACAAATTTGGTATTTAAAGGCAAGTCTTGTAATGGGTTTCTGTTTCGGCGAGGGGTTAATTATGCAGTAAGCAGTCCCGAGTCCTTTTCGTGCTTCGAATTCTAGCCAACATACTCAGCACTACTCAGTTGTTCATCTAGTTTACCGTGTTGTGTCTTTCACTGACTAATACTTTTGTTTCGGTATTTGATATTTCAGGTTGACAATGATTTAACTATAAATTGTCTTGAAAATTTCAAATGTTTTAAATATTACTGGCTCTTATTTTTGTGATCAATAAAAACAAATACTTCTCAATTCTCAAACTTTTGAATCTAGAGCTCTTACCTTTTCAAATTACTAGTTAATTGCTCATGGAAATTAGTCTTCGTTTATTGCTCCTTGACTATTGATTGTATCTTTCAGCTTTTTTTATAACGTTGCCATAAATATACATCTCTTAATTTATTTGCTGATAGTAACTTAAGTAAATTGAAACTTGTGAAAAGATCACTGCAAACTTGAAACGCTTTGCATCAATTTCAAAAAGCATTTTGTAAGAAATGCTTTTTTTAAATAAAAGTAACTGAAAACTGCGCTCGGACACATGATGCATTTTGCCCCCAAATATCTCTGCACCCAAATGTCTTCATGCTCAAATGTCTCGCACCCAAACGTTGCAGACTGTAGTTTTGCTATATTATTGATAGACATGTTTGCTTCTGCAGATTCGGTCTAAAGCTAGAGAACGCAAATTGGAGAAGCTAGCTGATACTAACGACAAGCTGAAGACGTTGAAGGCTGTTCAACAGTTACAACAAGCTGCAAAGCATGTGTCTGGCCAAACAACTATCATCCAGGTTAGATTTTCAAAACCAAACCATCTGAGCTTATTTAGTGTAAAATCCTTTTGTGGTTGTGGATAACTATTTGTGCTTTTCTGATCAAAACAATAAATGTAAAATGAATGTTGCAGCAGATCTGCAAGCTTACGACTACAAAAACCATTTTTCTGTTCAAGCATCTGCTGAAAGCATTGAACTTGACACCTTCGCAATATCGAAAGTATAATGAAAATTTGATTTATTTTCAGCAAAACAAAACATGATGTAAATTTCCCATAAAAATACTGCAACACAAACATTTGCCACGAATCAATTTGCCTTCTGCTGTTGCGGATTGGTAATCCTGTTAGATATTCGAAGACTATTTGTCAAGTGCCACATTTGCGTTCTCATTATTCAAAGCTGATTGCCTGATAGATAAATCACACAAAACATGGTTGCTGCAAACTGAACATTATGTGCTTACTGTGTATATCAGTGGTTCTTAAACCGGAGTTTGACGGAACGCCAGGGGCTTGGTGAGGTTGTAGCAGGGGTTCGGCCAAGATCAGAGTAAGTTTACACAAATGTACAAAACGACGTAAAATTGTGGTAAGTTAATATTTCTGCGTGAAATTCATAATTTGTTGTTTTTTTTTTTCATTAAACAAAAAGATTTCTTGGGCTACAAATCATAGTTCACGACTAGCTTAAGTTTACGCTGAGCTTTTGAATTATACGTTACAACTAGGGGAGGAGGAGGGGGGATGCATCCCACCCACCAGCTTTTTTTTCAACGTTGTTTTTGGTTTAAGTACAATTTTTTCATAATTTTGAATCCCTTTGATTCCAATGATTCTTTAGGCGTGTTTACGGATACGCGGCACGCGTCAAAAAATTTTCGCACCTTGTTTGTTTTATTTTAGTGTTCACCGATCACGTGAAAACCTGCAAAATTCTTCTACTTTCACTTACGTTATAATTTTAGTCGTGTCATTGCGAGCCGTGCGTTGCGTATTGGTAAACGCGCCTTTATGCTTTAAGCACACATGAATCGAAAATGTGCGAACAAAATGTATCATATTTAATAAAGTACTCAGAGTTGGGGTCAAAAAAGTTAAACAAAATTTTCCATATAAATTCTTAAATAAAATCGCAATTTTGAAAAATTTTCTGGGAAAGCTTGCTCCCAGATCCCCCAAAAGCCATATTTTTGTTCCTGAAATTGCTTCAAATTAACTCAGCCGGAAGAACCTGGGCTTAAAAAATGCAAAGATATGGTACCCCTCTCCTGTAAAAACATTCTGAATAAGCCTTCACCTCTGACATGCAACTTTTTTAAAGGGCTTATACACGCCCTTTTCCAAATCTAAACGTCTAACGTCTTTGAGCTTAGTTAATATTCAACCTAATTCAAAACTGCATCCTCCCCCCGCAATTTTCTGAATTCGCTCCTGGTTGTAATTAAGGGTTTGGTGCATGCTTGCATGACACTTTAGGGTTCAATACATTCGACAAGTTTAAGAATCACTGGTGTATATTATGGTGTTACCTTTACTTTGAAAGAAAAATTAGGAAACCCTTTTGTTGTGTGGTTTTCACTTTAAATACCGAGCTGAAAAAAAATTGTACCAATTTGCTAGTTCACATTGAGGTCTATCCCTGAAAATTTCAACTCTCTGGCATCGACGGTTCAAAAGCTTTATTTAGGCTGCACAAAAAACTGTTGAGATTTGTTTATTTGGCTTTTAACCCTAAATTACGTGACATGAAGATAATTATTGTGCATATTTTTGTAACCCACATTGATATGCATATACTTTGAAAATTTGAAGATCCTACCTGTTGTCATTTAAAAGATACGAGTAAGTATTCACAAATTTCGATTTTTGACTGCTTGACCACCACGCCTCCAAAAGTTGTTGGACACAAGTTCACTTTGAGGTTTATCATTTCTAGAGATTTCAACTCTCTAACATCAGTGGTTCAAAAGCCTTAAGGTGGATTTACACAGTATCTGTTCTGCATTTAATGTCGTCAATTGATGATGTATTGACGAGCTGAAACAGATCCGTCTTTTTCTTGCATTTTTGATATATACATGGTATCCGTCAAGATTTTTTAAGACGCGCGTCGCACAGTTGTAGTAGCATGGTCACAAAGTTATAGTTATAAACATGAATCGTCAAATAGCACAGATTGCAACATCAATTCAGCATCATGTGCTTTTATGCCTCATGATGATTTTGTAAGAACAACGAAGAAGGTGAGTTTTGATGAGATATTTTTGTTGTCACTATTCTTCAGCTACCAGTAGGCTGGCTATTAGTGGCTTAATACAAACACAGCATAATTTTATAGGCTGCTGCAGTTTTGCCTAAAGCCTTAAATTATTATCAGGAGGATGTTAACTACAGTACATAGCCTACAGCAGGCCTATGTTATTCAGCCAATGCGGCCATGCTTTGTTTTTTCAAGAAGCTCGCAATGTACAAATGGGCTGGTTCCTGCATTGTCTGCAAGTTAGAAAAAATGTAGGTTCCTTAGTACAGAGATTCGCAAATAGTGGGTCGCGATGTGGGTCATGACACCTTGACTTTGGGTCGCAGAAATCTTAAATGTAGGTCTACAATTATTTTGATGTGATGACTTTTTGCTTCAGCTTTGTTCAGTTATTTTCTGAGTTTTTCGGTTTTGAAACTTTTTGACTTTACGGTATACTGGTAATATAAAATTTTTGAGTTTTTTGAGATAAACGTTTTCCTGGCGTAACAAGAGTCAATTGTTACTAATGGTATGGTAATAATCCGGCGCTGCATGTAGAATTTCAATGGCTTTATTGCTAGTCACTATCAGTGAGTCTCAGTCAAGGGCGTAGCCGGGGGGCATGGGGACCATGGCCCCCCCCAATCCATCCTGAACAAAAACAAGGATCTTGGTAATTATAATGCCACTGCGTAATCAGTTTCTTGCTGGGCTTTTAAGAAGTAGACTTACAAAGAAGAAATACACTACAATAATCGGTTTTTGCGTTGGCCAGAGTTATGATGGCGCAGTTGCAATGGCCAGCGAACGATCAGGCATCACTTCAACTGTTCAAAACGAGTCTCTGTTGGCATATTATTTTCACCCTATTTTCAAAGCAATGCAATATGCATTGCTTAAATTCGAGCGCTTCTGCAGCTGTAAAAGTTTCAGCAATACAAAATGCTGAAAATGTTGCACAAAAAGTGGTTGAAATATTTAAGACCAGCGTGAAGAAAACAGTGTTGTTGAAATTCTTTATCAAAGAAGATGTCTCTAGTCAAGGAGAAACAAAACGTTATCTTGTCAGTAGGAATCGACCGGGCCCGCGGCCCTGACTTTGGCCAGGGATGCCACTTTTTGCCCCAGTCTGACCCTGGCTGGAGGGATCATAATAATTGGCCGGGGTCGGGGTTGAATTTCAAGTTTTATTGTATATTCCGGCACATAAGTCGACCTTTGAAGTGTAAAAACCCACCCTTAAAAATTGGGGTGGTCTCATGCAACAAATCTAAAAGTAATATCTTAATTTTAGCATGAAGATTTTTTTGTTTTATATGAGAAATGCGTTGGTGCGTAAAAATAAAGTTTGTCATGCACAAATGAAAAGCGTGTACAATTACGAAAGCATTATGTAACACCATTGACGGCATTTTCCTGAGGAGTAAGGACGCAAGAAGCCTGCTTAGCTCTGTATTCTAGACACAATATAAAGCATTGTATAAACCCTGGCCGGGGCAGGTGCAATTCTCTGGCCGGAGCTCTGGCCCTGGCCAAAATTGTTGACCCGGTTGTTCGCTACTGGTCGGCTTATGTGAAACCCAGTTTGTAAAACGCCATGTACGATACCAGTGAAGCACTCAAAATTAGGGCAAAAATCCTCAATTAAGTTCACCCAAAACTTGAACATGCCCTAAAATGGCCATTACAGAACGTGAATTTTGAAAATTTTTCCAGGGGAGCATGCCTCGGAGCTTGGACCCTCTTTTTTGTTCTCAACTTGCTTCAAATTAATTCTGCTGGAAAAAAATTACGGTTGAAAAAATGTCAAAATTTGGTGCCCCCTCCTTAAAAAAATTCTGATTACGCTTCAGACATAAAACATTTTTAAAGGGCTTATTTACGCTCTTTTTCACATCTAGACGTCTATTGTTTTTGTATTTACAGTAGTAAACGTTCAACCTAATTCAAAATCGCATCTTCCCTCCAAAATATTTTGCATCCACTCCTGGCCTGAAGTAGGGAAAATGTACCAACAAAATGCATCATCACATTTGGTGAAAGCTCCGAATGAGGGGCAAAAAGTTTGATCAAAATTAAACATTTCAACCACTTTTTTTGCAACGTTCAAAAGCACTAAAAAGGCCATTACGCCTTGTAAAATTTCAAAATTCTTTTGGGAGAGCATGTCCTCGGACCCCTCAGAGCTGTTTTTTTACTCAATTTGCTTTAAATTTACTGTGCCGAAAAAACACATGCCTATAGAAGATGTCAAAATTTGGTGACTTCCTAAAAATACTTTGAATACTCTCTGACATGAAACATTGACGTCCTATTTCGGGTCTAAACATCTGACGTCTTTGTATCTAGTTAAAGCATTGTTTATGGCAAAAATTTTCAAATTTTTAACCAGGCATAATGAAGCGCATAAAGTTGTGATTGTTAAGCGTGGTTACGTTTTCGTCGCTAATTTTCATGCTGCAGTTTTATGCGGCTAACTTTTACGCACGATTGAGTAAGTTGTTCACCGTATTTCTGTAGTTGATTTGAAGTCAGTGTTAAGTCACTGGTTTCACCCGACTCGTAATTGAACGATAGCAGGATAAGAGTATTAATGCGGTAATGGACAAGATAGCAAGGCACTATAGGAAGGGTACTCGATTATGTTTCGATTTATCGCTACAGTAATGGAGCTATTTAAGTCTGCGAACTGAAACTCGATTATTTTGCCAAACTTGAAAGAATTATTTTTCTGGACACGAATAAAGCTGTTCGAGTTTATTAAAGTGCAATTCAAAGATTAAAAAGTTGTCTCCAAAATACTTAGTGCTGGATCAAGCCGTGTAAATTGACATTGCATTTTTCCGTGCAGCTGCATATTTGTTTATGCCCTGGCGGCCCAGAGAACTAGAAACAATTAGCGAAATACCAGTACAAAATTTTATCATTTTATTTGCAATGAGCACGAAGCAGTGAACTAGTAGACTGAATAGGCCTATTTTAGCCAAACTCCAAAAATTTGATAGTTTTGCCAGACCTGAACTAGGAAAAAATTAGACACTCGAAGTTTGTAAAATAATGTGAACTCTAGTAATCATTGATCGAGTTCGCAGAGATGACAGCTGTTTTGAAGTAGAGCTTACAAAGCTCTGCTTCGTCTTACACCAAACTTTATTTACTAATTGTTGATTTATTTTGGCTAATAAACAGCATTTATTTTTCATTGGTATTCTTTCAGCTTTTGCATTGTTGCATGCAGAATCTCTGCTGAAGTTCCTAGCGAGCAACTTAGGGCAGACTTTTAGCCTCATTGGCCATCGACTTATACAGTAAAATTTGCCTATATTAGCACCTCAGGGGGATTGCAAAAAAGTGCCGATATAAGCGAACTGCCTATGTAAACAAATCACTATAAATCATTTCGAAAGTGCCCTTTAATATAGTGTTGCGTTCATTAGTTAGCTTTACCGCATAATAACATATTACATGAAATCAGCATAAAGTACTGCACAAACAAAAACATATGTGTTCATTGTACTGTATTACAGTACTTCCTAGCGAAAAAGTCATTTGTCTTTAGTTGTTTGGTTTTTGTAATAGATTTATCTACTACGTATTGCTGGATTTTTGTTAGATGACGTGGCATTTCTTTGTCCTATGTTACCATGGGCAAAACCAAATGCTTTGTTGCAACTTGCGTCGCAGTGGAATTAACTCGTAAAAGAGATTACAGTCTGGAAGCAAGAAGCAAATGCCAATATAAACGAACAAAACACTTCTGCAAAATAAAAAAGAGTGCTGGTGTAGGCAAAATGCCGATATAGATGTTGCCGATAAAGACGAGTTTAGTGTGAAACATAGGGATTCTACTGGGACCATAGAAACTGTGCCGATATAGATGAACTGCCGATATAAACAAAGTCGATATAGGCGAATTCTACTGTAAAAAGAATACGCGGCATCATTTTCCTCTGTCTCTGAAAAAATGTACCTAGCCAAAATCTATGCTGTTGAAGTAGCGCTGAAGAAACATCAAGGAACAAAGGTTTCACAAGCCGCTCACTTAACGCCAACAAGACGGCCGAGTGGACAAAGCGTCTGCTTCTGGATCGGTAGACTAGGGGTTCGATTCCGAGTCATGTCAAACTAATGATTTAAAAATTGGCATTCACAGCTTCCGTGCTTGACGTTCAGCATGAAGAGGACAGTGTGGAGCAAGCCGACAAGGATAAATATGCAAATAAATAAATTAAATTGTACCAAAGGAGGGAGAGCTGAGTACCGAAACAGTTTCTGCTCTGAAGAGTTGCAGCGACAGTTAATAGCGTCTGTATTTCAAGGCTAGCAGTAACACATTGTTCAACATGTTGCATGTTGTCGTATGTTTAGTTCTTTACTTGTCAACGTCGTGTGGTTGGGCATCCTCTTCCGACAGTTTAGATGTTGATGGCGTTGATTTTAAGCCAGCGTCGGGTGTCATCATCCAGGACCAACAGACCTTGTATTCGTTTTGGTGCACGATGTAGGGGGCATGTAGAAATGATGTGGTCTGCAGTTTGCTCAGAGGCACCACACTCACAATTCGGTGAAGGAGCAGCACCCCATTTGTACATGGATGAATGGAATCGCCCTACGCCAGTCCGCAGACGATTCAGTTTTACCCAAGATGTTTTGGGCAAACCCATTCCAAGAGGCTTAGGACTGGCCCTGGGAATAAAAGCATAAAGCCTTGATGCACTTTTCAAGTACTCCATGTTCCATACATAATCCATCCATTGCGCTGCACGAATGTCTGATTCGGTCAGACTATCCAGTAGTTTCTGTGCAGCAAGTTCAAACGGGCGTCTTGATTTGAGCCTTCCCTGGTGTGCATTTTGTTTCCCGACCAGCTGCTCATGTAGAATATGATCAGGGTTAAGAGTGGTGCGGTTAGCCAGGGAGAGTATTGCTCCTCGACGGCGAAGCTCAGCTGACTGGATGCCTGCGAGGATTGGCAAGTAGTTCATTGGAGTGGGTCGCAGACATCCAGTGACAATGCGCAAGGCGTCATTTAAAACACTGTCGATTAGCCGAGTGTGAGCACTACAACACCAAACAGGTGTGCAGTACTCAGCTGTGGCGTAAACCAGGGACAAGGCGGCTGTTCGCAATGTTTTGGCTCCTGCACCCCATCCCGAGCCTGCAAGTCGCCTCAACAGTGTGACGCGAGTGGAAAGTTTCTTGCGCAATGCCTCTAGGTGATGACGAAAAGTGAGCCACCTGTCCAGCTTTACACCAAGGTAGGTTGGAGTTGGACAGTATGGCAATAGTTTGCCGTTGTTGAAGATTTTGAGCTCACGTTTCGCCTCTCGGTTGTTTAAATGAAAGGCCGTCGTCACCGTCTTGGTGTGGCTTAGCTTCAGCCTCCAAGTCTGGAGATACGCTGAAAGTGTTGTCATGTCTTGGCTTAGAGTGCCCTCCAAAGTCTTACAGTCTTTCGAGGTATGCATCAATGCCAGGTCGTCAGCATACGCATACTTCTGGGAAATTGTGGAAGGCAGATCGTATGTGTAGATGTTAAAAAGGAGGGGAGCCAAGACTGATCCCTGTGGGAGACCATTTCGCAAACGTTGTAACCTGCTTCGCTTGCTGTCACCAATGGAAAGGGTGAAACTTCTATTCCGGATAAGTTCCATAATCATTTGGACCATATGTTTATCAGGAAGGAGTCTCAGCAGCTTACAGGTGAGGCCACGATGCCAGACAGTGTCATAAGCAGCTGTCAGATCGACAAAACCAGCACCGGCCTTCTTCTTGGTCTCAAATGAGTCCTCGATGTGTTGGGTAAGTAGAACAGTTTGGTATACTGTGGACCTCTTCTGTCGGAACCCAGCTTACTCCCGAGGAAGAAGCGGGTCGACAATGGGCTCGATACGGGTGTAAATGAGCCTCTCGAGGATCTTGTAGGGGACACAGAGCAAAGAGATGGGGCGATAGCTCTTGGGGTCCTCTACAGGTTTCATTGGTTTGGGGATCATGACAACCAACGCTCTTCTCCAGATTTTTGGAATTTTGAGGTGGTGCAAACAGGATGAAAGAAAGCCACACAGCCAGGATTTCAGGGCAGCTCCAGCATGGAGCAAAAGCTCAGGGCAGATAGAGTCTGGGCCTGGAGCTTTTCCTGGTTTCAGATGTTTGAGGGCGGCTGCGAATTCTGAGGGAGTAAAGCTTCCACAGACATCACTGCACTTGTTGTAGAGACCCTCCAAAGATCGGACACTTCTTGAGACACAAGCCGGGATGACTTGCGATCAATATCCTCGTATTTGCTGTTATTGACCAGTACTGATGCGATGGCATTGGCTGAAACTGCACAATGCCGAGGGGAGCATCGTCATCTACCACTTAAGTTGTTTAATATGCTCCATGCTTTACGACTGGAGTGAGAAAAGTCGATGGTTTGGACTGCCTCAGACCATTGGTCCCTGCGTTTTCTGTCAAGCCTGGGCAGCAGGGCAGAAGCAGCCTTGCTAGAGTCAGATCCCTCAGGTGATTGCAGGAACATCTGATAGAGGTTCTCACACTCAGCATCCCAACACGGAATGTGGTCGTTTTGTCGACCACGTGGGATATACTTTTTGGCTGCTGTGCTGATGGCATTACAGAAGTCCTGGTATGTCCGGTCCACATCAGATGTATCAGGTGGCAACAAGCTCTTAGCGAGTTGGTTGGTCAGGGCATTGTAATGGCTCCATTTGGCCTTGCGGAAGTTCCATCGCTTAACAGGCATACTCGGAACTGACAGAGTGAGCCTTGGTGGAACAATGAGCAAGGGTCGATGTTGTGACCTAGGAAACTTCTCTAAAATACGCCTGTCAGGTAAGCGACTATCAGGACCAACACTAACAAACGCCAGGTCCGGGTTGGTGCCAGTGTTCCAGCGGCCTGAGTGGAAAGTGGCCATGTCCTTTTGGTCATGGAGAGGGACAAGACCATTAAGGCTTGCCCAAGCAACAGGACACTCTCCATCAGCGCTGTTGCTGCTGTACGGTAGCCCCAATTCACATGCGGGCAGTTGAAATCATCCGAGTACAGTACAGGGTGTGGAAACACTGGTAGGTCGGTAGTCTGCAATGGTGTAGGTGGAGGTTTGTAAACATTGACAATTTTATAGCCATCAATGTCTGCGCATAACCACTCAGTCTCTGATGTAAATGGGGCTGATCTACTAGGGTCCATTTTAGTCGCTCATGGACAAATGTAGCAAGGCCGTGTATCCTGTTTAAACAGGACCCAGCTAGTGCAAAGCCTGGAATCACAGGCTTGTCGGTAGAAGCACAGTGGGTCTCCTGTAGTAGGATGACGAGTGCCTCAAACTGCACAGCGAGATGGTGAAGGACATTGATCTTGCTTGCATTGAGGCCTTCAATGTTCAGCTGCAGGATTGCTGGCCTTCAGAACTTGCTGACGATGTGCCCTGAAGCAGGGCAAACATCGCCCCGTCCTGAAAAGGACGTTTGCTGGTTAGTAGGCCTTGGCTGAGCATCGGGAAGAGTGGATACCCTTCTGGGTCAGCAGATTTGGTTTCGATCTGTCATTGTAACTTTGCAAGTAAAAAGCTTTGTACAGACTTAATCACAGCCCGGGCTACAAGGAAGCATCTGCCATCCGGGCCAGTTGTTTACTGATACTGATACAGGTAAAAAGAATAAAAAGTATATGAAATTGATTTACATCGAATTGCCGCTTGGTAGCCGGGAGACTGGGCTTCTATTCCCGGTAGGGTCATGCTAAAAACTTCATAAATAGTATTTGTAGCTTCCTGTCAGGCGTTCGTCTCAAGCGGAAGTGCGAAGGGTTAAGACTTAAGTGCATGTATGTTGTTTGTCTTGTATATCCCAACAGCGTTCAATCATTCATGATTAATATTCTTAATGTCCTTTCCTACACAATGTGTGCTTACTGTCTTGTACCTTCATCATCTAAATTATATCCGTCACCTTTTAAACCGTTTCTGAATGCTGTATTGCAGCTTTATGAACTTACTTTGCTCGTTTTTACCCATATTAATGGCATCAAAGAATGCTTGGTCTACTTTGTTCGCCGCGGGAGATTTTTGTGACATTCGCTGGCGTTTGGGATTGCAATCGCGCAGAGGTGTTTCTAACTAAGATGAAAAACAAAAAGTGGTCGTTACTGCTGGATGTAAGAAAGGTCTCTTGCTCTCTTTCATTTTCATGGTTGTACCGTTTGCCAATATACTATTTGTCGAACCTTTTGCCAGGAAAACACGACCTTATAACAAACCCTTTTTGAGTTACCGCAAAGTAGGATAAAAATTCAACTACACTCAATCAAGGAGGAAAAATAATGCCACAGTAATCCTTGATGCTGAACGTTTTGACAACACAGATTCAGTTGCCATCATCATCAGTATTCGCAAGACAGTATAAACTGTTGAAATATCTCGGGAATACTGGTGATGATGGCAACTGAATCTGTCTTGTTTAAACATTCAGTTCAAAGGACTGCTCGGCCATCATGTTTTCTCGTTTATTTATTTTCGTCACACATATACTGTATTCTATCATAAATTACTTTAGCCACATAAGGAAGGGCACGCAGCAAAACCAGAGTACAAGGATATAAAAATTACAGACAAGTAGGGAACGACCGAGGCAACAATTTTGGCCGGGGCCGGAGTCGGGAAACTGCCTCGGCCGGGGCCAGGGCTGGGGTTTATACAATGCTTTATATTGTGTCTAGAATACATAGTTAAGTAGGCTACTTGCGTCCTTACTCCTCATGTAAATGCCGTCAATGGTGTTACATAATGCTCTCGTAATTGTTTTCGTAAAACTTTTGTAATTGTACACGCTTTTCATTGAGCTTTTCATCAGTGCATGACGAACCTGAAAAACGCTTTAAGCATGCACGTTCTTTATTTTTACGCATCAATGCATTTTTCATGTAAAAAAATCTTCATGTGAAAATTTGCACTTTAAAGGTCGTCTTATACGCTGGAATATGCGATAAATAAATTTGAAATTTAACCTCGGCCCTGGCCATTTTTTATCACCCCACCGGGCTAGGGCAGGACCAGGGCAAAAAGTGGCATCCCCGGCCGGGGCCACGGTCAATCCTTACAGACAAGTTTACTTGAGCCTCTGTTGACAGTCCGACCACAAATAACAAACTACAGTACCACAACAAGCTCCAATGCAAATACAGGCAACAGTAAACAATAGAACACAAGTGTTGGTAATTGCAAGCTGAACAGGTCCGTATCTACTTACTGCATTTATTTTTCTTTAGCGACACAAGGATCTGTATCTACATTTTAACCCGTGCGTGTCTGCACGATGCATTGTGCATTCAGCAAAAGTTTCCAGATTATGTATGATTGTTTGTTGTGTACTAGAAAATTACCTTGTAAATCATCGTTTTTGCTAATAATGCCATTTGGTGTTTCAAACTCAAAAGAACCGAGAGGGTTTAGGTTTTCAGCAGCAGAAGCCTCATCGGGTGAATTAAAGAACTCTTTAAGTAAGAACTGGCTTCTCCAAGTTTGGTGTTGTTCTAAAAGAAGTCACAGTAGTTAATTATTACCAAATGTTTTTTGTTTTGGACTGCAAAACGCAATAGCTATAATGAATTCCAGTGTTGTAATTGTCGTAAGTATGTAAGGCACTCCCAACCGAAACTACTGTATCTAAAGAAAAGTTGGTTCAGGTTTCGGTGATAAAACACACACAACCGTAGCCACTTATAAAGCTTATTTCCGTTTTTTGAGAATATAAAAAGAATTTTGTAAGTGCCTTATGGTCTTCAAAATTCTGCAGACCATTGGCTATAAAATTGCTTTTTTGAGCAAATGTTTTTTCTTGAAATCCACAGAATGACAATAAACCTACTAACCATGACTGAAAACGCTAAAATCTAGTACGCATTAAAAAAAAACTACCACCAAAATCCTCTTGGCATGGCAAATCTCAGCTTACTTCCTTGGAGGTAAGATTGGCTGTACAAATTTCATCAAGTCGTACAAGCTCCACTTTTTTGTATAAGTAGGAGCTCCATCTTCGGATCTTAATTTATTTTTTTCCTTTTCACGCTTGAACTTCTCTCGAAGAGACTTTCACTGCTTTGACAATGCGCTACTATAAATACACCTAAAAAAGAAACAATCAATTCTAGGCTTTTGCTGAAGCATCATTGCATTGACAAGCTACTTTCATTGGCAAGCTTTCCCACATAGAGTTTTAACATAACTTTCTTAGAATGTTTGACTGACTCAGTGCACACAACCTGAAGTAAAAATTGCAATCATGGCATATGCAACGTTTCACTTTTTTTTTTGTTCTGCGTTAACTTGAAGGCTGAAAAAGTTTATATGCAACTGACTCCAACCATGTTTGAATCTATCATCACATGGTTTTAAACTCAAGCACGATTATATTCTACTATGCCATGTTGCTGATAATGTGAATGTTTTCATGGCCAAATGTCAATACTATCATTTTTTTGCGAAAAGTGTTCTTTGGTTACTGAAGGCAGGACTATTATTTGATTCAGTTAATAACATCAAACTCCATCTGTAGTATACACTATAGCCACTACACTGTTTCACGTTCAAACAATATCGACTATCTGGTGGCTCATTTAAATAAAAGTTTATCAGTTACTGGTTTTCAAAATGGAATAAAATTCTATAAATATGATTCAAGCTGTGAAAATTTTGTTACCATCACCAAGGAACCCACCAATTTCCACCATGTTTTCTCATGCAGCATGCCAAGCTCCGAAAATGTGCTCGGCTGTAGCTTTTGGTGCTTGGGTCCCACAAACAAGGATAATTTTGGATTGCTATAATTAACAATTCGTTTTCTTCCGTCCTGAAGCAGGTAGACGAATCTTTGGGCATAATGGCACTCAAGCTAATTCAACACAAATATAAGTAGCCTATATATAACTGCTAGTTTACCGTATATATTCACCTAACCAAAAAGTAATATGAAATACCCGCACTATAATAGCTGAACTAGCAGCAGATCATTAGTATCATTTGCAGTGATGAATGATAATGGGGGTATCACTAAACTTTTAAGCAGTGTCTATTTTGCTGTTAACGGCATAATAGCTTTTAGGTCTATTTTGCCGCAGCTACATAACTCCATGTCACTCGAATATTACATCTTATTCCATTCTACTGTTTTCACGAACCCGATTGTTAACCCCAGGTCACACGAATATGAAGTGAAGCAATTCGGAACTAAAGGCTCTGAAGCGAAACGAACCAAAGCCACAATGTGAATCAAACCCAAAACTAGTGCAGCGCTTCCCATAATACGCTGCGCTCTATCCACTGAGCTATCAAGAAGTTGTGACAAGCTTGCACAAAATGGCGCTTAAAAACCCACGACTTCACTTACATCAAAATAGGCCTAAAAGCTATTTTGCCGTTGCAAAATAGACACTACCAAACTTTTATTTTACGCACAGGCAAATCTAGCAACCAGTTTTTTTAAAACAATAGTCGGGTATGGTATGTTTCGGTATATAATGTCCAAAATTTACCACTTGCTTTGATAGTAGAACCGATACCATATATGCTGTACGAAATCACACATAGGCCTACCGGCACATGAGTACATGCGGTTTCTGTACCGGTGGTAGACTCGGGTCTCATTTAGAGTAGGCCGTTCATGTCTTTTGTCGCCTTACCTGGACGGGTTATTCTAGATGCGGACGGCTTTCTCTAAACAAGACCTGGTACACTCTACCCCAATAGTTATGCACACGACTGTGATGCTATTGCTTCAACTTTTACTCTGTAGCAACAATACCGCTAAAGATGAAAAGTGTAATTGCTAATACTTAAAATTCATGAAGTGGCTATTCTTACGTAACCGTACAAATAAGGAATTTGTTTATTTTATTACCTTCGTCACACTTTCTGGATCGGGGTTAAATAGAATATACCAAGTGCTTATTTGTACTGCCAAAAATTAAATCTTTCCAGCCGTAATTAATTTGCTCGCAAAGCTACAGCATAGTGTCAAAATTTAATGCTGCTAATTGCTAATACTTTATTTTGATCAGCTTCAGCTGTTATGATATTATCAGTAAGTTCTTATGAAAACAGATTCTTGCCAGCCTTGTCATTTTATTAACTACCGGTACAACAGGTATGGTACGGTACCACCAGTGATACCTATACAGCAGTAACAGTGTTTTTAAAACTGGTAAGCTTTAGAAAATGATATGCTATTCTGCATACCCCAGTAGTAAGTCGTTTGTAACACAATTTTTCACATTGCTTTTATGAAGTAGTGTGGATGTAAAGTAGAGGGTTTCCTGCAATTTTTTGCCGGTAAGTATGCAGAACCAGCACTGAACATAATTAATTTAAGCTAAACTGGCCTAGGTTACCTGCCATATCTACGTTCAGGTCTGCAATTACTGGTATGTTGTCAAAACCTGTAGACAAATTCTAAAGATTACCGGTAGCCTAGGTCGAAACAGGATAACCCATACAGCATACTAAAAAAGAGCACACCGCACAGTTTTCTTTCTTGTACCGGTACCTATTCCAATCACAAAGCAAGCCAAATGCCAACCCACTACTTTTTTAAAGAGTTTTGCTTAGGTTTACCTAGTCAGCTACTCTGAGACAATGGACAGTAGGCTATGACCAGCATTGATGAAGCCTGTTGAAACCAAATCTACTAAATGGATCAAGAAGACTATTCGAAAATTTGATACAATTGACATTACTTCTTTTAAAGATGCTATCAGGTCATCAAACTGTGCAGCAAAAGTTTTAAAATGTATTAGTTGAAGTAATGCTGTTGCTATTTACAACAACATTCTGCTTGATTTGGTCAACCAGCATGCTCCTTGTAAAGAGATTTTGTTCAAACCAAATAAGAATTTGTGGTGGAACAGTGAATGTCAAGCAACTCGTCGAGACAGAAGAAAAACTGAACGAGCTTATAAGAAAAATCCTTCAGCCCAGAATAAATCAAGATACTATAAGGCTTGCCAACATGCCAGATATACATACTCAGAAAACAGGGAGAGATATTACACAGAACGATTGCAATATTATCAGGGAGCTTCCAGAAACACTTATAGAATTGTGAACCGATTGTTAGACAAGCAATTTACGAGCAACAAAACTTTGGACAATTTGAATGATTTTGATTGTGCATTTAAATTTGCTACTTTTTATAAAAATAAGGTAAAAAGGATGTATGACAGCATTCAAGCTAATGATAAAAGCGCAACTCTATCAATCCAATTAACCTTGATCTCAATGTTTGTGAGAATGATAGGCCAAAGTTGTTAGAATTTCAGCAACTAACAATGCAAACTGTTAGATCTATTATTCAATGCATGCCCACAAAAACTTGTTGTTTAGATCCATTACCAACACACCTGCTAAAGCAATGTATTGATGAACTACTACCAGCGATTGCTCATATTGTTAATTTATCACTAAGTACAGGTATTTTTCCAGATGAACTAAAGTCAGCTTGTGTAACTCCTTTGCTAAAAGGAGAAGCACTTGACAGAAATGATGTCTCCAACTATAGACCAGTCAGTAATTTGTCATTTCTTTCGAAATTGATTGAAAAATGTGTCAATTTTTAATTAACAGATCACTTGTCCGAAAACCATCTTTTTGGTGATTTTCAGTCATCATATCGATACTTCTGCGCTGCTTGTTCTTCCGGTACGGTAAAACAATGGAGACAGAAAAATCTACTCTCCAATTTTTATTTTTGACGTTTCGCTTGGCAATGAACGCCAAGCTTCATCAGAAAATACAGTGACCTGGGAAGGAAATCAACCCAGGTCGAGAACAGTAAAACGTAGTAGGCCTTAGCACTGATTTAACTGAACTGATTAAAAAGTTACGAAGTGTAAATTGGATCAACGCGATTAACTATTGCGTCACAAAAAGGCGAAATGCGTGAATAATCATCAAATTATTATGTGTAATTCGTAAAAACCAGTATGTAAACTACAGTGATTAAATTGCATTAAAATCATTTAGCCAATGAACGATAAACATTTGGGAGACTGTCGCCATCAGACCTGTTCATAACCTTAGGATGGGCATTGATGAACCAAGCTTTCGAGATGAGTCGTTTAGAATAATTGTTCTCCACTTTCAAGATTTCCGATTTCTCCCAATCAATTGTATGGTTAAAGTCCATCGCATGTTCGCAAAGTGCAGAAAGTTCCGGTCTCAGCTGGCTTGTGGCTCGCCTATGATCGGCCAGTCGTGACTTAAGGCCACGTTTGGTTTGACCAATATAACATAGTCGCAGTCAGAGCAAGGGATCTGGTAAACAATACAACTCTTATCTTCTGTAGTGTACGGATCTTTAGGGGAGGGCAAAATGTGGCGAATGGTTTTTACAGGTCTCATGGCAACACCGACTCCTGCCTCGTTCAGAACTCGTCTAATTCTTTCTGATGTACCTTGCACATATGGAATAGAAGTGAATTGTTTGAGTTGAGAGTTTTGAGTTTAAGAGCGTTTGTTTTTGTGAGAGAGAAAAGTAGCTCTGGTAGGAAATCCGTTAAGTTGCAGAGTAGAACGTATGTTTCGTAACTCACCGCTGTTTTGGTTTTTATCAGCATGAGAGATGTGTGTTTCAACGCGGTTGAGTAGTGTCTTTGTCACAGTGAGTTTCTGGTGTTTGGGATGATGTGATGTGTAGTGGAGGTATCTGTCTGTGTGGGTGGGTTTTTTGTATATGGCTGTAGTGAGTGATGTGTTTGTGGTGTGGTTCTCTTTGCAGACATTACGGGATACCAGAACGTCAAGAAAAGGAAGAGAAAAATCGTGTTCGTTTTCCATAGTAAACTGAATGTGAGAGCAAATAGAATTAAGATGAGAGTGGAATCCAGAAATGTGTTTCTTGTCGAGAATACAAAACGTGTCATCAACACACCTCAACCAAAGGTTGGGAGGAGTATGAAACGTAGTGATAGCTGTGTGTTCAATTTGTTCCATGTACAGATTAGCAATGACGGGAGAAATGCAAGAACCCATGGGAGTACCAAAGGTTTGCTTGAAAAAAGATTTTTTGTATGAAAAAACAGTAGAATTCAAACATATTTGGAGACCTTGTTTGATGTCAGAGATACTGAGACGTGTACGAGAAGACAAAGAATCATCAGATGCGAGAAGTTCCAACACGAGGGCAAGAGCCTTGTCAACCGACACAGATGTAAACAAGCTAACAACATCAAACGACACCAAACATTCATTTTCTTCAACAGAATAATTCTTGATACATTCAACAAATTCTCGAGAGTTGCGAACACTGTAATTATTTTTTAAAAGACTTGATAAAACACGAGATAAAAATTTAGACAAATTGTAAGTGGGGGAGTTGACAAACGAAACGATAGGGCGAAGAGGCACAGAAGATTTATGAATTTTCGGTAGACCATAAAACCGCGGAGTGACAGCATTAGAACAACGTAAATAGTAATAACATTTCTTATTAATTTTTTCATTTCGATACAAATTCCACACATATTGATTAATTCTAGTAGTAATTTGATTAACAGGATTAGGCCTAGTTGGTAATTTTTCATAAGTGCACTCCTCTGATAATAGAGGTTTTTACGTATTACACATAACAATTTGATGATTATTCACGCATTTCGCCTTTTTGTGACGCAATAGTTAATCGCGTTGATCCAATTTACACTTCGTAACTTTTTAATCAGTTCAGCTAAATCAGTGCTAAGGCCTACTACGTTTTACTGTTCTCGACCTGGGTTGATTTCCTTCCCAGGTCACTGTATTTTCTGATGAAGCTTGGCGTTCATTGCCAAGCGAAACGTCAAAAATAAAAATTGGAGAGTAGATTTTTCTGTCTCCGTTGTTTTACCGTACCGGAAGAACAAGCAGCGCAGAACTTGAGTTAGCCTAGCTAGCCTAGACTACGATGCCCGGTATACAAGTCCAACAAAATCTTCCCCACTATGCATATCGATGCTATTATAGTTGTGAAACTGCTTTAGTTAGGATCCACAATGATATTACTTCAATGCTTGATTCTAAATTGAATGTGTTTTTACTTCTTTTTGATTTGTCAGCTGCGTTTGACACAGTCAACCATCGTATTTTGCTTTCTAAATTGCATGATGTTTATGGTTTGGATGGTAAAGTTCTGGCTTGGTTGACGTCGTATGTAATAAATCACAAGTATTTTGTTAAGATTGATTAATCAGTATCATGTGATGTTCAAGCTTTATTTGGTGTTCCACAGGGTTCCATCCTGGGCCCAATTCTATTTAATTTATACTTCAGAGATGCTGAAAAGTTAGCGAAATCACATGGCTTGCAATTCATCTGTATGCTGATGATATGCAGTGTTATTTTGGAGCTGAGAGACAGTTGTAAGTTGCTCATCTGTTTATCTGCTCATCTGTATGCTGATGATATGCAGTGTTATTTTGGAGCTGAGAGACAGTTGTCTCCTAATTTGATTGCTGATAAAATTAGATGTTTTGTGCATGACCTCAAGTCCTGGATGTCTAACAATTTTTTATAACTGAATGAGAACAAAACCAATGTTATTGAATCTGCTTCAACTCATATTGACAAATGTAAGTTGCTCATAGGTGTTAATTTTGATGTTGGATGCCATGTTAAGCATGAAAATTGTGTTAAAAGCTTAGGTGTTTTATTAGATGATGGACTTAACTTTGATAAACACATTAACAAGGTTGTGAGCGTATGTTATCTTAATCTACGTAATATTGGTAGATTTGCATCGAAATTATCTCGCAATTTGAAAATTCAACTAGTTCATTCATTGATATTGTCACATATCGACTACTGCTATGCATTGTTTTATAATCTGCCTGCATATTTATTGCATAGGTTAACAAAGGTTTTGTATGCTGCTGTTAGATTTATATTTGGATTCAAATGCTATGATATGCGTAAGCACATGCTTCCCTACTTAAAATCTTTTTATATATTGCTTGTAAAATTTCGTATCTTGTTTAAAATTGCATTGTTAACTTTCAAATGTCACCGGGGTACATCTCCACAGTACCTTCAAGACCTGACTGTACCACACACTATGTCATGTTCATATAACTTGCAAGTGACAGATGATCAGTTTCTTCTTAAACAACCAAGTGATCTCAATTATAAAAAGTCTGAAGCTATGTTTTCTTATGCTTCTTGTCAAGTTTGGAACTCACTCCCTCGCTTCTTTGGAGAAATTGATAATGTAATTTTCTTCAAAAAACAATTGAAGTGTTATTATTTTGATATTGCTTTCGAAGGTATTAATGTCATATCATAATGTCCTACAGTGTTTTAAATAGTCATTTCATATTTATTGCTGTTGTTTGATTTACAACTTTGTTTGAACTTGCCACCCCTTGGTCAGATATGCTGACAATTTCAGTCGGCAATTCTAAGGGGGTATATAAATAACTCATTATTATTATTATTATTAAAATCTTGCTTCGTTATACGCTTCGACATTTAAAAGTGATGAGGCGTTAATCGTAATGGTGCTTATCAATAAACCAAAGAAAGGATGTGCTCACGTAATTTTTAACTATAAACAGCGCTTAACACTCAACCTAGTTCAAATCTGCATCCCCCCACCAAAATTTTGTAGATTCGTTCCTGCTGTTGGATAAGATTTTTTAAACTTTAGTCCCTTCCAATTGAAAATGGTCAAAAATGAAATTGGCATCTGTGGGAGGGTATAAGCGCATTGCGGCTTCTAGGTTAGCAGCCTGATGAAGTAGGGACAAATAAGTCAGCAAAACAGGAAAATGCTTGACCATATTAAAATTAGCTGGGCTGCAAGGCAGTTCAATTTTGCAATTTCGGTAGTAAAAAAGAAGCTAAAACTACAAGGCGTTTGAGCAGAATCTTTAACGATGAGGTATAGCAATCGACTTTTTTTTTGTTTCATATTTGGTGCATATTGACAACAACTCAGCTAGCAAGACATCAAAACGCATAAACATGGTGGCAACTTGTGTACTGTTTAGTGGTTTGCTATGCATAACATTTTGTCAATCTTGGGAACATAAAACCTTATTTTAATCAATTTTATCTACTGGTATTTGGGTCGTCACAAGTAAGTGTTGAGAAGCTGGTTAATAACAAATGCTTCAGAAAAAATGGACAGCAAGCGATTCAGCAGAAAACTTAGACGAAAGCAGTATGGTAGATGTGTCAACAAAAACCATTGCGTCTTTAAGCAAAGAGAATCAGCAACAAACAAAATATAAGCCACATCCTCTGCCTCATCAAAAAGAAGTACTGGTGCAACGGCCTAACTAGTTTTATTGACGAAAAAACAGAGTATAACCGAATACAATAGGAAAATTTGAATTGGATTTGCACAGCTTACGTGTTTCGACCTGCCAATTCAGAACCATTCACACTATTTTGGATTGTCTCTCGCATCATATCGCGAATTTGCTTATTGCGTTCTAAACGCAAATCTCATACTTCTCGCCAGAAGAGTAAATGCAATGATTTGTTCTTTATGACTGTGCTAACTTTCTCCTGTTTGAAAGAATTGTTGCGTTTGACAGTTGGCTTAAAATTGGTAATTAAATGCAGTAGCCTCAAATTGGTAATTAGCCAAAGTAAATAATGTTCAACAAAAATGACGCTTCCAAAATTTTTGGGTCGCGTGAAGTTAAGGCAATTTCTTTTGGGTTGCGCCAAAAAGTATTTGTGGACCCCTGCCTTAGTAGACTATCATTGGCAAATTAAATTTTTTCTAAACCTTTCATACAATACATACAATATGGTAGGTTATATACTAACCGGTATCAGTAGTCTGCCATTGGGCATTACTTTTTCAAAAAGTGATTATACAAGTCTTAAAAAGCCTATATGACATCTTAAACGAGTGGCTGCTGACTCGAAGAGTGCAAGCTCATTTCGCAGTCTCGCTCAATTACTGTTGAATTTACAGTTCAATATTATTTGAAAATAACCTCAGTCATTATTATTATTACTATAACATGTCTAGAAAAGATACTAAACTGAAACTTCTACCCTAGGTTGAACTAAAGACGTTGTCCATTGTCCAGCAGAGTTTATCAACTTACAATACTGCTAGACCTGCCAGCCAGTTTCTCAATTGACGCACGTAATTTGTCGCAAAAATAGAATTCCGCTTTACTCAAAAATGCACAAAAATTGACGGAGCGTTTTGTCGTATGTTTGCAAAAAAACGCATTGACAGATACTGTGTATACCAAAAAACGCTTCAAAAGAAACGCTGCATCTGACGCATTGCATCAAAACGCGCAAAAACAGATACTGTGTATACCAAAAAACGCTTAAAAAGAAATGCTGCGTCTGACGTATTGCATCAAAATGTGCAAAAACAGATACTGTGTAAATCGACCTTTAAGCTTTTCAACAAAGTGTTGGAAAACAATTTTGGGGGCATTAATAAGTTTTTTTGTAGGAAGTGGGGGGCTGTTGGGGAAAGTTAGTGTTTCCATGGTGTAGACCTAGGTGAGACTCACATTTGAACTCTAGGTCACTTATGAATTAGAACAGCCAGTTGGAAGATATGCTCGGTGAAAGATTCCAAAATCGCAGAAGTAGCCGAGCAAACACTATATGGCTTCCCACCATGACAAGCCGTAAAAAAGAATTTTTATGAGTACAATTAAGATTTTTTCTAGGCAGTGGGGGCTGTCAGGGAAAGTTAGTGTGTCTATGGTGTAGACCGAAGTGAGACTCACATTTGAACTCTAGGTCACTTTTAAATTGAGACAGCCAGTTGGAAGATATGCCAGTTTGAAGAGTCAATAATCGCAGAAGTGGCTGACCAATAGCCATATGGCTTCCTGCTGTGGGAAGCCATAAATAAATAAAGTGAAGTATTCGGACAAAACTCTTTTGGCTTACAACAGTTGAGGTAGAGAATGAGCTTGAAATATTCAACGTAAAAATTATACAAAAATTTCAAGCTTCAACTAATCAAAAAAGCATTAGAAACAGACAGACATTTGATTCTCACTTTTACGGTTTGTCTGCACTATGCTCACGAAGCATAAAAGTAGTCTGTCAAGTACAAGCATCTCAGAAAATGGTAAACATGTTGCCAAAGCTAACTTTGAGGTGTTTTTTTCACATAGAGAGTTCTAAACCAGTAATTTTCTTGTTTTCTAATCCTCTAATGATGTAAGCACGTGGTGCATTGTGCTAAAGACAAATTGTTTTATTTTAGTTGAGTAAGCGCATTTTTTGCAATTAAAGCTTAATAATTATCTGGACCAGTTCCTGCTCTACTTAGCTTCGAAACAAATAACTAATTGCTAATTCAATGATCGACAAAAAATTGTAGGAAAACAGCTAAGCAAGGCAGTTTTCACATTCTTACTAAATACGTTTTCTGCTTTTTTATAGCGTAAGAACAAAAATCAATACATGATGAGGAAATGTAACAGTTGATGTAAATACTGTATCGTACTGTCAGACCATTTATCCGTAGCAAGGCTGACGAGACTCTTGTTGTAGCCGAAGCATTAATTGTGTCCCTTGCAACTTCATCATTTATGACCTGTTTTATTCACTATTTCAGTGCTTTATCTTTTATAACCTATTTTTTACACTGGCCAACAGAAAAATTTGGGCATGTAAGGCAAAAGTAGATTAGGGGTAATTTGGGGGTACTGAATCCCAAAATGGCATCAGTTTTGCTAAATTGGCTCTAGTTTTTGAGATATTTTATAATTTTAGACGCTTTTTTCTAAAAAAGTGTGTTTTTGCCACTAGAGAGCATTGTATAGCGATCATACTTCAGCGAGCACTATTAAAAGATGCTACTCTTTATTCTACGTCAGTTAGTTAGTTAGTTAGTTGGATGCATATTTATCCTCCTATCACGAGAAAGCGATCAATGCGCTATACGAGCTCGCTTGGGAGTTGCCAGCCATTTGTCTTCCACACCAAGATGGGGGAATCCCGCTAAGTGCCTTTCCCAACGGCACAACAAGTAAACTTGCCGGCTTGTCCTCCACACTGTCCGTTTAATGCTGAGCGTCAAGCAGGGAAGCTGTGAATACCAATTTTTAAAGTCATTGGTTTCACCCGACTCGGAATCAAACCCGAGTCTACAGCTCAAGAGACAGACGCTCTATACCACAGTTTAAAAAAATTTGACGAATTAGGGTGACTGGGGCCTGAGTAATTAGTATTTTCGTATTTTGTGGGCAAATTACTGCCACTATTATCATCATCATCCAATTTTAATTCGATTTTTCCTCGTGTTCGAAGGTGGCCAGATGCAATTCATTCCCTCAACAATCTGCTCTCTCTCCATCTCGCTCTCACTCCCTCTCTCCATCTCGCACAATCTGTAGCCTCGTCCACTCTCAACCCAATCTTCTTCAAACTCTCTTCGACTTGTCTCTTTCAGGTCTGCTTTGGCCGTCCTCGCTTTTGTTGTCCATTCACTTAAAGCATCATTGCCTTCTTCAAAATGCTTTCCTCATCCCTCCTAACCACATGTCCATACCATCTTACTCCATTCGCTTGTGCCATTTTATCTAAAGTTTCCTTTAAGCCCAATAGTTTCATCAGATCTTCAGTATTCTTTCTATCCACTGGTTTTACTCCGCAGATTGATCTCACCATAGCTCTTTCGGTTTTTCTTACAATTTTATCATCTCATTTTCCCTCAAACACCACGTCTCACTTCCATATAACATTGCCGATCTTACGCAACTACGATACACCATCCCTTTCATTTTCAAAGAAAACCTCCCAAGTAACAACTCTCCTCATTCTCTAAATTTTATCCATCTGATCCTTACTCCTGCAGTCACTGCAGTTTCACACTCACCACTAGCATTCAGTCTATCTCCAAGATAACAAAAACCCTTCTCAGTCTCCACCTCATCACACAACACCTCCACTGGTTCTTCCTTGCCGTCTCCAATATCTTCCCATCTTGTGCAGATAAACTGTTGTGCAAAACTGTAGGATACTTTTTTCGTTTGGGTGCATCGAGCGTGAATCCATTTCTTACACACTGTGCACAACACCGCATTAGACATAACTCTTTTACCACATATTTCACACGGATCTACCTTGCTACGTACAATTTCTCCTTCTGCATCACTTACCATCATCTTAGTCTTTCTAATATTTACTTTCATTCCCTTGCTTTCCAGTGCACTTCTCCACCTTTGGAACCTCTCCCTTAAATCCTCCAAATTTTTGTTCATCAGCACCAGATCATCCGTGTACAAAATTTCATTCAATAGCCCTTTTCTTGCTTACACACCACGACAATGTTACCACTGATTTTTTGTCCCTACGATAAAAAATTAAAAAAAATGATCCCCGTCCTCTTAGCTACAAAATTTATCTATACTGTAAATTCGTGATAGCAGGGCCAGGGCCAATCGACATGCTTGTCCCCCCAATTAAAAAGCTTACTCTTTTGAAGACAGGGGCTTTTGTGCTTAATTTCAAACTTTAGGCCCTCTAAGTCGACTGCTCTGGCGCCAGATCTTCGATCTTCGTGATAGCATTCGCGATCGCAGTGCTGAGCATATTGTTTTAAGTAAATTAGTCTACGCAATGTGTTGAAAATCTATAAGTAAGGTTTTTTATCAATTTTTTTATTAGCGTACTTATCCTCCCATCACAAGAAAGCGTCAAGGCGCTATACCGTTCCAAATACGTCATGCGATCGTGACCGTCCAAAATACGTCAATTCACGAGTACACCTAGTCCTAATCAATTTTTCTCCAGGTATATTTCAGAAGGAACAAAGTCGTCCTCATTTGTAGCAGTTTTTTTTTAACACTACGATAGAGTTTTATGAAATGCTTGATTTTAAAATTGTACAATCGTATTGGCAGTAGGCCTTAGTTAATCCCCAGTTCGCATATTATTTCTAAAAGTTTAAGCTTTTTAATAAAGAAATAAACTTTTTTATAAAGAAAAACTGTACCGTAGCCTACCTGAATTAAACAGTTTGCCAAGATTTATACTTTACGGAATTTTGTGATAAATGAAGAGGTTTGTAAAATCTCTTCGGATATGTGTCACCAAATATGCGAAAAAGTCGTCAGTGACATTTTGGATTACATAGTTCATACAGTTCACCACAACATAAAATATTTCAAGAAAATCTTTCATAAAAATTCCATACATGCTTAAATTCGCAAAAGAAATCGAAACCTTTTGTATTAACATTGCAGTTAAAGGTTTCTTAAACAACCCTACCAAGAGTATATTCAATAAATAAGCTAAAGCATATTTTCAATTTCAAACTAACGTTTCAGCAAAACTCTTAGAATTTTTAAACGTAAATGTAACATGTAACGTTGCCTTTAAAAATTTTTTGTTTTTGAATGAAACAAAAATATTTTTTGATCAACTAAACAACATCGATCTGTTTGCAGCTCTGCCACTCCTTTCCCACACACCAGTCATCACAAATACTAACATTATCAGTTTAATTTTAATTGTTATTTTTGCACATTATGCAGTATAACTTATTGTTTTATAGAGCTATTCAGCGCTAGCGAATTAAGTATACAAAACAGATCGAACATGCGAGAAAAAAGGCTCCGTCTGGGAGCAAAGTTTGTTTCTTTTTAACGCGCCTATTTCTCTCGCACTGAGTTTCCAGTCTATATAATAGAAGGTCAATGATCAGTGCGTGGTGTTTATTAAATTTATTTGTTTTTTGACATATTCGGATCAAATCCGTAATTTTGTGCTGATGTGATGGTTTTGTGTCTTAGTAGCATTGAATTACATTTCATGGTGTCATTTTGAGGCAGGTTTTGCACTTAGTAAGCTAGTTTTCTTTTCAAGCCTTAAAGTACTGATAGTAGAAAACTGTCGGAATAGGCCTACATCTCTACAAGTTTTGTTCCACACAAAATTAAGTATTGAAAAAGCTATAGCAACGTAACAATTGTGATATGGTAAACTCTTTGAATTGTGGAGCTATCACTGTTGGCCTACCAATTTTGAAAACCTTGTAAAATTTTATGAAGCCGCGAAGACCATTTAATGCGAACATTTGCAAGACTGACGTCTTTGAGAATGTCGTTTTTGCGAGGTCCATGCTCTATAACATGGCTACTTAACTGGCGGACCGCGGTCCAAATCCGGACCTTTTGAATGCTAAAGCTGGACCCCAATAAAGTTTTAGCATATCGAATATTTTCCAAATGAAAACATAAAACTTTATCAGGCAACAGACCTTTGAGCTCCGAAGAAGCATTGCAGCGGTGGCAAGTCCCTGGCGACATTTAGCTGACAGTGGTTCCAAAAGCCCACGGGCTTTCTGCATCACAATTGAATTTTTGATGGCATGATCACTAGTTTTAATTAGGACATCAACAAATGGTTATGAATTGAAAAATTGATTATGATGCAACGAGCCCGTCGGTCTTTGGAACCACATGCAGATAGGGTAAATAAATCAAAATCAAATGTTCATTATACTCGCGATATTACGCCGAAGGGTGTAACCAGTGGTGAGGCCTATCTCCGCTGCGTTGCGCCTGGGCAACACAGCCCTGAGAAAAGTCGCAGCGGTGGCAAACCGTTGGCAAAACCGTGCCGATTTGACCGGCCCGGGAATCGAACCGTAGACCTCCCGCACCGATAGCGTGCGTTTGACAACAAAGCTAACCAGCCGGTTGTGGACACGGTAATTATACCAGCCGGTTGCCTGAGTGATTAAAGGTTTTGCTTTCGGCGCGGGAAGATTAGAGTTCAATTTCCAGCCCTACCTAATTGGACGGGGTAACTATGCCCTCGCCGATAGCAAGGCTTTTAATCACTCAGGCTACCGGCTGGCGTGGTTTTTTTTTTTATTGCCTGAATCAAACCAGATACTCATTTTTTTCTGAACCTTTGCAAATAATGAACCTTTTCAATTGGACCGATCCTGATTATAGTTAAGTAGCCCTGCTCTATAAAAAGATTTCAACTTTCATCGCTATTCTAGCGCGTTTCTTGCTTGAAAGATGCTTCAGAAAAATTCTCTTTGCACCCCCAGATCCAAATCAAATCTTCGTTGAGCTCGCGGTGGTATTACGCCGAAGCGTGTAGTATTTTTTAATTTTTGTGGTAATATTTGATGATCTAAAAAGTTAATATGCTTATCTTGATCAAAAAAATTAAATCAAATCTTAATTCTACTCGCGTTATTACGCTAACGTAAAGCGTGTAACGAGTGGCGGAGCTAGATGACCGAGCGGCAAGAGCGTCTGCCTCTGGAGCAGTAGACTCTGGTTTGATTCCGAATCGTGTCAAATCAATGCCTTTAAACTTGGTATTCATAGCTACCTTGCTTGACGCTCAGCATTGAAGGGACGGGGACAGTGTGGAGAACAAACCGGCAAGTCTACTTGTTGTGTCGTTGTTCGCGCTCATCTCGGCAACTTGGCGCCTGGGCAACACAGTTCCGAAAAAAAACATCGCAGCGGTAGTGAGCCGTTGGCGACACTGTGTCCGATTTGATAGGCCAGGTAATCGAACTTAGATTTATTGCAGCAGTAATGATGTCTTAAACAACTACACCAACTGTAGTGCAAATTGTAAAAAAACACTTGAACAGAAATGATTTGATTTCGATTTCTTCATATTTATCGTCCTATCACGAGAAAGCGGCGGAGACGCTATGCGGTTACCTTTGTTTTCAAGTTTTCCGGTAAAATTTTCTTCCAACTTCTTTCATTTGCTGCTTGCCAGATTCCACCAAGCAGAGATAATCATCGTGAAGCATCTTACCGAGGATGCAACACCTCAATTTTTCTGCTGTATCGTCTCAGCTCGCTGCACTGCAAATTTGACGCTTTTAGAATAAGCGTTGGGATTATCACAGTTAAGCAGGCTTGTCAAAATTTGTCGCTTGCAGCACCTCTTGTTTTTTTGGCCATGAGCCGCCTCTGGATAGCTGATCTAAATATGTAGCGGTTTGATAGTAAAGATCATGTTGGAAGTGTGTGATGTCATTGAAGCCTCTAAGCATCAACTTGTGTGTTTCAGAATTCCGGTTCCAAGAAGCGACGTCAGATGTCATCAAAGACCTTTTTTAGCTCTCTTGAATGTGCTGAACCTTGCAAAAAGAAGGCAGGATAAGCGGCACCTATACAACATACCAAAAAAGCATGAAGTCGGCGTGATTTACATGCATAGTGTGTAGGATGGCATCGGAACTCGGATAGGGGTACCACTCGTAGTTCTCTTAGCTTGTAAGCAAATAACAGTACTTAGTATCTTTTGTGCCTTTGACCCCGGTTAATTTTTAATGATAGTTCGAAAAAAAGTTACGAACGTGTCAAACTCTTGTGGACAATATAATACTTTCATAGTTGACTGCTCTTCCGAAGAATGCAAGAATGCCTAAGAATGCAAGTGTTCTGTTAAGACGGTTCGCTGCTACCTTTCTTATTTCATTAACTTTGAGGCAGTGTTTAAAAAAGTAATAAAATCATGTTTTGATAACATAAAGATGTTTGTTTAAATTGGTAGCCTGGTTGTTGTTGCAACGATTCCCTGGAAATTCATCGCGATGGCGGTGTTTATGCAGAATCCTGATATGAGTCCCCTTGTGCCTGATAGGCCTACATCACTGAAAACAGTAAGGAAATGGACTAATGATTGGGTTGAAATATATTCGAAAAAGACGAGCGGTCGTGGGGTGATGATGATGATCACACATTGCTTTCACCGTTACTCTTTTAGTTCCTGGAATACTCACTTCCGCTTCTTTCCACGTCTCCCATACAGCATGGCAGACAGACCGAATGCAACTCCAATGAACCCTTGCTTTGATCTTGAGCAACAACCTTTTCCAAGCTTTAGCACACCACATTCTGTTAAGTATCACTCAGCCCATTCTCGTCTGCCATGCCTCCTCAAACCCTCCTCTCGCTGTCAGTTTGTCTCCCAGATAAAATTTATTGACCTTTTCACTCCTTTACGTAAATCGTCAATTGGCATTGCCAAGTATTTTGAAATGCACGATTTATTTATCTCCATACTGGATCGGTAGGGGCGCGGGATGAAAACGACCGTTACCAGTGATTTGTAACCAAGGGTCCACTGGTGGACATGCTACTTGGGTGCTAAGAAGAGGTGGAAAGCAGTGGAGGAGAAATGAAGACAGGAAGAAATTTTAGAAAATCATGCTAAAAGTTGGTTCATTAAACGTTGGCACCATGACTGGAAAAGGGAGAAAAGTGACGGACCTTATGGAGCGAAGAAAAGTGGGCGCACTGTGTGTGCAAGAAACACGATGGAAGGGAGCTAAAGGTAGATGCATAGGTGGAGAATATAAAATGTAGTACTGTGGAACTGGAAACAAAAATGGTGTAGAAATTGTATGGGAAAATGATTATGTGGACAGGGTTATTGAATTGTGGAGGATATCAGACAGAATAATATGCATGAAGATCGAGCTTGATGGTGTTGTGCTGAATATTATCAGCGCATACGCGCCGCAAGTGGAGTGTGTGCGTGAAGAAAAGGAAGCATTTTGGCTGGACCTAGATGAGGCAGTGGAAAAGATCTCGAAGCATGAGAGAATTATATTAGGAGCAGATATAAATGAGCGCGTTGGTGATGAAGAATGTATGGGTAGACACGGATTGGGAAGAAGAAATGACGAAGGACATACAGTGGTGGATTTTGCCTAGAGAATGAGTCTGGCTATTATTAATAGCGGTAGCTTCTTCGTTAAGAAACAGGCACGTAAGATCTTTGACAGCAATGGCTGCCGCAGTAGCGTACACAGTTGGATTACGTTATAGTCAGAAGACGAAAAATCAAGAGATAGTGGATACAAAGGTTGTTGTTGGGGAATGTAAGCGACGCAGCAAAGAATGGTAGTCAGTACAATAATTGTTTGAACTAAATGAAGGAGAGGACCACAAGCAGTGAAGAAAATAAAACGGTGGATGCTAAAAGACCCAGATGTGAAAAGGAAATTCAAAACGGAAGTGATAGAAAGCGGAATAGGACTTGGAGGTCAGCAAGACTGGCAAAGAGTTGCCGACTAGATACGGAGTATTGCAAGAATGGAACTAGGTGAAACATCGGGAAAGGCTAACACCTGAAATAAATGGCAGACGTGGTGTCGGAATCAGGAAGTCCAGAAGTTGAAGGATAAGAGAAAGGCTAAACAAGTACGGGATACCAGCAGAGATGCTGTAAGCAAGTTGGCTCGTAGGACTGCGAGAAAAGAAGTGGCAAGGAGTTGAAAAAACTGTACGAAAGATTGGAAACGAGGGATGGGAAGAACGAGTTGTTCAAGATAGCATAGCAAAGTGACCGACAAAGCAAGGATGTACAACAACAAGTGAGAGTAATCAAAAGTAATAATGGGGAGATTTTGGCAGTGGCGCGGGAACGTTTTTTAGACAGGGGGGGCTCAAAATAGTAAGATCGTGTCAACGTCTGGGGGGCGAAGCCCCCCAGACCCCCCTTTTTTCGAACGCACGTTTTTAAGAGCAGGACACTCAGCAGACCTATTTTGATAGACATCAATTGCATGCCGCTCAAGTGACCGGAATTTTTTCAGGATAATCTTTTATCATGGAAAACAAGATTGCTTACTACCATTAGGCTTTTCTAACCATGCTCGAATTACTACTCATGTATTTGTAAAATGCAAATACCTCAATCACAAAACCAAAAAGTAGGCAAACAAAATTTGCCCGATCTAACTTTTGCTTTGCTGATCAGAATTACATGCAACAAACAATGCCCCATTGAGGTTTAAAAATAACAAAAAACACACAATCAAAATAAAGCACTGAACCATTTTTTAACATAATGAGATGTGTAGATATAGGTATTTAGGTAGGCGTACTAGCTCAATTTTAGTAACAATCATCGGCAGTGCTCGAGTTGTGAAAACACTTATGGGGGGTGGTAGGCTACAACTTTTCATGCAGACCTAAAAAGAGATGGTCATTATAGTTGTAAGGGAATGGTTTACGCTAAAATGTTTTATGGGGGGGATTGTGTTGTTTTCAGGGGGGATGGCATCCCCCTCAAATCGAGTAGCCTACTGATCATCGGTGCCAGTTTAGTAGTGATTTAGCCGCTTCATTGGGTTGATAGAAAAAATTCAAAACCATTAAAAAACTCAACCAGAAGAGAACTTGCACCAGCTCATATAAGCTTAATTAGGGGTGCCCAACCAGTCGATCGCGATGTACCGGTCGATCTTTGGATGCTTGGCTGTCGATCGCGGGTCAATTTGGCATGTACACAAATCAGGTTGGCCACCAACATTTCCAGTTCATGTAACGCGTCCGGGCCGTGAAGACCTTTTTTTTAGCTTTTCACAAAAATTTTGGTGGAATTCGGAACATCTGAAGGATTGAGGACCGTTTTTTTGCACTTCACCGCATTTTCGTTTACGATTTACGTAATTCCCATGATCAGTAGCGACTTTCATTCGAGCATTCAGAGTAGTTTGGCGTAAAGTGTTTGGCAGCTACAAGAATTGACAGCCATTATACTTTTACTGGGCCATCGTCCATGACTGCTGTAAAGGTTTGCAAACGCTGATATAAAACACGGTTAAAAATGAACTTCAAGCATTGAAAATTTTACCAAATTTTACGTTGACCAAGTGAATAATAACTGACTGATTTTTAAAATAGTGATTCTTCGTTGGTTAAAAGCACTTTAAAAAATATTTGCTTCATTACGTATGTACGTTGCGAGCATTAATCACGTCGCACTCAGTGCATAATTTTTTTAATTGTCAGGGGGGGCTCAAATGGTTCAGGGGGGGCTAAAAAAAGTTCAGGGGGGGCTTGAGCCCCCCCTGGCACCCCACTTCCCGCGCCTATGGATTTTGGTGCAAGAAACGAAAGTGAAACAGAGATGGAAGGAGTATTTTGAAAAGTTACTTAAGTAAAAAAACCCTGGAGAAAGAAGGTAGATAAGAACAGAAAAGAGAAAGAGGGACGATAGTAATATCTACGGGAAAGAAATCAGAAATGTGTTGAGGAAGATGAAGAAGAAAAAAGCTCAAGGTCCTGACGACATTCCAATGCAGGTGTGGGGACTAAAGGTGTGCAGTTTCTAACAAACTTGTTCAAGAAGACTTTTGCGAGAAGATAATATGCCAAATAAATGGAGGAGGAGCGTGCTTGTGCCGTTGTACAAGGGAAAAGGGGACGTCAGGGAGCGTGGAAATGACCGGGGGGTTAAGTTGAGTTATTCTATGAAACTGTGGGAGAGAGTAGTAGATTCGAGGATAAGAAATGAGGTGACAATTGCTGAACAACAGTTTGGGTTCATGCCAGGAAGAAGTACAACTGATGCAATTTTTTGTTTGGATACTCATGTAACTATGGAGTGAGGGCCAGAAGGCAGTGCATTGCGCCTTCGGTGATTTGGAGAAGGCGTATGATAGAATACCTAAAATGTGGGAATGCTTGCGGTTAGCTGAAACGTCGGAGTGCTACGTAGGGGAGAGTCGGGTAAGTTGGACAAAAAAGTGTATATGTTTGAATAACTTTTGAACAACTGCAAAATAAACTACCGTAGGTGCACTACAGGGCAGTAAATTTATCTGTCTTCTTTTATACAGCTTATTATCCTAAAATATTCAAAATTTCGCCCTTAAAATTTCATTTCAAAAAAGGTCCTCAAATTGTCGAACTTACCCACAGTGGAGGGTAAGTTGAACAATAGGGTGGGGTAATTTGGACATGCTTTAAAATGAAATGAAACACAAATTATCAAGACATTACTTTTCACCACGAGCTCTCTTACCCAAACTGGAAAAAGCTGCAACTTATTTTATTAAAATAACACTTTATGACGCGTTCACGCAGCTTATTGGCATCGGCTTTCCCTTTGTTTTTCATCGTACTTTAATGATGGTAAAATGTCAGTTTAGATTTGTATTTGTAGGGTCATTTTAAATAAATATAGGCCTACTAGGTCAGGAGTGGCTAACCTTTTCAGGCTCGGGATCGAATTTCGGTAAAATTGGAAGGGTGAGAGCTACTGATCATGGGAATTCCGCAGTTCGCCAACGAAATTGCGGTAAAGAGCAAAAAAACGTCTTCACGGCCCGGACGCGTTTGAAGAGCAAAAACAGTCTTCACGGCCCAGACGCATTTGAAAAGCAAAAAAAAAAAGATCTTCACGGCCCGGACGCGTTTGAAGAGCAAAAAAAGTCTTCACGGCCCAGACGTATTTGAAGAGGGAAAAAAAATCTTCACGGCCCGGACGAGTTACGTGAACTGGAAATACTGTTGCCCAAACTCGTCATGCAAATGCTAAATCTCGATTCGGCACGCGATCGACTGGTTGGCCACCCATGTCATAAATAACCCATAATGACCCTGCTTGAATCGCTTGCATCCTTCAGTTTTTGCAAATAGCGATAGAATGAAGATCGCTTCAGCCCGAATCATACATCATTTTGCAAGCTTTGTGCTTATTTATGCCTGAATCCCCAGTTTCTTTGCCTCTTCGCACGTGGCAATTGATACCTCGCCTCGAGCCCTCTATCAGGTTTCTTCCTTTTCCTGTAGGAAACCATCTCTCATTAGCAAAAACTACTGCTTATGAACTGTTTAGGCAAGATAAAATTTGTAAATAGTAATATTTCTGGCACTGAAAATAACTTACATAGTAAAAAGAGTGACAACTCAAAAGTAGGGTACGTTGGACATATGTCCAACTTGCGCTACCCCAAACTGTCCAACCTGCCCTATCAGCGGACATTTTGTTTAGAACAACCTCACCCCAAATATACTTGAAGTTCAGACTAGCCACTTTGTCCTACAACAGTCCAACCTTACCTAATCCTCCTTCCACACCTAATCCATTTTAAACTACTGTTATTTTCTTTGAACAAGTCAAAGCATAATTTTTTCGAACTTTCACAACCGGTTTAAAAGCTCACTTTTTCATACAATTGTGCTTGCAAAAATTGTTTCGCTCAGTGAAACCAGCTAAAACTTATGGGAGAGCAAGCTCAATATAAAAGCTAATCATGCGTCAAGCAACGTCATAATCTGCTGTAAAATGCAAAAGTTATTTACATTTTCCCAACCTGCCCGATTTCCCAACTTCCCCGACTTTCCCCTAGGGGTAATCAAGGATATGTATGATGAGTAGGGGGATACAAGTCATTAAAGTTATATTTTTTTGGTAGTGCAAAAACTGATAAAACCGATAATCGCGAAAAAATTGCGTTGATACGAGGTCTTTAAGAAGTTTTAAAGTCATATTTTCTGTTTTAGGTCATAAAATATGACCATTCATTTTTGTTATGAAATACAAATTATTAATATCCGGTACCACCGTAAATACTAAAGTTGATAATTTTACGTTGATAGGGGCAATAAGAATTTTCAAGTTTTCGCTCCGACTTTCACCAAGCATTTGAAGCGACTTTTTATTATTAGTTTAGAAAAAAATTATGCAAAACCATTATAGACTAGGTACGTTTCGACTATTAAATAAAGTCTCTTCAGTGGTGCTTAAAACTTCAAATCCATGAAGTAAATCCATCAACATACAATGCATTCTACCTAGCACCTTTAAAGGTTACATTTTAAATCAAACTCAAGCTTTTGGTCCCAAACAACGATACCCAATGAAAGAACCTATAACCACTAATCCACAAGTAAGTTCCCGGTAGCCTAACTAGCCCACATCACTAGAAGCCTCTATGGCAACCCACTCATTTGCAGCTGCAGACGCGTTTCGACCTTATTATGGTCTCATCAGTGCAGCATAGCAACCTCCCACCTTCCTGAAAAAAAAAAAAAAAAATTCTAACCTTCAAAAGAACTACACACTCCAAATCTAAGCCTCTACTCGTTCTGCTCAAGGTAGAAAATTTGAAATAAAACCTTCAAGAAAATAATACAGGCTGGATAATGATGTCACAGATTCCCTGTAAACAATCAAGGATAGTGACGTCATGCTGATGTTGCAGTACAGTCAATCTTCATTAAACGAATTGCTGAATTCAGATAGGCATGTGGACCATGACAGGCACTTGCAAAGCCAGCCAACGTCAGAGGGCGCTTACACTATGCTTTCTCTAAAAATTCCTCAGATCCTTGTGGACCGTGACAGGCACTTGCATAGCCAGCCATCGTCAGAGGGCGCTTACACAAAGGAACCTTGGAACAATCCATCTAAAGAAGGGATGAATCTCTGACTTTGGCTGGCTTTGCAAGTGCCTGTCATTTTTACAACATCAAATAGCATAAATTTGCTGTTGTAAAAATGAAGTCAAATTCGTACGATTTTATAGGTTATAAAAAAATCGCCCTAATGATGAGCGACAACAACAGTTAGTTGACTGACAAAGGAATTTGAGGTAGGGGTTAACTTCACCAAGGCTCCACTCTTAGCCCATTTCTTCTTGCCATCATTACGGACGAACTGACAAAAAACATCAGGAAGGAAGCGCCGTGGGACATGATGTTTGCAGATGACATAGTACTGTCCAAACAGAATCAAGGCAGCTGCACACAGGCTAGCGACTGCGATTGGGAATCCCCAAAGTTCGAACGACCTGCGTCTACGATTTCAGCGGCAAAATGAAGCAACTATGCACACTGCGCGCAAGCTCTTGCGTTGCGACTGTTGTGATAGCAACGACGCCGCGTCGAAATGAATGCTATTACATTTGGAAAAAATGAGCTTGGCTTAGATTTCTGTTTTATCAACTTTTGTGTCACGCGCCGGGCTAGGCAATGGCAAAAATGCAAACTTTCGTCTTCTGTGTTCAACAAAAACTAAGGTAGAAAATCAAGCTCAAATGAACAAAATGCTTGGCCAGACCTAGATTTTTGCGACAAGCATTCATCAAATTGGCGCCTTACTGCACTGTAGTACTGTTATGTACGATGCTTCTGGTTACCGCAGTGCAGCTTAAAAAATTTTGCTGCTGTAGTTCTGTTTAGAAACAGGTAGTGTTGTATCTCGTCTTCATGATGCAATCTTAATTTGAAATTACCTTTCCGTCGCTTTCTATGTTTTGATGATTAATTTACGATCACAACGCTTTTAGCCTACCGTACGATTTGACTCCAACCCGTGGTTTAACAAATTGCAGTTCTAGCTTGAAGCTTTTGTTTGACCGTTGGTAGAAGCTTTGCTTATTTAGCAAGTGGTCGAGTTAACATGCAGATCTTGCTGATAACAAAATTGATATCAAGAGTTTTTCTTTAGATAATTTGCTTTTGAACTTCTTACAAAATTGGAAGAGTATCAAAATAAGCTAATTTGCTAAACCTATCTTGTTTAAAGCTTAGATAACACATTTTTAGCTTTTAAAAACTACCTATACTAGACTAGACTGCCAGCATACTCTGTTAAGAGCTAAAATTTAAAAAGATTAGGCAGAAAACTGAACATAAAATTAGTTTCTTTAGCATACGTGGCCTACAGCCTATTGTATCTACTGCTTTCACACCCTACTTGGCTTGCGATTCCTACGACTTTGTCGCTTCGTAGAAAATTTTCTACTTTGTCGCAGGAATCGTAGAACGCACTTCTTTTCACTTGCGATGACCGCACTCGCTTCAGTCGTATTCTGTGTGCATAGTTAGCGCGATTGGTCGCTGGAATTGCATCGCACGATTTTTGCGTAAGAGAATCGCGGCTGTGTGCATTGGCAGTCACAGCAGTTGACGCAAACGTGATCGCAATGGTCGTGGCGCATCGCAGCGAGCTCTGTGAGCAGCCGCCTTCATAAAGGCTAGTGGATGACCTGAAGATTTGGAGAAACGCATTGAAGAGAAAAGGCCTAAAAGTGAGCCGGAGCAAAACCAAATGTTTGGAAGTTGGAGGTGCAGACGTTGGAGGAGAGTTTAAATTGCAAGCAGAGGTGGGTACGGTACTTTTTTAAAGTACCGGCGGCACTCGGTATTTTGTTAAAAGTACCGTCGGGACCGGTACTTTGTACTTAAAAATCAAAAGTGCCGCGGTACTTTTTAAAAAAGTTCCAAAAAGGAAGTGCTGCATTATATTTTGTTGATTTTTAGTTGAAATTGTACAGTTTATAATAATTAGTTGCCGGTAGTACCAGGGTGGGGCAAAAAAACCTCCCACATTTCACTTTTCGAAAAAATAGACAAGAAAAGCTTTTGTGAAAATTTTATTACATACTTAACAATGCTACATGATTGCCATTTTGTGCAAACTATTTTTTAAAAATAACGTCTTCAAGATGGCCCCCTTGAACTGCAATACACCGCTGTAAGCGTATCCTAAAGTTTTCCATCGCCCTCTGAGTCATTTCTTGTGGAATTTCATTTATCATTTTGCAAATGGCGGCTTTCAGTCCATCAATGGTTGTTGGTCGGTCCTTGAACACCTCACTCTTAATATAACCCCACAGAAAATAATCACAAGGTGAAAGGTCTGGCGAACGAGCTGGCCATCCGATATCACCTCGCAAAGAAATCAAATGCGCTGGAAAGAGTCCTCGCAAAACATCCATTGATTTTTTTGCCGTATGGGCAGTTGCTCCATCTTGTTGAAACCATACCGTTGCATTTTCTCCAAGATTCCTGAGTTTTGGCATCAAAAAGTTTTGCAGCATCTTCACATAACGAGTTAAGGTAACTGAAGCCGTTTTTTCCTCTTCCTCAAAAAAATAAGGACCCCAAACTCCAAAATTCGCAACTGCACACCACACTGTTACCCGCTCACTATGAAGAGGCCTTTCATGTAACTCTCTAGGGTTACTTTGTGACCAATAGCGAAAATTTTGTTTATTAACAAAACCAGATAAATGAAAATGGGCTTCGTCAGTGGTAATCAGAATAGCATCAGCAGGAACATTTTCAAGAATATCTTTACAGCAGGTAGCACGAGTTTCATGATCTCGTTCCAACAATTCTTGAGCAACCATCAATTTATATGGATGAAATCTTAAATCACTTTTTAAAATTCGTCTTACACTGCGAACAGAAAGACTCAATGCAGCGGAATGCTTGCGAGCTGAACGCTTTGGAGATCGCAAAATGGATTCTTTAACAATTTCGATATTCTCTGGGGTTCGAACGCTTCTTGGTCTGCCAGGAGGTTTCCGCTTGAGTGCGGAGCCGGTAGCCTTAAAGTTCTCGACCCAAAGCAGCACAGTTTTTCGATCAGGAACAGGGTCGCGTCGTCTCAGTTGGAAATGGTTTCTGAAATTTCTTAAGGCTGCAGTTACTGACTCTCCGTTGGTGAGAAAATTTTCCACAATAAATGCACGATGTTTTCCTGTCCAAGTCATATTTAGGCATCAAAAAATTCAATAATTCACCAATTACCCTAACCAAATTCAAAATTTTTATTCCGTAAAACAAAATAGCATTTCATTAATAAATGAATTTACTTAAACTAGGCGAATAACTGCAACAGCATTGCCATAGTAAAAATTTAAAATGTGAGAGGTTTTTTTGCCCCACCCTGTAGAATGCTTGGTACGGCACAATCCACGAATTACAAACTACGTGACAACCATCAAAAAACGGTACAAAATTAGCTATATAGTTAGTGGTAAGTGACACTAAAATCAGAAAAAATGCAACCGTTTCCCTCGCCCATAAGAATGGACTGCCACGCAGAAAGTGAAAACCTTTTCTTCGGAGAGCATTTTTTGCGCATAATGCGACATAAAGTTTGTTTAAGAATTTCGAATGAAAGAGGACCCCAGAACTAGAAGTGGCCTATGCTGGAGTTTTTAATGGAAGGAGTTCGTCATAAATCATTATGACGTCAAACCTTTTAGTTTAGTCACTAAAATAGAAACAAAATTTTTAACATCGAAGTGTGTAGAGTAGAGATGTGTTTAACCGTTACTTTTGAGTAACGGTTCCAAGTGATTACTTAAGAAAAGATATTCGATACTTTTTATCCGTTACTTGTATTCGTTTAGGTAATCACTAGGGCAACCAAAAGTCAAATATTATTACCTGGCTCAGAAAGTCATTAAACTTCTACTAAGCAAGTTTTAGCTTCAAACTAGGCGTAGTTTAAAAGTTATTAGGTCAAAATGTTGCGTTGGGTCAAAATCTGCTTTTTAAGTCAAGATGCAAAATCTGCGTCGTGTATATTGTTTAATAAATAGATGAAACAAATTACGTCGTAGTCATTGGTTGCCAGCTTGTGGAAAGCAAACTGGTAGTCCTTTTTTCAACAAAAGCGCATTAAAACACCATTCGAGTATATAAGTAGTCAACTGTGTTAATGATAAGACAATCGTTTTCCAATAATTCCAGAATTTCATTGTTATATCGCTGTAGCCCAGGGGTGGCCAACCTTTTGATTCCATGCGCGAATATTTTTCACCCTTAATTTGATGCGTCACATCAAGCATCCATTTCTTTTCAGTTCTTTAAAACAAGGGAGTGCAATATCGATGAAGAGCAAAAGAAAGGGTCTGCACTTGACGCTCTCAGATAGTGGTGCACCCAGGATTTTGGCAAAAGGGGGCCACAACCAGGGGTCTGGGGGTGAAACCCCCAGCTACCAACGGATTTTTACGGTTTTCATATGAAAAAACACTCATTTTAGCACACCTTTTTTATCGAAAAAGGGCGTGCAGTGAGTACAGTCACTACGGATAATGCAAAAATATTTTCGCAGCTTCTGTCTAAAATCAGAAGATTGGCTAAAATAAGTGAAAAAAGGCTGGCTACAACCATTAATAGTTTGTGAAATTATAGACTGAAAGTTAGGTTTTAGCACCTTATTACAGGGCCAAAGGGGGGGGGGACATGGCACCGTGGCTCATCTGCGTGCGCCTATGTCCTCAGACGTCTTGTTTTCCAATGACAATGTCGGTGGAGAGCAAAAAACAAAAAAAGGTCTTCACTCTCTCAGATGTTTTGTTTTCCACCGAAAAATATCGGTGGAGGGCAAATTAACAAAAAATTAGTGAGTAGAAGTGACTTGTCATCAAAAAGGCGCAATGCGCCACTTTTAAGTAACCATTGCGCCACGTATGGCGCATGCGCCATAGGTTGGCCGCCCCTGCTGTAGCCGGAGATCGAGTTTTGAGGATTAGCTTAATTCTAACAGTGAAGAAAAGCGTGGTTGCCAGATTGGACTATCTTGGGTACAAATTCGCAAAATTTAGATCTTTTTTAACTTGTTTGGTCCGAAAAAAAGTTATTTTGTACCTTTGGACTACTTTGATTGAAACAATTTTAGTGCTATTTTGTTCGTTGTTTATTTTGGTTTCGTTTTATTTCGTTCATAAAAAACTATTTAGCATTATTTTTACTTGCTTAAACATCTTGTTGCTTTTTTTGTGATAAAATTTTTATGTCAAAATCACCGTCAAAATTTTAAATTTTTTAGGTCAAAATTTATAAATTTTTAGGTCAAAATCTGGTTGCCCTTGTAATCACGAATCAAAATCTATTCGAATCTAAAAAGAACAGCAGAATCAAAACAATTTAATATCACGCGACGACGAATATTTTTTCTCTTTTGTTTGCAATGACGCTCACAAACAGAGAGAAAATATCTGGTACTTAGCAGAGATGGGCAAGATCACGAGTTTTCGTGATCTTGAAAATCAAAATCAGATCACCGAAACGAGGTGATCTTGAAAATCAAGATCGTGATCTTAAGATCAAGATCACTTAATATGCAGCGTACTAAATAGAAATTGATTTACAAGTTAACAATAACTAATGTAATTACATGGCTTGATCCAACGTTTGAGGCAGCGAAAAGCACATCATGAAAATTGAGAGTTTTACCTTTTCAGTAGTTTTTAAACAAAAGGTTGAATCTGTTACTGATTATTTATTTATTTTATTCTTTGTGTAAGCTTACAACTTGTCCCTGACAAACAACTATGATTAGTTCCGGTAGCACATTACAACATTTCGAGGTCATCATGAAAAATGATTGAAGTTCTATTAATATGAAAAACATTTTTCCATTCATTTCCACAATTTTACTATGCTGCAGCGCGTAACCACCTACATACGCTGCGGCACCGGTGTTTCTGAGATTAACAGATTGATTTTAAACACCCTTTGCGTGTTTCAGCCTGAAGACCTTTGCACTCAAAGACGAAATCCTTATTCTATTGAGCTACAGTACACCATAAACACTCACACATCAACTTTTTCTATTACCGGTATTTTTTTAACGAAAATATTTTGTGAAAAATTGTAGTCTGCGTAGCAGCCTCCTTAATTTTCATTCCATTTATGCATGATAATATGAAACGAACTAGGTAAAGATATAAGAGCTTAGTGCCTACTGTCCTTAATAGAAATGTTTACTGCAGATGGTGATCTTGATCTTGAAGATGTCATCAAAAAGGTGCAATGCGCCACATTCATCCAACAAATGAACATCATTTCATCCAACAAGTGCAACATTAGTTCTGTAGAGCCAAAATGGTAGACTTCTTTTTTTTTTTTTTTTATTTATTGATTTATTTCAAGCCACTTAATTACAGCTTAGTATTTTTGTGGTAGTGAAGTACATGCATCATGGAGATGACCTAGTTGAGCATCGAACCCTCGAAGCCAGCTTCGAAGCCCAATGCACCAACCACTCGGCCAACTCCATGTGCAAAATGGTAGACTTCACGCACTGCATAATTTGGCACACATTTCTTGCGCCATCTGCTCGCACTGGAAATCTCAGAAAAATTATATGTGGAAGATGCGAAAACCTTGAAGATCAAGATCACTTGAAATGCGTAATCTTGAAGATCAAGATCAGATCACCGAAGCAACGTGATCTTGAAGATCGAGATCAGATCACGATCTTGATCTTAAGATCACGATCTGATCTTAAAGATCAAGATCATGCCCATCTCTGGTACTTCGTAATCATTAAGAATTCGACTCACTAACGATTCCCATTATCAAGCACGTGGCAAACGAATATTTTTTCTCTTTTGCCTGGCTTGACGCTCACAAGCAGAGAGAAAAGTAATCATTAAGGATTCGACTCACTAACGATTACCACTATCAAGCACGCGGCAAACGAATAGTTTTTCTCTTTTGTCTGGCTTGACGCTCACAAGCAGAGAGAAAAGTATATGGGGCGTCGTTGTGAAAAAAACGATTTAGCAAATTTTCTACAAATATTCAGCAACATTTACACAGTTTCACAGCTATTTAGCTAAAGTGAAGTGAACTGCAGCTAAAACGCTTCGAAAAGTGCGATAACAGCCAAGTGTAACGACATTTAATAAATTGCAGCGATATTTATTGAATAGCGGCGATATTTAATAAATATTGCTGCTATTTATTAAAAGCGGCGATTATTGTTATTGCCTAATCAGTCAAGCAATCAAGTACACACGACCCATAAAAAATTTTGAAAACCAAAATAAAAAATGGCAACACAATATCTAAGCTTTTAAAAAGGTTTGCGTTATTGTGGACATACGTAGCAATGCTTTTTTATTGAGTGGGTCCACTGTAAGAATTATACACAGGCCTGCACTATACTCTAAAGCCGCGCTACGCATTATATGCGTGAAGTTCTAGCTTACTGGCTTGGCTTGCCGGTACGTGCTTGAAAAGCGCCAACTGTCTACACTACAATATTTGCAATCGTCGTGACATGCTTTCTAAGCGACGCGATACGCTTCACTCTCGTGAACATAACCATGGCAATGTAGCTTGCACAAAATTTGTCTTATCTTGTTGCGGATCAGGCGTGAAATAGCTTCTAAGTCCTAGGGCTGAATCTATTAATTTTTTGATTTTAAAATTCATTTGGAGTTTGAAAATCTAAATTCAAGCTCATCAAAAACTTGTGAGCAGATCCAGTTTTAATCCAAACATAGCAGGTATTGGTTGTTATCAACGTTATCATTGCATTCTTAGTGCGCGAGCTAGTGTCGAAAAAATATTTTGTCAGCTTTACCATCAATTTCTTGGATTGTAACAGCAAAAAGCTTTAATAGAAAAAATACAAAAAACATTTGAAAAAACGTGAGTGATATGCAAAACAAGGTGAAAATTAATGAAAATAACGAACTGGAAAAGTACAATCTATCGTCAAAAAACACAAAAAATTTTCGTTAAAAGAGCCTGACAAAATGCTAACTGTCTTCAGCGTCCTTTTCCAAAGCAACACAAAGCAAGTTCATGACTGTATTTTGAAACTTGATTCTTTTGCTTGAGGTAACTTTTGGTTTCCATGCCCACACTTTAAAAGAAAACTTCTGTACGATGTTGTTCACATTCTGGAAAAAAACAGCGCAGTGAATTAGCAAGCAAGACCATGCTGCAGCGGGTCCAGTGGTCTGTCCGTCCCTATAACACGTGTGTGCAGCAGATATAATTCACACTGAATGTTTATTGTTTAAAAATATTCTTTTTATATCCCAATTCCAATCCCACTTCTTTTCAGCTTTGCAATTTTTTTGTTTTTGTTTTGCAAAATTACTTGGTTTGCAAAAGTAGAAAGATTTACTGGTGACACTGATCATCAAATCTACAGTACATAAAATCGTGCAAATGCTTAGTGAAGATAAAATAATTTACTAATGTTCATTTCATCCAACAAGTGCAACATTAGTTCTGTAGAGCCAAAATGGTAGACTTCTTTTTTTTTTTTTTATTTATTGATTTATTTCAAGCCACTTAATTACAGCTTAGAATTTTTGTGGTAGTGAAGTACATGCATCATGGAGATGACCTAGTTGAGCATCGAACCCTCGAAGCCAGCTTCGAAGCCCAATGCACCAACCACTCGGCCAACTCCATGTGCAAAATGGTAGACTTCACGCACTGCATAATTTGGCACACATTTCTTGCGCCATCTGCTCGCACTGGAAATCTCAGAAAAATTATATGTGGAAGATGCGAAAACCTTGTACAGAGTACAATTCACAAAATCAAAGCATCTTCCTTGGTAGTAAGAAATAGGATATGTCATTTCAATGCTGCAACTAAATTGATGACTAGAAACGCTACGAAGTGAGTTCAAATAATTTTGTAACAAGTATGATCATAGAGTTATAATACCACGCATATTCTGTTGTTTCAACATGAAACGCTGACAGCATACAGAAAAAGTTCAGTTAAAACATTTTCCGTAAAGCTTGCTATGCAGTGCTATAGTCCAACTCTAAATTTTAATAATGCACCAACCATTTCTCGTTTTATTTATAAAAGAATCTGTCTCGTATGCCGGGGAAACGCTTTCAACAAAATACTTCACTTCTTCGGCTTGTGGAACCGAATCTTTTGGGATCGAGGCTGTGAGTACGTTTCAAGGAAGCCCATTGATTTGTACAAGCCACATAGGACTTTTTCAGAGCCAGCATCGCCTGTTCAGATCATCAACACCTCTTCTTCTTTTTCTGTTTTGTATTTTTTGCACATGCCTTTCCATGCGATTTTGCACATATCTTCTGCAAAATATTAGCAGACGATTATAAATTAAGCTTTCTGGTTGCTTGCACTTTATTTTATATAGCTTGCAACCAATCATAACTTTGGAAAAGTTAAAACATTAATTTTCTTCATCAGTATGATACTTTTAAAAAAAGAAATATGTTCAAAAGAGCCTGTTTGTGAAAGCTTTTTTACTATTCACAAATTGCATGAAATCAAGTGAAATAGCTTGACAGGTAGTTGAATTCACAAATATTGTATAGCTACCTTCACAATTTATTCATTACGCAATGCAGCACCTTATACGTACTGCCGCACGTTATTAGTGCATGCTATCTGATTTGAAAAACATGTTTGAAAAACAACAAAATTTGAAAAACATGTTCTCTACCAGCTGATTGGCACATTGGTAAAAGACATTGCTATTGGCACAGTAGGTCTGGGGTTTGACCTCTTTTCAGCGACATGGCCTAGCGGTGACAAATCCCACATGACTAGTTCAATTTTTGGCTGGAGCTGATCGCACTGGACATATTTATACCCGGTGGCTGCTGACTCAAAGAGGGCAAGCTCACTTTGCAGTTTCCCTCAATTACTGTTAAATTTAAGAGCACAATAGTTTGAAAAATAATCTCACTTATTTATATTCTTATATTTATATTCATATTTTCAAAGGTAAATGGTTTAGTCAAAACTGCTTTTGGTTAAGAAAAGCAATTTGTAAAATTGTATGTGGTACAATTTTGAAAATGTGTTAAAAGTAATTTGCCGTATACAGATATAATTTTTCAAAATCACAATGACAATCACAAGTTGATCAAAAAGTGTAGCCCTAATTAATTATGTACATTCAATGCAAGTACAATAATTATGTAAATTGATAAAAAACAAAAGAAAGCAATTAAACCATACTCAAAACGGGTCTAATCTGGAGTAAACCGACTGTGTCTTTCATCGCCTTACGCGTACGGGTTATGCAAGTCGCGGATGGCTTACTCTAGACGAGACTCTTAAAAACTGAAAATATTTTTTGGCAAAATGAAGAGTCTTCAGCAATTTTTTATCTATTTTCCCCTTCAAACAGTTTAAGATTTTTTAACATCACACACACAGGTCTTGCACATTCTACTTCTGCATTGATTTTGAACCAGTAAAGGTTATTACCAGCTTATACCGGTATCTCCAAAAAATATAACAACAGAACTATAAAACAAAAAGACAAGTCCAACAGCTAAAATATAATTATAAATCCAAAATATGAAATACTAGTAAGCATTAGCCATTTTGGCAATCTATATACAATACATTAGGCCTACATAGAGATGTAAATGTTTTTTTTGCCTTTGTTTTTTTTTTTAAAAACGTGTTTTTTTTTCAAAAAAAACATGGCCTCAAAAAAAACTTTTGTTTTTGCAAAATTTGTTGCAAGCGGGAATACTGAGTGTGCTTTGCCATTTCCTGGCTTCTGACAGTAATCCCATTTCCAATGGTTCTTATATCTTCGAAATCTAAGTGCTTATTGAAGCAGTTTTAAGGCTTCCGCCGTGGCCGGTGGGTCATGCTCAGTGTCGTTTGTTGAAATTATTAAGAGGGTCATTTGTGGAAATTATTAAGAGTGATGAATCATTGCACATCAACTAACACGTCAAGACCGTGTCAACTTCTGGGGGCTCAGACCCCCATCTCCGTTCTTCTT